>OZ007568.1:67206652-67446652 GCA_963931925.1 Onchidella celtica
TGACATGGAATGATGCAAACAGAATATTAGTGAAGCCATTTGGGCCTTCTGTGCGTGAATGCATCATAAACAAAGAGATAAACAGGTAGTGAGAAGAGATTTATTGCACAACCTCATCAAAGCGGCCACAAAATCTGTTTAGAAAAAGTCATAAAGTCAAAAATTCATGTAGGCTAATGACCTTCTAGTCGGTTCCGAAATATCCTGGTGGTTCCCAAATATCCTGCCACTAGAGTCAGGATTAATCGGAATGGTTCCCAAAAATCCTGCCACCAGGGCCAGGATAAATCGGAATGGTTCCCATTCGTCCGGTTCCGAAATATCCTGTGACACCGGAAGTTGTGTGAGTACGGTATCACGTTATTTTTGAGAAAACTTTTCTTACGCTGAAGTGACATTTATATCAAATACCCACATGGGTTAAAACAAGAGACGAGAGTAATTGCGCTGTTTTTTCCCACTATTCAAAAGTGGTTATCTTATTAATGCCTGACGCCATCTTGTTAAGCCCACCCGCAAGTAAAGCTACAAAGTTTGGCCCGAAGGTGATCAAATATAAAGGGAAATGGTGCACGTTGTTTGTTTGTTTGCTTTCTATTTTATTTTCTCTACTTCTTTCAGCTAGTTAGATAACAGTGTTGTTAATGACACACGAAGAATAATATAACAAATAAAATAATAATAATAGAAAAGAACAGGGAGACAGGTTGAAAGAAGCAAAGCAAAAAGAAGAAGAAGAAGAGAAGGAGAAGAAGAAGAAGAAGAAGCACACAGAGGAAATAAAGACAGAAAAGAAGGAAAGACCGAAAGAAAGAAAAGAGAAAGAATGGATGGAACTCGCAAAGAAATTAAATAAATTACTTTGCGTCTGTGTGTGTGCGTGCATGTGGCTTGGCATTGGGATTTCCCGAACAATGGGTATGCTTAGCAAGATGGCGTCAATGCACTCATAAAGGACACATTCTATGTAGAGCGCAAATCCTCTGGTCTCATGTACTATCCTATTTGCCATTAACAAAACATGTAGAATAGGAAGGTGAGGAAGGGTGGCATGCACCAAGTTAACGCTGACTGTTTTAAAATGAACATCAATAACACTGTGACAGATAGAATGAGGCTGGGCGGGTTAGTATAAAAAGTGTAATCGCTTAAGGAAGTGACATAACAAAGAGAGACACAGATATCATCATATCAAAGGAATGACAATACAAATGTCTCTCAACCAGCATGCTGATGCCTTACTTCGTTTGAATTGTATACCGTTGAACTAGTGATCGGCTTAGCTTTTGAATTTGTCAAACAATGTGATTTAATGTCGGCGACGAGTTCTTTGAAACACGATGACCACGAGACGTTCGGCCCGCGGCTGGTAGGGCGCTTTACGAGTATATCATCTGTGTGGCTTGTGTTTTTCAATGCGTTAGCCTATTCGCATAAACCTTGTAACTACAGGTACATTTGTCTGCTAGTATAAAATAAAGACGTGGTTAGCTCTTTGTTATAGGAGGTTGATGCTCCTGGCATTTAATAGTCGCTTTTCTTGTTGTTATTTTACTTTTTCTTGTTTCTGTGTGTTTCTACGGCAGGGACTCGGTTTTTAGACTTTTGCCCGGGCAGAGGTCTTATTCCGTCTGCTCTTCTCGACTTTCAACTGCCAAAGTATCTTTAACGGGCGCAAAGTGCACACAGGCCCTCTGAGTTTTTCGTCCTTATCCGAGCAGACTAGATGCTCGATATCCTACCTACCATACAATCAGGGACAGGAATCCTTCCCCCAAATAAATTCCAACATGCCTGCATCGACCGGGGATCGAACCCAGTACCTTCGGCATGAGAAACGAGCACTTTGCCTCTAGACCAACATGTCCCCAGGGAGCCGTTTTCGCTGCATTTGAATAGCCATAAGTTTGAACGTTTTATCTGGCTGACCATTAACTTGTCCGACAGTATAAGTTAAGCTTGGTTTCGAGTTCTTTGTAGTGGAGGCGATTTATTAAAGAGACTTACCCCACTGCTGTGGCGGCGCTTCGTTTCATCTGTATAGTATTCAATGCATTACTGGCATTAGTTTTGCATTTATTATTGGACACATCCAAGGCCTACTAGATAGTTATTTAAATCCACCAAAGCACAGCTTTTTCATAAACGGCTATAAGAGAAACATCAGATACTCAGACAATGCATCATCGCGCGTACAGTTAACTACATGTGGCTGTAAGTACCGGTCAGTAACCCGGCTGGGCCAGCCTATCAAAATTATTGACCGATTTTTCTCGGTTGCATGGCCCATCTAGAAGGCCTTGGATACATCCAATGTTAAGGAAAGATTAGTCACCGCTTCCTTTCATTTGTCTAGTTTTGAACGTGTTATCGTATTAGCCCTGGAATTGTTAGACACTATAATTTAAAGTCGCCCGCCAGTACGTTGTAACAGGTGCGATTAAGAAAGACTCAACTCAGGACTGCTTCTGCCCTCCGCTTCACCTATGTACTCTTCAATGTGTTGCCAGCATTAATTTTGTGACAGTTCAATTTAAATTCACAAAGCCAGCAGTTTATCTTCACCTTCACGTAGGCTTTGTTCATCCACTGCAGGATGTAGCCCTCTGACAATGATTTCCATTCTTCTCTCTCTCTGATGTTTTTTTTTCCTCATCCATGATGTTCTTACTCCCTGTTTTATGTCGTCTTGCCATCGTTTTCTTGGTCGTCCTCTTATTCTTCTTTCCGTCCTCATTGCCATTCAGTGCAGCGTTTTGTCCATCTATTGCCATTCACCCTCCCCACAGGTCCAGCTCAGCTCCACTTTTGGAATAATAAATAATAATATTATTATAATTTTAATATATAATTTATGATATCATAATGTCCACTGAATAACGAAAAAGACCTTAAAGTATTAAATTTCTGTGACTTTAACCAGTATAAAATGTACTTTTTGAAGAATTAGATCACCAATGACAACGTCTCTTCTACTTCAAACAGCTGAAGACTTTTTTTTTTTTTTCAATTTCTAAATATATTTTAACAGCTTTATTAATGCAACTATTTGTTGCATAGCACAAAATGAAAAGACAAGAAGTGAATTATTGGAGAGTCACCCAGCCGATGGCAGCTGGGGAGAACGTCATCTTGTCAATTATATATTATTATATCATTATTATTTTAAGTCGGGTACTTAACATGCATAAATTATCATAACATTTACTTGTCCCTCCTTCCGTCTGTACACTTCCCAATACGCTACTCGCATTAAATTTGTAATTATGTACCAGATGGTTATTTTAAAAAAAAAAGGAAAAAGAAACGAAAAGACAGATGCTTCCATTTGTACCAAAGAAAAAATTGCTGAAATTTGAAAGTGAATTATTGTTGAGTTCCAGCTCTCAATTCAATACACCAGCAGAATAACAAAAATTTTGTATATTCTCCGCTTTGATGTGAAATAAATTATTTGACTTTCAAACATTTCCACTTCACAGTGGATGAGTATCAGCAATGATACTGGAAAGGATAAGATCGGACACTCCCTTCTTCCGGCCTATTAGAATAGCGTTTATATTCGGTCAGACCACCGCCCAGTTCCGGCTCGCAGAGCCAGCGCTTCGTACTATGCATTGGCACAGAAAATAAGACACAACATTGATCGATTTCACTTCCAGGGGCAATTTCACCTTCAAAATATTTTAAAATATGCAGTATTTAATTAATTATGCATTTTTCTTTCAAGCAAAGCACAAAAACGGCGGGTGAAGGAAGGATAAAGAGAGAGAAAGAGATTTTTCACGAGATGGCATGGGCACAGATCTACTAATGCGCGTGCGGCTTCCCCGGTCCCTCTCGTGACGAGTTATGTTTTCAGCCTACCGACAGCGCTTGAAATGCTGCTGCTAGTGTTTGAACAGCTACGCGTCTCTCGTCAATAAGTTGATGTGATCATCGACGGTGATGTATTTTTCGTGAATTTGGAGAAGAAAAAGAACAGCAGGAAGAATGAGAAAAAGGAAAATCCAGGGTTGGTCTGTTATTGTCAAAGGAAAGTTTTCACAAAACCCTTCATAGTTCCCGCTATTGTTTACTTTCTTATTTGCATTTGCCGTTGGCAGTCAGGGCGCGCGAGTTAAGTAATAGGCGGAAAATCCAGCCTCCATCTTATTATATAGATCTACTAGATATGTCTTCGGTATGGTGGTAAATTAACAAAGGCAGTGGCTACGTTTACGGCAGATTACGCTCATACCCCAATAGAAAAACACAAAGAAAGGAAGTGCTGCCGCACGAGAGGGAGTAAAGCCGAACACACAAAAATGGTGAGTTGTGTTCACCGGCTGCCGTAAACGTAGCCACTGTGATTAACAAAACGATTGTGACATTGTTACCCCATTTAAAAAGGAAAAAACATAGCCAGAGGTTTCCTGCAACGACTTCCAGCAAGGTCTAGGGTGCGAGCTGTACAGTGAACAAAACTCAGCATTTTCCCTATTCAGCTTTTTAAAAAATGGCGTTCTTTACATCTCTCATGCATTTGACACTAGGTGGCGCTGCGAAACCTGTGCCCACGAAAACCCCGAGCTGTCTCATCGTCTATCTAGAATCTTTGATATTAGTTCCCAAAATCCCGAAATTGTGAAAACAAGCTAGTATTCAGAAAATACCAATGATCCCGAAATAACAACTACGTGCAGTGTCGTAGCGTGGAAGGGGGTGTGTGATGATGGTGGGGGTGGTGGTGTATTATAGTATTTTAACATGACGGGGCAAATAAAAATTGCCATGGGTCAAGGGGCTCAATACTTGCCTTGCCCCGGGTGCTGGCAAACCCACGCTATGCCACTGTCTACGTGTATTATTTTTGGTGCGTTGACAGAACTGCGATAGTTCTGCAATATACAATTTGGGACAGCCAATCCTTTGTCATACCACTTCTTTGAAACGGTGTTGGGTCACCTCTTTGTGATGTCATTCCTTTGAGCTGTCACTTCCTGAAACGGATCCGAAACCGGACATTAGATTTGCTGAGGTTGTTTTCAATATATAATTATAGCGGGTTGCTCGATTCACTGACGTTGTCTTCCCGTTTCAACATGAACAGAAGAGATGCCTGGCAGTCTACCTAATGGAGCTGACTATGACCAAAAAATAACAATAATAATAATACTAAACTACAAAAATAATTAAATTTGGAAATGCCCCAAAAACGTAAAACAAATGGTATATTGATGCCCTAAAGGAGATAAGATTAACTGTTAAAATAAATATCCATTTTTTTCTTCATAATAATTCAAGCACAAAGAAAATAATATTTACAGCATCTGGTGGCCACTTGA
Organism: Onchidella celtica; assembly: GCA_963931925.1. Taxonomy (NCBI): domain Eukaryota; kingdom Metazoa; phylum Mollusca; class Gastropoda; order Systellommatophora; family Onchidiidae; genus Onchidella; species Onchidella celtica. The sequence continues at coordinate 67,211,980 of OZ007568.1, forward strand.
CTTTCGAGGGCCAGGAGCCTTTGTGCTGGGACTCTCGGGAAACAAAAGGCAAAGGCTTCTTTCATTGAACCACATCTGTAAAAATAAATACATTGCATGTGAAATAAGAAAGAAAGAAAGAAAGAAACGAATGAGAAATAAACAAACAAATAAACAAATAAATAATGACATAAATAAGAAAGAAAGGAAGAAAATGAAAGTTTTTAGGTGTCGCAGCTCTTGGTGTTAGAAAAAGTGAAGGGGGAGGGGGGGGGGGTTCTCCTCCTCAATTAGGAAGGAGTGAGTTATAGGAGAGTCAGCTAGCCGAAAGCAGCTGAGGGAAATCTTATCTTGTCAGTTATACATTATTATGTCATTATTTTTTAAACCAGGCACTTAACTTGAACTATCATGACCTTCGCTTGACCCTCCTCCACCTTTTAGAGCTGAATTGCCCGTTTGTTTTCTAAACACAATAGCCTTTCTTACGTGACTGAGGCAGGAGATTTGAGTTTAACCCAAGGCAACAGCACTCAAAGTACCCTATCAATTAAAGACAATGACAGGCAATAAAATAGGCAATTTTCTCCCAGTTTTCTCTGGTGAAAACCCTACCGACAGATGCCCTCATGCAGGATTTCCCCTCGTGTTACATCAGAATTGATTATTATGCACAGAGAGGCTAATCAGATTTTTTTTTAAATGCAGCCTATCCAATTTCAAAATTAACATTTCACATTAAAATGATCACCAGCATCAAAGTGGACAGCCATCACATTTCAGTGATTTTCCTCTGTTGTTCTCTTGCCTGAATATCTTGTGTGCAGGCCTATGATAATATTGTGTGCATTGGGAAAATAGTTTTTTTTTCCAAATCTGAGTGTTCTCTTAAGTTTCGATTTTGTTTCTATCTCGTTTGTTTGAAGACTCCATTTTCAGTCACTTCCCGAACAAAGGAAGATGTCCTCTAGGAATTGTTGATTATTTAGATATCTTCTAGGAAATTTTCGTTATTTCGATGTCTTCTAGGAATTGTTCGTTATTTAGATGTCTTCTAGGAATTGTTCGTTATTTCGGATCTCTTTTAGGAATTGTTCGTTATTTACATCGATTATTGGAAAATGTTTTATTGTGAATAGAAAGACCCTGGTGGAGAGACAGGAATGAAGAACAAATCGCACAGGTTAAATTGGTCCTAAGGCGTTCTTGTTGAACATGTAAAGAGTGTGTGTGAGCAAGAGACAGATCTACATTATAGTTTGACTACAAGATTGGGACTACATCTACACTATAGTACCCTTGGGTTCAATCTTTGCTGTCAATTTCTTTTCGATCGATCGCGTGGATAGTATTTTATGATTATCTTAGTGTATAATGACTGTTTTGTCCTAAGCCTGATAACGATCTTGCAGTTCTATTCAAATATATTCTTATTAAATTTTATTTCGTCACAGCAGGTGGGTTCCGGGTACACCCACGGCAGTACGATTGTAAAACTCGGATCTAAACTGTATGCTACGAACTTAATGAAAGAAAGAAAAATTGTATTATTCATCGTTATAATTATTTTATATGAGTGGTTGTTTTTTTTCTCTCACCCATGAGGCTCCGTCCTACGTATGTCACCATTGAGCTATTTATATGTTGTCCATGCTTGGATAGAGAATCGGTTTCTTTAAAAAGTTGAAAAGGAACTCCATAGCTTCACAATATTTTGTTTTCTGTTTCTCTACTTTTCAAAACAACTTATTGTATCCATAAGCTGGCTCGGTTAAAACCTAGCCCATTCCATTACTTTTCCTCTCCAAAGTTTCACGATTTGTAGGTTCAGCATTTATCTCTTTTCAAAAAGTGGAAACAGTGTCTCCAATTCAGAAAATTATCATTACCACAGTAACCTCGGGTTCACATCAAAGATCCACATTCGTTGTTTTGTACCGCTCACGAACGGACGAGGTTAATCTTTATATCTCATCTGTTAGCGTTCACCTAATTCTCGCGCTTGATCGTTTCCGAACGTCTTTCGTGAAATCTTGTTTACCACCTTAAAATTTGTTTCGTGAACCCCCGTACGTGTGTTGATGTTAGGCGACAATACACGGTGTGCAAAAGGGGTGGGTGAAATCAAGCCTCAACATTCATTTGGTGCGGCATGACACACATGCGTGTAGAGAATTCACGTTCGCAGTCTCACACTCTCCTGCTTGCAGAAGGTACTCTCACAAACGGACAGGAGTGTAAAGATGCAGTTATTCGTAAACATACATGTACTTTCAGAAAACGGGCGCAAGAAAGCGGATATCTAGTGTGAACGCACGGTTAATCCATAATCTTAAAGACTATAAGCCTGCATCAATTACATTGATGACGTCTAAATATTGATTGTGTTCACAGGGTCAGTTTAAGCAACTTTACAGTGATTGATGTTTGGATGTAAACAAATTTAGGATTCACATTAAGAGGATATCTAATTGATGAAGTCAGACTGGCTTGGCACGGCGTGAGCCTTTACTTCCAAAGGAGTTGAGAGGGCGCTGAGTGCGGAACGTCAGTCTTCTCCGGGCTCGGCGACCATGTGCGAGGATCGGTTTTATGTCACATGTCCAAAATTTAGAAGAAACAAAAAGGAAAAGAACAGAAAGAAAGAAAGAAAGAAACGTATAGAGTAAATATAAGTCATGTGTGATGGTCAGACAGGGACCTAACATCTGAGCAAATTTCCATGCAGATTTTGTGTTGACCATGATGAACATACACACTTACTCACTTTTTCTGTTTGTCTGTCTTTCACTGTCTGTCTGTCTGTCTGTCTGTCCTTCACTGTCTATCTGTCTGTCTGTCTGTCTGTCTTTCTCTCTCTCTCTCTCTCTCTCTCTCTCTCTCTCTCTCTCTCTCTCTCTCTCTCTCTCTCTCTCTCTCTCTCTCTCTCTCTCTCTCAAACAATTCTGTTACTCCCAACCCCATGACCACTGCTGGTATTCTTACCACATTAACTCCAACCAATGCTCCACCTACAACCTTCTCATCTGTGTGGACAACTCCACTCCTCCAGGACTCATCACTGACATGGACCAACAACACCTGGCCACAGTTCACTCAATGTTTCCAACATACAGCCCTGGAACTGCTACCATGCATCTGGTTATTGGCTACGTCACCATTCTACATCCTCTACTTACGAAGACGACCAGTAAAAAAACAGCCCGGATGCTGGATCATTTGGGGAAAGTGGGTAGGTATAAAAATTCCTGGTCTTTGTACGTCCTAAGCCACATGAGGTGCAAATGCCCAGAGCAGAGATCGTCCTGAAAAAAGAGCTAAATATATACGTCTTAAGGCACTTTAGGGCCAACAACTGTAGAGCCCAGACACAGTATTTCTTTTCGACTTCGGTTTGGTTTCGATTTTTCAGCCCGCTTTCTGCAGTTTTGTCGAATGACATAAGCCTCGTACTCCCGAAAAGCCAACTAGATGTCAAAAACCTTCTTTAGAGCGCACAGTGCTTTCTCTTTCGTATTTCATCGAGAGTTAGTGGTCTTGTCCACAACATCCGCTCTGCTCCCCTAGTTTTACGGAAAGTGACGTAAGAAAAAGTACTGCATTTTGCCTCTGTATACTTGTCCTGAGCTTCCGTTTCACTCCACTCCTCACCGCTACAGGGGCAAAGAGAGTTTTTAAAAAGTCATTTTCCTTAAAATTAGCGGAGCGTACGCTGTGAACAAGTCTACTTGCGTCTTTCGGCAAAACTATCGAAAGCAAGCCGAAAGCAAAACGAAACTGAACCGCATCGTGTTTGAGCTCTAAGGCTGAGGCTCTCGAGGATCAAGAAGATCTTCACCACGCCTGACCTCTTTGCTTTATTTCACAGTACGAAAATGTAAAATCTCCAGAGACTGTCTTTTGTTGTCCTTTGGTAATTTTTAAAGACAAAATACTAGCTGGTATTTGCAAGTCCAAGAGGTATCTTTGAATCTACTTACCAATCTGTGTGAAACAATTGAACCTAAAACGCCGCAGGTGTTCCATCTTATCGTACCTAGTACCTTTCTTTGTAGGGAAAATATTAATGGTCAAAACATAATTATATATTTTTTGTTCAACCTAATTAGTTACACTGTCACCGTCAGATACTATACAGTATCCATGTATTTATACGTGTGATAAGGGAATTTTGGAGTTAAAGTGCGGATAAATTTCTGCCAATTTTGTCCTGCTATGGAAAAAAAACAACAATAAAAAAAAGTTCACTTAAGCGGCACAAAACATTAAAATGTTTCCTTTTGTGCATTTCTTTATCCTAAGCTCAAATTCTGTTATGAACTACAGAACGTATCAGTCGTGCAGAATTATAACCCAGATAGAAAAATAGAGCAAATTTCATTCTAGAAACGATGTTCATAGATTACTTTGGCCTGGATTAGATTGGCACATACCGTCTTCTTTCGTGACACGGCAGAATTATTACACAGGTCCCCCCCCCCCTCCCCATGTTTAATTTGTACTGTGCGGTAACTTTGGAAATAGAATAACATGGAATGGATTCGATACTGTATTTCTTTTCTTTTACCTCTCAATATTAACTGCTGGTTTTTTTTAGCTGGTCTGTGGTTTGTTAAGTGCAGTTGACACGATCTACATGGTCATTCAAATGGCGCAAAAACACTTTCCCATGGAAGCTGTTGCTCTTCTAACATGGGTCGTCACTTTGGTAGGTTGATAAATTATTATTATTATTATTATTATTATTATTATCATTTTGTAGTCTAGTTATAAGAGCGTTCGTGTGTGTCTGAATACATAAAAATCAACACTTTAATCGGAATTAATTAATAAATTTTAATTCAGATAAATTAATACTTAAAATTAAAATAAGGACTTATAAATTATAATTAACATTTATTTCAATAAAGATGATTAATTTATTAATTCATGGATTACTAAATAAATAAATGAGTCAGATAACCCAAAAAGATGACAATATGGCTTGGTTTGCAGTTAAAATGAGAAAACCTAAAAGAAGTTTTTAAAAAAAAGGGGGGGGGAGGGGGGGGGGCACCTTTTAAACTTCTATCTTAACAACAAATAACTAGAAAAATATATTATCAAGTTCTGACAGAAGAAAATAAAATCTGCACATGAAAACCAAGGATGAATGCAGCTTTCGCACTAGATCTATAGCTTCATAGACATGCTCCTTGATTATTTTCTTTTCGATTTTTTTTCTTTTTTTTTTTTTTGTTGTTGAAATTATTGTGTTACGTTCTAGTTATTTGCTGTTAGTAACTGTTTTACAAGGTACATTTGAGGAGTCGGTGAGGGGGGGGGGCGGGGGGGACCGGCGGAAAGGGGTGCATATTTGAACTAGTGTGTGCTTGTGTTTGGGGTGGGGATGGGGGTGGGGGTGGGGCTGTGGGTGTGGGGCGGGTTTTGAGGGTGCATATTTGAACTCTGGTGTGCTTGTGTGCGCACATGCCAGTGAGTGCTCCATTGTTGTTAGGGGACTGTGGTCTGATTAACGAAGCTGGACAGAGAAAATACTCAATTGTGTTCAGTGTTCAGCTACAGCTTACTACGTAAGATACCACGGTCGCCTGAAACAAGAAATAACCAAAAATACCCAAAGATAAAGGTACCCAAAATGAAGCATCTCTTTAGTTTTTTTTATAATGATAACTGTTTAAAAGCTCGTTTTCTCACCCATTTTTATTCCTTGCCGATCTCCGTGACCCCACCTCCCCCCCTCTCCGCCCCAAAACAACAAACCCTCAGTTCCCTCCTCTCTAATTTCAGCCACCAGACCTAAGCTTACGTTGTACCCTCGTCGCAGGATACCGAGACCGATCAATTCCCCAGATTCCATCCGTGGTGCTGAGAGCGTATCAACGATGTGAACAATGCAACAAATGTCCACGTCATACCTTCATAACACAACGAAAATCAACTCGTGTTCACCATGAGTTAGCAAAATATACGCGCCCAAGTTGCGTTCATCATCAATATACGCAGAGAAGGAATGGTCTATCTCAGTATCTTGTGTCTCGGGCTGTACTGTGTCAATTTTTATTATTGAAGCTCAACCCCTATCTCTCAACCGTTGCACACACTGACCTCACAGGCTGTTACAGGTCAAACGAATCTCACAGCCTCAAAGTCAAACACCATCTTCTGTTCTCTTGCTTGATAATGTTGCAATGCGTCAGTAACTTTTCTTAACGCGCGTAAGTGGTGGGGAGGGGGTGGGGGTGGGATGGATTTGGATGAAGAAAGGCGATAGGCTGTTATAGCTGTGAGGCCCTTCCCAATCCCCTACCTTCACGTCTGGAGGAAGATGGAAGTGTTTCAAATTAGCTGAGTAAAGCCAATAATGATGACAGGTGTTTAATATTCCCCACTTTGCGATTCACACCCCTCCCTTTTGGTTTAACGTCACGTGCCGAGGCTTAGTCATTCACGCGTTAAATTACGTTGACAATCCTGCCCCCTTCTTCCGCCAGATAACTCTGGCGGGCATTCTAAAATTAAGATTTAGGAAAATTACAGAGGATATGTTTGGAGACTACAGTGCACTGTGATATCATAATTATGTAAGAAAAGGTTACGGGTAGAACATGTGTCACAAAACATTATGCAGATTGGTCTGAGGCAGCGCCCCCCCCCCACCCCCGCCCCTAGATTTTCTTAGCCTAATGGTAATCGGAGAGAAGGAGAGAGAGAGAGAGAGAGAGAGAGAGAGAGGGGCGGGGAGAGAGAGAGAGAGAGAGAGAGAGAGTAAGCACAATTATATTTATAGAAAACTACAGTGCACGCACATTCTTAGCAAAAGTAGTACGAGTACTATTATAACATTTTGCAATAATGGCGATGTCATATTGTTTTCACATAGCATCTACTTTTGTGCACCTGTTTTTCAAATAAAATTTGAAGCTTTTACACTTGAGAACTTATATTATAATTTTTCGAATAATTTTGAATGATGTGAATTAGAAATAAAACGGTTGAATGAACAAATTGCACAAAGGCAGTAAAGATCATTTATTGCATGGTGTACATTGTTTCTGAAGTTTTTATTTTTTCCACAGTTTATATATTATGCCATAGTGACACTGGAGCGAAAGCACAACATCGTGAGGTCTTTTCTGTTGTTCACATTTTGGCTGCTTGCAGTAATCGATGGTCTAATTTTGATGTACACCAGCATCATGCAAAATGTAAGTGAGTTCTTGTTGACCGTATCCAATATCTGGGTGCACGTTCGTAAATTCTGCATGTCCACAATGGCATTGTAGAGAAACACATTACATCTTTCTTCTTAGTTTTGTTTGGCTCCCCCCCTCCCCCAAACCTCTCGGGATTTTGTCTTAGGGGATTTTTTTTTCTTGTGGAGATTTTGTCCTACAGAATTTTTTTCCTGTGGGTATTTTGTCATGAAGCCTTTTATATCACCTTTCCTTCCAACAAATAATTGCGAAGCTAATCCGATTATATGTTGAAAACAAAACAAAAAGAAAAACGAAACTGGAACCCGGTATGCTGATGAAGGGATGGTTTAGACGTACTTCACATTGTCACTATGTGATAATTATGTCACTCATTCCTTACGGTATTATCCATGTCACTCCTTTGAAACTCATCTCCTACTTGCCACTCTTTTCGTATGTCACCCCTTCGTTATGTCATTCACTTGGGACCAGCATGCTCACATGAGTATATACTAGACACGAGAGATGGCTTTTTTCCCCCGACTTGCGAATCTTGCTTGTTTGTCTAGGACGTCGAAAAGAACACTTTGCGGCTGGGAGTTACTATTGTGAGATATTGCTTGACCAGTGCCTTGTTCTTCCTGACCTGCTTCGCGGAGTTCCATGACGACAAGCCAAAGGTTGGTGCACAGGGGGACATTAATTTGTCCTGACATGATAGGCTGCTAAATATTAAATAACCATAATGTAAAATGAAAAACTAAATAATAATCATAACAATAATCATCACAATAGTGATAACTTATTATTATTACTTTCATCTTTATTATTATCAATATTATCATCATTATCTTCAGAGATCTTCTGAGGAGGAGGCCCTCCTATAAATACACATTAGTGGTTTTTTTAAATTTCAGTTTTACATTCATGAATAGAAACTTATATTTGTAAATGATCTAATTATCGAGATTGCCCAGAATGACTCCATGGTATGTTCCATGCAGTCAAGATATAGTACGAGTTTGACCAGATGAATCAAAATATTAGGCCCGGCGTGCATTAGCAATTTTGATCGGCCAACCAATTGGTTGTTGACGTCATGACACTAACTTTCAGTTAAATGTTATGCATCACTAAACTAGCTGGATCACATTGCAATGAAATGTCGTGACATCACCATCCAACCAGTCGCCCGATCAAAATCGGCTCGTGACGGGCCTTATTTAATGTCATGTTTCTTTCTCCTCTGAAGCACCATAACCCTGAGATGTCAGCGTCAGCGCTGTCGTGGATCGCTTACTTCTGGTTGGAAAGGTGAGAAAATGCGTGTTATTTTCCAAAGTTTGTCACTTATTAATGAATTAAATATGTAATCAAGTGGACAGCTGGCATTTAAAGAACGAATTAACAAATTTGTAGCGTCCCACTAGTTGGACGATCGATATTTTCTCACCCCCCCCCCCCTTTGGCGAGTCTCACTCGGCGACCTTCCTCCCCCCTCTCGCCAGCAAGGCCGGTATTTCTCTTTGATGTGGCTTGTTTGTTTCACTGTAGAAAATCTAGAAGGTCTGCAAGGAACTGCAGTATCCGAGATTACGCTAGGCCGACCTTGAGTGATGTAATTCTGTGACGTGTCTGTGTACGATTGGGTGGCTTGTATGTGTCCCGAACGATCTAGGTCTGTCTCGTGCTTATGGGGCGGTTAAGCCGCTTCCTGAACTTTCCTGGACAGAATATATATAAGGAGGGCCAGGCGAGTAGGAGGGGTGCAAATCGTGGGTGAAAATCGTAAGGTGCCAATCATAGGTGTGAAAATCCAGTGGTAGTTAGAAGTGTGTCTTCCCGGCCAGCTAGGTGTAAGTAACTTGTGGATATCAGCTCTTGTTTACAGTTATTAAACGTTAGTATTAAGTGTTCATCGGATCCTGTTATTTATTTCTACAACAGTTCGAGACAGTTTCGTTTTTAAGGGGTAGACGATCAGTTCATCTGACTCTCCCCATCATAACGTGCTGAAATTTGCACCAACTGTTATATATTGGGGGCTCGTCCGGGATCCGATCAGATCAGAACAGATTCAACTCAGACCATCGAAGTGTTTCTAAAGTACAGAAAATTGTGTAAAGATCATCGAGGATATCCACAACATGTCAGAGGCTATTGGAAGGCTTGGGCAGGAAGCAGACGCCTTGGAGCTCACTGGGAAGGAGAGACAGGACTACATCCGTGAAGGCCTAAAGGAGGAAAGAGAGAGGCAAGAGCGCATGGAGCAACTGAAGATGGAAAGACAGGCTCAGGAGAAGGAGGCTCAACTACAGCTGGAAAGAGAAAAGATGAACCACGAGCTGGAGATGGAGAGGATCCGCCATCAGCGTGGAGGCGAGTCGACGCAGGGGACCAGCGACCATGCCAGTTCCAAGAGACCCAAGCTACCCGCATTTCAGGATGGGAAGGACGACCTTGATAGCTGGATACTTCGTTTTGAGAGGTTTGCCGAGACAGCGGACTGGCACAGATCCACCTGGACGACATCACTGTCTGCCCTGCTGACTGGGAGAGCTCTGGAGTGCTTTCGATTGCCGATCGATGAGGCCAGGGACTACGACAAAGTCAAGGAAGCTTTGGAGAAGAGGTATAACCTGTCAGAGGACGGTTACAGACTCATGTTCAGACAAGGTAAGCCTGAAGATGGAGAAGATGTCGGGATGTTTCTAACTAGGATCAAGACTTACCTAAAGAGGTGGATAAAGCTATCAAAGACGGAGAAGACCTACGAAGGAGTAAGGGACCTGTTCGTAAGAGAGCAGCTTATGGAGGCTTGCCCACCAGACCTTGCGACCCATGTGAGGGAGAGGAAGCCAAAGACGCTACAGGACGTCGCCGACTCGGCGGAGGCGTTCCTGGTAGCGAGGAACCGGACACTCAGCGGGAGCGCCAGACTGCAGAGCCGGCCAGTACGACAGAGGCCCAACGGAGACAGAAGCCCACAGGTCTGCCATAGGTGCCAGAAGCCGGGGCATAAGGCGACGGAGTGTCGTACCAAGATAAACGACAAAGGTGAGTTGAAATGTTACCTTTGTGGAAAGCCAGGCCACGTTCGGAGAATGTGTCCAGCCCAGAAGGATACGGGGCGAGGCAAGCCGAACAAGGCGGCGGCGGCCGTAGTTATAGCGGCGAACGAGTCGTCGAGACAGGATGCGACGACGGCTGACACCAGCATCAACGTTCAAGCGGTAATGAAGGACGGGAAGCTCCAGTTAGCGGTGCCTGTTACGTGCGGAGGATGCAGTGACGGAAGGACCGTGGAGAAGCTGAAGTTACAGTGATGAAGGGCTTGATTGGAAATCGAGCAGTAGACGTCCTAAGAGATACCGGCTGTGAATGTGTAGTGGTGCGGCGATCACTGGTGGACGACGGACAGCTCACCGGTGGGAAGAAACTTATCGCGAGGATCGATAACTCCTTGTTAGCGGCGGAGGAAGCCATTATCGACGTGCGAACGCCTTACCTGACGGGCAGAGTGACGGCACTGTGTCTCCCGGAGACCATCTGCGACCTAGTAGTCGGGAACGTGGACGGAGCGAAGGACCCGTACGACCCTGATACTGAGGTGATGGTAGGAGCGGTGACCACGAGGGCCCAGGAGAAGAGGAAGGACCAGTCTACGTCGCTGAGGGTGCCGAGGGCAGAACGGCACGCGGGAGTGGATAGGAAGGAACTCATCCGACTCCAGGAAGAAGACGAAGACCTCAAGAAGTTGGGGCAGAAGAAAATTCCGACCAACAGAGGCAACAAGTCCGTACACTTCGAGAGACACGGAGGTGTACTGTACCGGATTTATAGGGACATAAGACAGGCTACGATTACAAGACAAGTGGTACTACCCGAGAAACTGAGGGAGTATGTACTGAGCGTTGCCCATGATTCTATTGTCGGAGGACATCTCGGCGTGAAGAAGACGAAGGACAGGGTGATGAGCAATTTTTACTGGCCTGGTATTGAAGGTGACGTCGCGAGATACTGCCGCTCATGTGACATCTGCCAGAGAACAGTGAACAAAGGAGCGACTCCTAAGGTGCATTTGCAGAGTATGCCAGTGGTAGACGTCCCATTTAGGAGAGTGGCCGTGGACCTGGTAGGACCTATTGACCCCCCAAGTGAAGGCGGACATCGGTATATCCTGGTATACGTAGACTACGCTACTCGTTACCCTGAAGCGACCCCCTTGAAAAAGATTGACGCGGAGACAGTAGCAGAAGCCTTAGTAAATATCTACAGCCGTTTGGGTGTGCCCGAAGAGATCATATCTGATCAAGGGATTCAATTCATGTCGGACGTCATGAAAGAAACGAACAGATTACTGGGAATTCGACAGTCGACCACCACAGTCTACCACCCTATGTGCAACGGGCTGGTGGAGCGATTTAACGGCACACTGAAGAAGACCTTGAGGCGACTGTGCGCGGAGCAACCTAAGCAGTGGCACCGATACATTAACCCGCTGCTCTTCGCGTATCGTGAAGTTAGCCAAGAATCGACAAAGTTCGCCCCATTCGAGTTGCTGTATGGAAGAACGGTGAGAGGACCGATGCACATCTTGCGACAGTTATGGACTAAGGATGTAGAGGAGGCGGAGACAAAGACCAGTTACCAGTATGTCATGGAACTACGCAAGCGGCTGGAGGACACGTGGAAGTTAGCGACGGAAGAGCTCTCAAAGGCACAAGGTAGACAGAAAACCTACTACGACCGGAAGGCGCGAGAGAGAAAGTTCCGCCCTGGCGACGAAGTTTTAGTACTGCTGCCGACAAACGCTAACAAGCTCCTAGTCCAGTGGAAGGGACCATACAAGGTAGTCTCGGTTGTCGGCGTCAACGACTACAGAGTCAAGATGGCTGTGAAAGAGAAGACATTGCACGCTAACCTTCTCAAGAGGTATATCCCCAGGACTACACCAGCGACGACGCAAGCAGCGGCGGCGGCAATGGGACCGGCATCTGTCGTGACCGAGATCTGTGAGATGAACGACGGCAGGAGCGACACCACACCTGGAGATGTCGACGCTATGATGGACGACGACGGTGATGGTTCTGGGACTGTGCTGGCAGAGGACGACATGATGGACTAGAGTCAACCTGTAGAGTCAGCTGGCATGACAGTCATCGAGGACTGCGACCTGGAAGGCGACAACGGTGGAACGACGGAGGACCTTGCCGACCTAGGAAGCTGGGACCAGAAGAAAGGCTACGAAGATGTCCAATATGGAACGCAACTGACGCTGGAACAACGTCAACAACTCGGCGACGTGGTGAAGGAGTATCAACGCATCTTCACCAATCTCCCCGGATGCTGCCAGTTAGGCGAACATCGCATCGACCTGACATCAGAGGTACCTGTTCGGCAACGACCATATCCGGTGCCCTATGCTATGAGCGACTCCTTGAAGGAGGAGCTCAGCACCATGGAAAGGTTGGGCATCATACGCAGGAGCTCATCAGCGTATGCTTCACCGGTTGTTGTGGTCAAGAAGAAGGATGGATCCAACCGAGTCTGCATCGACTACAGGAGGCTGAACAAGATCACTGTGTTCGACCCCCATCCGACAGCAGCCCCATCGGAAGTGTTCCAGAGTCTGTCGAGAGGAAGAATATTCTCTCGGATCGACTTGAGCAAGGGATACTGGCAAGTGCGAGTCCGGGAACAAGACATTCCCAAGACAGCGTTCGTCACCATGGGCGAACACTATGAATTCACCCGGATGCCCTTCGGGATGATGAACTCAGGAGCTACACTGAACAGGATCGTGAAGCCATTGATCCAGGAACTGAACAATGTGACAGCGTATGTGGACGACCTGCTGATCCATACAGAGACATTCGACGAGCATGTGAAGGCTCTCAAGGAATTGCTGCAGAGGATGGACCAAGCTGGATTAACTGCAAGACCATCCAAGTGCCTGATTGGAACGTCTGAAGTGGACTTTGTTGGACACTCAGTGGGAAAGGGTATGATTGGCTTGTTAGAAGAAAATGTGTGTAAGGTGCGGGATGCACCCAGACCCACCACTAAAAAGGAAGTGAAAGCATTTTTAGGACTGGTGGGATATTACCAAGAATTTGTACCTAACTTTGCAGCGGTTGCAGCACCACTGTCTGATTTGCTTAGAAAGGGTCAGCCCAATGTAGTTCAATGGGAGGAAGTGCAGGAGAAAACGTACACTTCTCTGAAGAATGCCATTGTTTCCAAACCCGTGTTATGTTTGCCAGATTTTTCAAAAGAATTTGTCTTAGCAACTGATGCATCAGATCGCGGGTTGGGTGCTGCTCTTATGCAGGAATATGAGGGAAAGTTGTATCCTGTGGCATATGCCAGTCGTAAGCTATTGCCTCGTGAGACGAAATATTCAGTCTCAGAGCGAGAATGCCTAGCCATCGTTTGGGCCGTAAAGAAGTTTACTTTGTATTTGTATGGTAAGGAGTTTGTGCTCCAGACTGACCATAGGTCATTAGAGTATTTGAATTCTGCCAGATTTGACAGCTCAAAGCTATTACGATGGAGTCTATTTTTACAGTCATATCGATTCAGGATTAGGTATGTCAAGGGCAAGGAAAATGTCGGCGCCGACTTCCTGAGTAGAGTGTTTTGAATAGTACAAGTTCAGTGAGATGTATTGTAACACAGAGTTTGGCCTGTTAAATACGTTTCTGGGATGACTGTATTGTACTGTAATGGTATATTTGAATGAGTATTGAATTATTGGCCGGCAGAGAGCCACTATGTCCTAGTCATGTTTTGATCTTGTATCATATTAACATTATTTGTTACCAATGGGACTTAGTGTAATTGTTGAAGAAGGTAACCCAAAGGGGAACTGCGAGCAAGCAGTGATTTTGTATGTTGCATTGATGTAATTTACGAGTGGCCTAAGCTTAGGCAGTATCGGTATTGCTTGGTTATAATTCCTTTGATTTGATATGATGAAGTTAGACCCTGATCAGTGGTCGATATGTGTGGGTATACATGCCATTGTATGTATGACTTCATGCATTTTTTTAGGACAATCATTGTTATGCACAACGTTTATGGGCTATGTTTCGTGCACGAAGCTTTGTGTATTGGATAGCCATCGTTCACCATTGTATGATTTTTAATAGTATCATTGACCATCGTTTCACCACAGTGGTGGTAGTGTATTATGTATAATAGTAGGCCTACTGTTGACCATGTAATGGTACTGCAATGATATTGTAATGAGATTGTATTAGTGTTATAAGGATACTATGGTTATTGTGTTGTACTTAGGATATTGGGAAGGCACCTAGTACATTATTAGCAATGTCTATTGTAAGATTGGAGATGATAAGTATTCTATGATAGTGTAGACGCTTTATGATGTAGATAGTTGAAGAATGTTCAACTTAAATTGGGGAGTTGTGTAGCGTCCCACTAGTTGGACGATCGATATTTTCTCACCCCCCCCCCCCCTTTGGCGAGTCTCACTCGGCGACCTTCCTCCCCCCTCTCGCCAGCAAGGCCGGTATTTCTCTTTGATGTGGCTTGTTTGTTTCACTGTAGAAAATCTAGAAGGTCTGGAAGGAACTGCAGTATCCGAGATTACGCTAGGTCGACCTTGAGTGATGTAATTCTGTGACGTGTCTGTGTACGATTGGGTGGCTTGTATGTGTCCCGAACGATCTAGGTCTGTCTCGTGCTTATGGGGCGGTTAAGCCGCTTCCTGAACGTTCCTGGACAGAATATATAAAGGAGGGCCAGGCGAGTAGGAGGGGTGCAAATCGTGGGTGAAAATCGTAAGGTGCAAATCATAGGTGTGAAAATCCAGTGGTAGTTAGAAGTGTGTCTTCCCGGCCAGCTAGGTGTAAGTAACTTGTGGATATCAGCTCTTGTTTACAGTTATTAAACGTTAGTATTAAGTGTTCATCGGATCCTGTTATTTATTTCTACAACAGTTCGAGACAGTTTCGTTTTTAAGGGGTAGACGATCAGTTCATCTGACTCTCCCCATCATAACGTGCTGAAATTTGCATCAACTGTTACAAAATTCATTTGTTATTCAATGACAAGTAAAATTGGTTATTTCATATGTTTTGAAAATCAAGGCGTTTCAGATTTATCTGAAATGCACTGTCAAAAATGTTGCAGTCTCAAAGATTCTTGTTTGTTTAATTATAGTAATTCGCTGTAAACTGTGTGAATGTCTGAAAAGGCCGTTTATTTAAATATGGAAACATGATTAAACGTGTTAGTAAACCCGTGTGATGTATACACTCATTTTCTCCCCAGGCTGATGTTCCATGGATATCGAAGACCTTTGACAGATGAAGACATACACGATCTGAACCCAGAAGACAAGTCATCCAGTCTAGCACATAGATTTTTACGCAACTGGAAACCATTCGGACACGACATGTGAGTTGTTCTTAGTTGCAAACCAATAGTTCTCAGAGACTCCAGACATATTCTTCCACTTGTGATCCCAGGTTTTCTCAATTCCCCCCCCCCCCTCTTTAAATTATCATCTAATAATTTTTGTTCGCCATCATACTTTTACAGTAGTAATTATTGAAACAGATTATAAAACTAAATTTCTCTATCAATTGCAGTCGATGCAAAAAAAAATAAATCCTTATTTCAATCCTTATCCATATTTTAAATTTCTATTTCTTCTTTATATTTAATCATCCTCCTCTGACTGAAATTCCGCCCCAGTTGCTCCCTTGTCTAAAATTGTTTTTCCCCTGGGAGCCAAGTGCCGCCTGCTAGAGAATCACTGAGTAGAGAATTCAGTACAGTGTAGTACCAGGGTTCTGGTCGCCTTGTCTGGTGCTATGGGGCAATGGGTTGTATACGTGGGACTCAGTTTCTCAAGCCCTAATGAAGTCTCAAGGGGCCAAATTCCCAGGGGGAAATTCCCCGTCTTTCTCTCAAGGATGATTTCCGCACAAACTGAGTTTTGGTTGTTCATGATGCCTTGGTATCTCTTCTTATCGTCACCCAGTTTCTTAATTCTAATAAAGTCGCGAGGGGCCAAGGAGGAAATTCTCCTTGTTTCGATCAAGGATGATTAAATCCGAAATTTTCTGCACAAACTGAGATTTAAGTTGATCATGATTCCTTGATATCTCTTCTTATCGTCACTGCTCTACGCTAACGGCATAAGTCATTTTTGACACTTTTGAGATATTAAAAACAACAGTTTCTTTTCCTGTCATTTAGTGACTTATGCCATTATGATTCTAATAGATTATTGTATTTTCCTATCTGCACATTAATTTCTTTTTCTATATTATCTGATAGCCCTCGCGTTCAGGAATGCAATGAACCATCAGTTGCCTTTCGGCAGAAGTCTGATTTATGCCATTATCGCAGAGCGGTGACTTTATGCTCAACTCCGCTGAAGATTTTAATTTCAGAATAATACAGGTATCACTTTCTGACTTTGCCAGCACTCCAACTGAAGCTGAGACGCCAGATCAAGTGCACCTACAACAGGCGTTTGGCAAGGACGAAAAAACACGTCTAATTTCGAGGTCCAGCAACAAGTATGAATCGCAGATGAGGACTGTGTATCACAAAGAATGTGGCAAATGTAAAACAGAGAATGTGGTAACAGGAAGAGAACAGCATCATCTCATGAAAGGACGATCTTTCTTAAAAACACTCATCAAAACGTTCTGGTGGGAAGCATTTTACAGTCAAATTGGGATGATCTTTTTCATAGCCACGAATTTGGTTACACCATTTATTCTGGGGTGAGTTTGATCATCTATAAAAACAAAACAAAAACAAAAAAATGCAGGTGAATAAATGAGAGACAATGAACATGAGAGAGAAAGATAGAGGCTTGTTTATGTTTATAACGATCGCAATTGTTGCTAGTGTGCTGTGACGGTCGTCACGGCGGGAGATTGTAGATTGAGCCGAAACGAAAAATTATGTGTGCATGTAAATTGAGCCAAAACTACTTAAACCAAATGAGTCAAATCATTCGTGCTAATGTAAGACTTGATGTTTAAACGGCACTTGACGGCTATTCTTACAGTGGCAAAGAGGTTTTTAAATTGGCCTCTTCAGTTAGCCAAATGTTTACTTGTTCGAACTACAAACGGGATGAAAATTTATTTTCCAGCGCTCAGTAACGGGAAGACCAAAGTAAGATTTTGACCAAAATGTTATAAAATTTATTAGTTGGAAATATGACTTCTAAACCTTCTTTTAAAATTCGTGATAAAACTATTCACAATGTGCATATTCGTGCCCCAAAATATATTCAGATCTCGTAATCTCTCCAGCTTGAAACCTACCAGAGCTGCTCAGCGGCAACGTTCTCCTCTCTTCTGCACACGAGTCTTTAAATTGTGGGCTCTTGATATTGACGTACGCTACAGGATGTTGTTTTTTAAAGTGCTTCTAATATATCATTATGACTCTCTATCATATTTTTTAGCACCATCTGTATCTAACCCCTGCCCAATGAGTAAATTGAAAATTGCTATAAACCTTCAAAAAATCTTTGGCATTTATCCACTTTGGCTCAATCTGTGTGGGGATTTTGTCTCAGTTTGTACACAAATGTTGACTCAATGTTCATTTTGGCTCAATTTACAGATCTATTGGTTCAATGTACACACGCCGGCGTGGCAACGTGAATTAAAAATGGAGCGAATGAGGTGTTCTCTGCCTGCCTGTCTGTCTGTCTGTCTGTCTGTCTGTCTGTCTGTCTCTCTCTCTCTCTCTCTCTCTCTCTCTCCCTCTTCCCCCTCTCTCTTTCTGTCTGTCTGCCTCGCCCCGCCTTTGTCTATCTCTTTTTTTTTTATGTCTGCGTGTCTGCCTATCTGTCTAATTTTCTGTCTGTACGTCTCTCTCTCTCTCTCGCTGTCGTTCTCTCTGTCTTTCTCACTCTCTCTTGTTTCGTATGAAAATGTTTTGGTGGTAATAAGGTATCATAGACCGTGCAAATGCAGTGAATGGCCTTTGGATCAAACTTGTTGTGCTACAAACGAAGATGGAACAAGAACCAAATAAGCTGGTCTGATAGTCAACACAAAAACGGTCCACGCAAAGCAAACAGCAAGTACTATTAGCTTTTGAATAATCACGATGTTCTTGTTAAACTAGCAGTAATAATTTAACTTTATCACATGAATTTAATCTATAAACTTGGTAAACGAGAAGCAAACAAGAATTTATATTACCTCTTGAATGTACGAAAGTGTTCTTGGCTAATTAGGAATTATAACGTCTCTGGAATATAAATAGTAGTCTGAGAATTAAGAAGCAATATTGTCACGTGAATATGGTTATGTCCTTGGGAAACAAAAAGTTAAGATATCTCTTGAATATCTCTTGTATCTATTAAACGCCTTTTGCAGAAGACCTCTTGAACATGGCTGTGTTCCAGGCAGGCGAATTTGACCGAAATATTCCTTTTTATCCCCAGTGTACTTTAATATAGAAAAGTTGACCGGGACACATTTTTATCCCTATTTAACTTTTTACAGCGTTTTAGTTGACTACTCCAAAGACCTGACAGAGTCTACCTGGCATGGATACATTTACATGTTAGCCTTCCTGAGCTCCAGAATCATCATGACCATTTTTAACCAGTCATCGCAGTTTCTAACAAACAAGCTGGCAGTCCGAATACGCAGCACGACCATTGCGGCAATTTTCAGAAAAGTAGGTCAATTGAACAGAACGTTAGAAAAAACAACAACAACAACACTTTGTTCTCTCTTACATACATTTTTATTTTTATTTTTACAGGCTTAGGAATTGGAAGCGAAAAATAAAACAAAATTAAAGAACTGTAAAAACCCGTAGATGAATGAACAAATATGCAAATGATATTGCATAGTTTTGCGCGTGGAGTTTGAAGGTAAATGGAAAACATTCATAATGTCATCGACAAATTCATAAGAGCAATAGGAAGAAGCAACAATAAAAGGTGTCAATTGGGAGAGAGATCGAAGATAATTGTAACTGTTACATCTGGAACACTCGATAAATGTACTAAACTTCCTAGTTTATTCTGTATGGGAATGAAGACTGGGTGGTCGCGTCGCCCTTGAAGTTGCTGTTGAACACTGTCTAATTTCAGTGTTTACGTGGAAATCAAGAGAATCTTTCCAAAGACATGTCTAATTATTACTCTGTGTTTGATGGACGCTTCTGGTAAGGTTTCCATCTGTCCTATCATTCTGCTATTCTATCATTTTGCTTGTTCCTAGCACACTATTGCCATTGTGATGTCGTCATGCTTTCTCCAAACACAAACCCAAACTCGAATTCTTACATAGTATGAACATGGAAAGAATTCAAAGTGTTGTAGCAAGGACACTACCTCACAGGCTTGTCCCTTGAGAAAGCAACTTTTTTATTCTTTTCATTTAGTAACATACTGAGTGATGGACGTGCCTATGGGTAAAAGGGTGATCTAGATCCGACTTCTGTTGGAAACTGAGATAATTTTATAAGCGTATACAGGATTTTCCAGCCTTTTACGAAATGAAGGTCCAATTCTCTAGTGATCAAATAAGATAATTATTTCTGGTCTTTTCTCTTAGCCCACCTATTTAATTTTTTTTTTTTTAACGAACATATTTTGAACTCAATTTTCTCAAAAACAATTAGCGTGACATTATACCACTTCTTCTATCCATAGGCACAGAATAGATTAGTGTTTCTTGGTTACGTTTATGTTTTATAGCATACGTGAGTAATGCATTTCCAACGGACTGAAGCCTATCTGAATTACATTCAACATTGCATGTAAATGGCACATTAGTTACAAAAGAATAACACGTACAACTTGTCAAAAAACTGGCTTGATAGAGAGTCTCTTTCTTTGAAAATATCCTATAGCACTGCTTTCGAAAGAGTTTCAATTTTTCGGTCAAATAAATGCAACACTGTGACTGTAAAAAGTTTTGCGACAAATATAAACTGCATTTCGTCGGATATTTTCCATATGGTTGTATGTGCATTTTTGCCTTTTCGAGAAAATGAGGATCGAAACTTCAAAGAGTTTTGTGAAGTCAGGGGATAACATTACGGCACAAACACAGACCGCTAAAAGTTTTTATTAACCGACAGGAATGACACTTATACATGATGAAATTAGGAGTGAGAGAACCTCAAAACTCCCCAAAATGTCGCATACAACAATATGGCAAATACTCCACGTTTTAATGCTGTACAATTAAAAAAAAAAAAGTAATCGTATACTTCAATTTCAGGCGCTGAGTATGTCAAGTGGAGCAAGAAAAAAATTGACGATGGGCGAAGTCGTCAATCTGATGTCAGTCGATACCAGATATCTGGAGCTGTTTTTTGATTACTCCTACTGGCTGTGGATGTTGGTGGTGATATTTTTCTGTGCTGTCTTTTTCCTGTATGGGATCATAGGCCTTTCCTTGTTAGTAGGTTAGTTGTCGTTTCAAGGATCTTTTGTTTATAGCAACCAATAATGTAAAACTCGTATGGCAGCAAAATTTCACGAAGCTAGGTAATGTAACGTATGAGTGTTCTAAAAGGTTACCCCAAAAAATATACATACAAATGAACTGCTTAATGTTGTTTGCAACTCTATTGAACTGCGTTGTCATCAGTGTCTGGACAAAAACGGCCATTAGTTTTAATAATAATAATAAGCTTACACAGCATTTACATAACGCTTCTTCCCGTTAACAACCAGGCTGTATGTGCTTTACAACATTTATCATATAAATCGCACACACAATACACAGATAATACTCAAACAAACAAAAAAACTAGATGGACATTCAGAGTGTTAAAAGATGACTTTTCAGCTGATGTTTAAAAGTCATAAAATTTTCAGTCTCTCTCAAAGACAGAGGCAGAGAATTCCAAATCTTAGGCCCTTGAAAAGAAAAAGATTTTTCACCCATGGTCTTAAGGGCCATCCTAGGAATTTTAAACTTTTTAGTGTCTGCAGATGATTTAAGATGTCTTGACGGTACATAGGGGGTCAAAAGATCAGTTAAATAAGTTGGTGCGTTTTTGTACATATATTTATGACACAGAGTAGCCAGCTTACACTATATTCGTTTTTTTTTTTTTTGCTTGTAACCAGTATAAGCTCTGCAGTAGAAGTGATGCGTGGTCTCTTTTCCTTTTCTTAAGGATGAATCGTACTGGATTATTCTGCACTGTTTGCAGTTTCTTAATTTATTCTTGCAGCAATCCAGCAAGTAGTGAGTTACAGTAGTCTAATTTTGACACATGGGATAATTCAGATAATAACGTCGCTGTCGTCTGTAATTTGAATCATCAGTCTTGGATCTTAATTGACATCGTATTAATGAATATTCAAATTGTGTCTACTGTTTTTTCTTTCTTTAGACACACTGTATTGACAACGGTGGACCATAACAGCTGTTACGTTATTTTCCAGGGGAATAAAGATAAGGCTAACCCACATGTTTCAGAATGAAATTCAGGGAAACAATGACATATACTGAATAAGTTTAGAAGGAATGTGTTGTCGCTCTACTTTAAGTGGATACCGAATGCAAAAAGTAAAAGGGCGAGATACAACAGGAGTAGATAAGCACTCTTTGTCCACACGAAAAAGTATTAAAATAATTGTTAAGATATCATCTGTTCCTTGACAAAGGGGCGAACTGGTCAGAAAAGATGTACAGCGAATAGGCGAACGTTTTTAAACTTATGTGTATGACGGAGGAGCGAATGGGTCAAATTTGAGATATTTCCTCTGTTTTGGTTATCAAAAGTAAATTGCGGGGGGGGGGGGGGGCTTTACCCAACACAAGCAATTTTGATAAATCTCATTTAGTTTTTGTGTTATGTAGAATGACGAAAAGGTGAGAAATCGATAAATGAGAGTAGCACAAAACTTTCAGAATTGAATTTCTCGCAAACTTGATTTTGGTGGTTCACCCCTCCGCCATACAGAGAAGTTAAGCATTCGCCTTTTTGTTGTACAGCTGTCGATATCTATTTGCCCCTCGGTCATGAAACCGACGATATTCCACTGCGTCTTGTAATAATCTTCCCGATAGTATGGTTACATCCAAAGAAGTAAGAACGATTAAATTTCAGAAGCATAGCCCTCAGGCATGACCAGGGTTCTCTCTAAGTTGTGAGCATGTGCGCTTTTTGCAGGCAGAGTACAAATGATATCAGTATGTACACAAAATGTTAGTTATTTTATACCTAAAACAATGTGGTAGTTTATGATTATACTCTTGTAGGGAAAAAACAACTCGTGGCTGTTACTGTTAACATTTACATTGCTATGCTCGCCAAATGGTGAAACTTCGGTAGTGGCTGCTCATTGAGATAGTCACCAAAAGGCAAAAAAAAAAAAAATATATATATATATATGTATAATATATTTATAAACAGGCCCCAATTACGTAGGCAGAACTTTATTATACGAGAGTTTTATATTCCATGAGTGCACAATATATACTTTTGCCCTGGGCAAAAAATTTGCACAGCATAAGTGTTATTGCACATACCGACTACTAAAAATTTGAGAAAACATTGGGCAAAACACTATCGATTTTCTTGTATTGGTTCCTTTACCAGACATGATGAGACTGTTTTTGTTTTATTTAACAAACTCACCTTTAGTCTGCTCATTGAGGCCAAAATAATATTAGGAGGATTTATTTAAAATTGTATCCGCATTTTATGCAGACGTCACATTGATCATTTATCATTCACAGTTCATCCTTCGCCATGAATTCAACGATGAAAATATAAACTAATGTCAAGTAAAGAAACGTCACAATTGCCTTTTAGCGTTTATCGTGTGACCTTAGTTAGTGTTTTTGCCAACTCGGCTTGTTGCACAAGTGAGAAATTTGACGTCAAATGTTTGCGGCTTTAGTATTATGATAAGGAGAATAACTGGGAACTGTGAAACAGCTTGATAAGTGCCACAACGCATTTTAAACAAGTGTCAAAGTGTGCGTTTGTTATACGTCTTCTATACAATAAATGATCTCCAGTTTTTCAGAAATTGGAGATAGAACAAACAAAAACTAAGGTCGAGATCAGACAACCTCAGCGTTCAACGGTTCATCATTCATGGAATGGAAAAGCTCAGTTTTTTGGTCATTCAATATACGCGAATAACGCTAACTTTCGCCACTACTACCAAAGATACCAGAGACAATAAAGATGGTCAAAATTAAACTATGAACAATGAATGACCAGAGTGCTGCCCGACCTAAATATGAAATTTTTATAACTATTCTGTGGTTTTCTTGCGGAAACAAGTTGGTCTAGAGGTAGGTTGTTTACCTCTCATGCCGAAGGTACGGGGTTCGATTCCCGGTCGATGCAGGCATGTTGGAAGTTCGGGGGAAAATTCCCATCTCTGATCCCATGATAGGTAGGATCGAGAACCTACTTTTCTCGGATAAGGATGAAAAAACTCCGAGGGCCCCTGTGCATGTTGAGCGCTTAAAAGATATCTTGGCAGTTGGAAATCGAGAAGAGCAGGCCTAAGAAGGCCGCTGCCCGGGCAAAATTAAAAATAAGGAAAGAAAATCTATTTTCCCACGAAAACACACAAAAACATTAACAAGAAAAATAAAAGCAAGAGAAGTGAGGTGTAAATGCCAAGAGCAGCGAACCTCCTGAACTAAAGACCTAAAACAACTGTGGTCTTCATCCTCAGGCCTGGGTTTCATCTTTCTGATGTTGGTGATAAACATGATTCTGGCTCAGGCTATGAGAACTTTTCAGGATGCAATCATGAAAATCCGTGACGTACGCCTCAGAACAGTCGGTGAGGTTCTGCAAGGGATAAAGGTAATCATATTGTATTCATTGTCTATTTTAGGGCCACTGTTTTTGCTTTAGAGTAATTTATAAATTTGAGATACTAGATGAAGTTCCCGGCATTATCCGGGATAAACCTGTGAAACCACCGCTCCATCTCTCTCTCTTTTTGGTCTAGAAAGCTCCTCATATTCTTTAGTCTTGATGCAGATTTCATGCGCACTCATTTCTGGTGGGGAGATTGCGCGCACGGAACTGAACGTGTATTGATACATCGTTTCCGGTGCGATAGCTTTACTACAGGGAGCCAAAACAAAGATCATCGTATTTTACATTTTTACAACTTTTTATTTAAAAATGCCTGAAACTTGAATCAACACAATCGGTCGATACAAAAGCGATTGGGCTGAGTTAGTTGACACTTGAGAAAATTAACTTTATAATTTTTGAAACTGTCAGTTAGGCTATAGCCTCGAGCAAAAAAAGGGCCAAAATTGCACCACAATGAATTACTCCCGCCACTATTTTTTTTTTTTATAATAAGAAGATAGATTAACCCAAGATACAGGTAACGAGACGGATCAACTCGTCATATTCCGTCCGTCGTCTTGCGCGCACAACATCGATGTCAACAATGCACCACACCCCTTCATAATTGAACGAAAAAGAGTAGTACGCACACTATTTATACGTGCCCAAATTTATGGACATACAGCGATAGAAAGAATAGTTCGTCTCGGTTTATTGTGTCTCGGATCATGTTCTATTCATTGCCTATCTTAAGGCCAGTGTTTTTGCTGTAGAGTAAAGTTTGAGATATAATTTGAAGAAGAGGTGAGTTGATGGATCCCCAGTTAACCTTTTATTATGAAAAAAATATATGGCGGGAATGTTTCATTGTGATGCAATTTCGCCTCTCCCCCCCCCCCCCCAACCCACCCTTTGTGTGTGTTTGTTCCTCAAAGCTACAACTAGGCTTAGTGACAGTTTCAAAAATTATATAATTATTTTGTCGAGCGTCAACTAATCTGGTCCAATCATTGAAACAAGCGCATCGACATTAGAACGGTGTAAGACGAGGTTAAGGTCTTATTGTTTCAAAACTTTGATAGCATTTTGCATTGGCTTTTGTAAATGTTTCACTAGAAACACGTTGTTTTTTTGTTAATTTTTTTGTCTGATCGAACAACTGAATTTGCGGCCAAACAAAAAAAAAAAAAGGAAACTAAACGAGACTTTTAAAAATTGATTACCATATCTGAAAAACGTACGTGCATTCTTCAGAGAGCCCCTTTCCCGATCCCCTTATGTAGGGTTCACGTACGCTGAAGCCCCCCCCCCCTCCCCTTCCCCTCCTAGCGAACGTACTTCAGGAATAGCCTTTGTGTAGAGATCACTAATGTTCAAGTACAAGGAGGCTGTGGTAAGGACCACTTTCAGGTTTTGAATAGCCCTCAACTCAATTCTGTATGTTGAAGATGTGCTCAAAACTGAGTGGAGTGTGTCATCATTGCATGGGCAACTAATTTTAATTCTTCAAGTGACATAATTTCACTCCCTTTAGAGAAGTACAAGTAATGGCTCTGACAGTAATAGTTTTTTGGGGAAAACCCAATAGAAGACGCCCAGAAAGTACATGCGCTCTAGGGGGGGGGGGTGCTCCATTGCACGGAGAGCAAACAGGGTGGGGGTGAGGGGGGGGGGTCCGGGGAGCGCACGTGCTCACGTGCATACATATCAATATTTTATGCTAGCACAACCTCAAGAAAATGTTTACTGTTCAGGTAAAGAAGACAAATTACAAATAACATAGCTGTGCCATACAATTTACAGCATAAAGTTAAAGTCATTATTATATTTTTATGTACAGGGGCTCCCTGGCGGGGGAGGAGGGGCAATTGCCACTTTGCCCCCCCGTAAGTCCAGCCCTGTTCGATGAAGCCCATTAAAGCTACAGTGTTTTCACGAATAGGGTAGGGGGGGGGGCGAATTTGGTAAATTATAAGAAAAAACAAAAGCTTATAAATAATAAGGAAGTGCACGGGTAGGGAAGATAATTACTCCCTTCCTATGCATTTTGCACAGGTAGGGAAGATATTCCCTATGACAGTGCAATCCCTGTCCCAACGTGCATAGGCATTGGAGATATTTCTTGTCTATTCAGTTGGCTTAGGGAAGGAAAATATTTTTGGTCTCTGCATGTTTCTTATGTCGGAAAAATATTTCTTGTAGAATATTTTGCTTAGGTAGGGAAGATATCCCTTTTACTTTTCGTGCCTTGCCCTGGGAAGCAATTTTCCCTGAATCTAATTTGCATGGCAGAAACAATATTAGCTATTTATAGGATTTGTATAAGTGGGGAACGAGTCATTTCCATAAAGGAAGACAAGATAAAGACAAAAGGCCTACATCAAAATATATTCTCCATGCTTGAATATCGCCAATACGAAAGCAAAAGGCAAACCAGTACAATACTTTTGGGTGGGTTTTCTCAAGAATTTGATCCTTAAACCCGATTTTGCTAGATCCACTCACATTTGCTAAAAAGGAAATATCGTTTACAAAACTTCATTCATCTGTTTTTCCAAAGTTGTAGCTGATAGGCTGAAATGTGATATTGAGGGTTTCCTCAAGAATTTGGTCCTTAAACCCGATTTTGCTAGATCCACTCACATTTGCTTAAAAAGAAATATCGTTTACAAAACTCCATTCATCTGTTTTTCCATAGTTGTAGCTGATAGGCTGAAATGTGATATTGAGGGTTTCCTCAAGAATTTGGTCCTTAAACCCGATTTTACTAGATCCACCCACATTTGCTTAAAAAGAAATATCGTTTACAAAACTCCATTCATCTGTTTTTCCAAAGTTGTAACTGATAGGCTGAAAACCCACACTAAAAAGAGTTACAATACAATAAAGAGGTAATAAAGGAAAGACAGGAAGAACACAAAGGCAAGGGGCATGAGGGAACCCGGCCATGGTAAATGAATAAAACTGATTCCAAACTAGTGGACCACCAACCCTACAGCCAAGACAAATGCAAACAGGGACACTTATTTCTGTATATGAACTATACATTTACTGTAATGCTGGAAGCCTGTTAATATTTTGACATTCAAAAACCTTATAAAATGAGATAACAATCATGAAAGCCAATTCCCCCAACACTGTGGGGAAAAAAAGACGGGGGGGGGGGGGGGGGTTGTGTGAAACATTTTGCATCAATATATCACCTTAAATAGGATGAGATTTGGATAAAGGCTTAAAAGTTTCTATTTTACCATTTTCTTAAGGAGGTGCATCGTATTGTATGAGTTGTATACTTGAGGAACTAGTCCTTTCCACAAAGCAAGACAAGAAAAAGACAAAGGGCCTACATCAAAATATCTCCCTCACGATTGAATATCTCCACTACTAATGCAAATCAGTACAAAGAAAATCTCCCCCCCCCCCCAACCGAAACAAACAAACAAACAAACAAACAAAACAACCTCCTCCCATATTGTATGAAGAACCCTAGCCCATTCGCAGGGCGCGCACTGGAGATATAATTATTGTGTGAATGATATATAATATCTGCCCCACATATACAAATCAAATAAACTGGTAATAATTATTTCTGCCATGCAAATTAAATTCACGGAAAATAGCTCCCGGAAAATAGCTCCCCTACTGCCACCAGCAAGGCAAAGCACAAAGGAAAGGACAATCTTGTCTACCAAAGCAAAATGTTACACAAGAAATATGTTCCTCACTTAAGAAAGATGCAGGGACCAAAAAAAAAAAAAAAATTGAATAGACGAGAAGTATCTTCCCTACCTATGCATTTTGGATAGGGATTACATTGACATAGGGGATATCTTCCCTACCTATGCTAAGGACATAAGTAGGGGATACCTTACCTTCCCTAATTAGGCACTTCCAAATAATAATGGCTTACTATTAATATATATTTTTTATCATCTTCCTCCAATGATACTTGTACAGGTCATCAAACTGTATGGCTGGGAACCCTTGTTCATACAGAAAATTCTAGATATTCGTGATCAAGAGCTGAAAGTGTTGCTGAAACATTCTATTTGTGATGCAGTTTCTACTTTTACTTATACGGCAGCTACGTTTTGGGTAAGCCCAGCCTAATGTAATATTATCTTTTTCTTCTTCCTAATCTCCTCCCTTTTTCTCTTTTACTCTTTCTCTTCCTCCTCCTCCTTCTTCTTCTTCATCTCTTTCTTTTTGTCTACTATTTCTCCTCTTCCATTTTTTCTTCTTCTTCTCCTTCATCTTCTTCATCGCCTTCATCTCTCTCTTTTTCTCCACTACTCCTCCTTTTTCATCATCTTCTTCTTTTTCTTCTTCTTCTTCGTCTTTTTTTTTTTTTTTTTTTTTGTGGCCTTCGTCTCTTCCTTCTTCATTTTTATTCCCCTTCTCTTTCCACTTCTCCTCTTCTAAATGATCATCTTATTCTATTGTCATTGCAGTTCTTTTGATTCGTGTGCAGCAATGGGGAAATCCCTGAAAGTTCACTGTAGATAAAACCCTCGCAATCTGCCTGGCAGGAGGGTCATTGCTTTCATGTGCAAAGGAGTGAAAGGCGCAAGAATGAACGTTAAGTCTAGAGAATTAGTGAAAGAGAAAAATCCACTTTGTAGCACCAGAAAAGATAAAAATGATACTTCAGCGAACAAGCTTCCACCCATCTCTCTCTTTACTTTCGTTCCACTGAAAGAAAAAAAAACAAAAAACGTTGACGTAGATGACAGGAGTAATATACGGGTTAAGAACACGATAGCTTGGGGGAAAACCTATGTGATCCCCCCCCCCTCCCCCTTCCTCCCCTTCTCCCCGTTCCCCCAGTGTCTTATGGCTTATCCAAGTTTGCACAGCACATTGGGAACTTAAAAAACCAGTGTGTATATCATAGTCCGTGCATAGCCAATAAGCAACGATATGGCTTCGATAAAAGCTAAGCTTTGGGGCCGCTTTTCCATTTTTTTCAAATGACATTTTTTATCCTCATTACTATTTTTTTTCTTGCAGGTAACATTTTTTTATCCCAATTATTCATTTTTTTCTTACACTTTTTAAAAAGATCCTAATTACCTGTTTTTTTTTAATTTTCTTTTTTACCAGATGACATTTTCCATCCTGGCTACCTACGTGAATCTCAGCCCGCTTCACCATTTGGATGCCAAAAGAACTTTTCTGGCCATCAACTTTATCACACTCATCAGGATGTCCATCAACAATTTACCCCTGGTCCTTAGATACACCGTAAAGGTATTCAGAAAACTGCCCAGCATTCATTAAAAAATTTCCTCAGATAAATCACAATTGAAGGGCTTGCGTCTACAACACGCCCAAGTCACGAAAATTAAACCTGAGAAATGGAACAAAAATGTTCTTAGTGCACACTTTGACACTGAAAACTCCAGTAAAAACTGTCGCTGGGGTTGTTATAATTTGCCCATCTTTTGTGGGAGAAATGGCTTGCCAAAAACAAATATCTGCAGCTGTTGGCGCACAAACTTATATGACAGAGAAATACCTCCTTCATTTGTTATTTACTGTTTCTTTTCATTAATTCTCATGCTCTCAAACATGCGACTCCTCTTTGCCGCTAAAAAACAAAATCGCCCATAAATAATGTAAAAGGCCGAATTTTGTCTACAACGGATGTGTCCATGTCATTCGTCGTCAAAAATTGAGGCAGCACACAAAATATCATAAGCTTACTCTTTGGTTGCGTAGTCTCGAAGTTTTAGGTGTTTACATATTCACCCGTTAGCTCCTTTATAGTACGATGACATTCTCATAATTTATTATACTGATAATATTTGAGTGAGATATTCAAACATTACTTCTCATCCTCCAGGCATCACTTTCCATCCGACGAATCAATCGATTCTTACAAACTGAAGATCTAGACCCCAGAGACCTGCACCGGGACACATCTAATGGTAATGTTCAGATTTAGCGTTGAAATTCAGACATTTCTGACTTTGTGAAACAAGTAGCAAATCCTGAACGTTTCCAGTATAAATAAGCTAAGATAAGATAAAAATCCCTTTATTGTCCCATAAGGGAAATTCTCTACACAGCATCGTTACATAAACAAACAAAAAACAACATATATTGCAACCCAATAGACTCAACAACGGGCATACATAAATATGGTTATTATTTTGTCGCGCTCATAAGCTAATTCTAACTCAGAGCTACATACTGTTATCATTCAGTCCTAGAGATTAACTGTCTGAACCTATCAAGCACGATACACATACATGGTACAAAACCTAATACCAGCACACTTGCTGTAAAAGGTGGATCTAACTTGAAACTGAAACAGACTGGTCATTTTTTTCTAAATGCAGCTGAGCCCCGGTTATGCAAGTAACAATTAGGTTTTACTGCGTTCTGTACGATTTATTGGCGAGGTAACAGATTGGCTATTTGCATGATTAATGAAGGCGTAAACTAGATACAGCTTTTTGTAACTGAATGTGGTGATCCAGCTTATGCACATGCTTTGTGTGCATATTCCTGCATAGGTAATAATATATCTTGTTTGACTTGAGTATTGCATTCATCATGCGGACACCAACCTTTGTTGCTCTGTCGAAGTTAAAAATTAAACGCTTACAATTTTCTTCTTTTTTTTTTTTTTTTCAGAACTGGCTGTTCATGTAGAAAATGCTGATTTCTCATGGGAAAAATCTGGACAGGTCATTCTGAAAGAGTTAAGTAAAAGTCTAAAACATAAGAATAAGACTCGCTTCTGTGTTTAACCCTAATTATGGAGTCATTTAATGGCAAAATAGTAGAGGGAAAAGTTATGTTAAGGGTGCTTCATTTCCTTATCGTCTTTGTGAATTTACGCACTCGGGATCAGTTGAAGTGTTGATAATTTGCTTTGGAAGGTATATTTTGTGACTAAGTGGAGTATTCAGCATGCTACATTCGAGACAATACTGTACCTGTATAATGGCGCGGTTGAGCGGTCTCCTCAGTTTATTGCATTGTACAGACAAACGACGAATTGAAAGTCATGGACGTCGCATGTTAATGCAAATGTCCTCACGACACCTGCTGCCAGGACTGGTGTCACTAATAAAAGGCCTGGGCTTTCATGCTTTAGCGAGAAGATAATAACAGAAACAACAACAACAAAAACAAGAGCAAGAGACAGAGCGATGGAAATGCCCAGGGCAGAGACCCTCGGAAAACAAAGAGCTCTCCACGCTCTGCCGTGTGGACACAATGGTTGTTGATTTTTGGATTACCTTGGCCGATACTAGGTTTAAAAAGAAGAATATATTATTACAACGAGGTAAAGATCCTATGCCTCTGGCAGCTCGTTGATGGAGTCGCTGAAATTGAACATAGATCTGTAACTCTTTCCCTCTGAAAATTTGGACGCTTTGTTCATTTTGTCTGAGGTTATCTTTAACGTACGCAACGTGCACATGGGCCCTCCGAGTTTTTCGTCCCTATCCGAGATGACCAAATGCTCAATCCTACCTACCATAGAATCAGGGACAGGAAAATATGAGAAAAATCCAAAAATTCCAACATGCCTGCGCCGACCGGGATTCGAACCCGGTGCCTTCTGCTTGAGAGGCGAGCACCTTGTCTGTAGACCAACTTATCTAATCAACAACAAAAATGTGACTGCACATTTAACCAAAAACCTGAAATTACATACGGCTTTGAATTGCATGAACAGCAAAAAAATATTAATTTCAATTACACGCATAAACTAAGTCGAAACTGCCGTCTCAGCGCATAGGCACACTTCGTAGTTGCCCAAGGACCCTAAGGGTTTAGGTGGCCCCATGCATGCAAGTTTCTGGTAGTTGCCAAGGGGGCGGGTCGCAGCATATTGCTTTGCCCAGGGCCCCATAACGATGTTAAGACAGCCCTGCAGCTCTATCTCTCTCTCTCTCTCTCTCTCTCTCCCTCTCTCTCTCTCTCTCTCTCTCTCTCTCTCTCTCCCCTCCCTCTCTCCCCCTCTTTCTCTCTCTCTCTCTCTCACTCAGTCCCATACATTGATAGACAAAGTAGATGCCATTGATAGTGCACTGACAAATAGTTGATATTTCAGGTTAAACTTGAAGATCGAGCCTGGAATGCTTGTTGGCATCGTGGGGAATGTGGGAGCTGGAAAATCTTCGCTATTATCAGCTCTACTGGGAGAGATGCACAGGCAGAGAGGTTACAGTAATCTTAATGTTAGTACTGAGGTCCCTGAGAATGCATTATTATTCTCTTGGTGATGTTTTGCGATACAGCTGAATGTGAAAGATGTGGTGCTGGTGGTTCCATTGGTGGTGATGATGGTGGCAGTGATGGTTGCCGTGGTGGAATCTAACTCAGTGGCCTTAGTGACTGCTCTGGCTCAGGCCCTGGAGTATTGATGGTGATGGTGATGATGACGATGAGGGTGGTGATGGTGATAATAATGGGTATACCCGAGGCGGTGACGGCAGTGATGATGATGATCGTAATGCTGATGTTTGAAATGATGATCGAAAGTAGTAGTTGATGTGATAGGGATGTTGATGATGGTGATGATGATGATAATTATGATAATGACACTATTTTGCTTTAGTTATGCTGTCTATGTATTGATGCTTTTGAGATTATGTGACCCAGAGTTATTTGATTTACGGCTTTTGAGGCGGAGTAGAGGGGGGAAGTGGGGAGAGATGAGAGTCACCACCTTCTGATTTTTTTATTTTTTTTTTAAATTTCTGATTTGACATTCTCGAGCAAAAACAGTTCTACACCGTGGGAGAAAATGTCTGCGGCATAATGATCTTGTTCTTTATTTTCTCATTTGAAACCTCCAGTCCACGACAACCTATGTCCCCCAGCAAGCCTGGATACAGAACAATTCTTTGCGAAACAACGTCCTTTTTGGTTGTGAATTTGACTCTAAATTTTACAACAGAGTGATAGACGCATGCGCCCTGAAACAGGACCTGGAGATTCTTCCTGCTGGGGATCAGACTGAAATAGGGGAGAAGGTAAACTGATTTAACTATTTCTGTGCCAAAATAGTGCTGCTACTGTTTTTAGAGTCTTTTTTTTTTCTTTTAAATTTGAGATTGATTATTTAGCTTAACCGAAAAGGTGAATCGTCATTGAAATATACGTGTTCACAGCCAATATATATATATGAAATGGTTATTGACAGTAAACTGTAAGCATTCAAAATGTTAAACAAAAACGTGGTGTCTCAGAAATTGTATATTCGATTGGGATTATTAATACAATGTCAGTTAAGATGGGCCCTACATCCAAGATTTATAATTCAAATTAAAAAGGGCAGATGTGTGATTATTGAAACTTTGAGTTATCTCATGTTTTCAAACTGATAGCCATTCTCAGTCAGACACCAGAGGTGCAAATTTCATAAGCTCTTCATTTGTGTACCGATTTTTATATTTTAAAAAAAAATTATTTTATTTATTATGATTTTTTTGAGACATATTATTTACATACTAATAAATATAAGCTCAAATCCACGAGAAATCGTATTAAAAAAAGAATGTGTCTTCAACTATTACATTATTTTATTTGATGAGTTGATTCTGGCAAGAGAATTAGAATGGGGTGGTTCTTTTGTGCCTTATCTGGGAATGTTGAGATTACGGTTGTTTTCATGAATGAAGGCAACCAAAAAGTCTAATTTGTGATAGCACATTAGGTGTGACAGACACTGGTAAGCAGGCAGGTCATTCCATGGAAATTGGTCTACTTAAAAAACAAAATACGCTAATCTTTAAACACACCCACGAATGCACCCATAAACCGACCCATAACAACGCTCAACATTTATGTCTATTCACACAATATTGTTGCACTGCTGAAGCATTTCAGATCTCCCCCCCCCCCAAACCAGCCCCCTCACGTAGACATACACTTCAGGAGAAAATTTGAGGTGATTAGAAGCGTATGTGCCTAGTTAGAGCTCAGAAAAGTGAAGCTGGGGTGAAGGGGAAAAGAAAAACAAGTGGTCAAGACGGAGATCGAATCCACGACCTTTGCCACTTCACCAACCAAGCTTCTGCCCACCTTTACTGGCACACACTTCGGGAATTCTTTAATTTTATTTTTTATCTTGTTTTCACTTGTGCGCCCCATCTCCCGTCCAGGGCATCAACTTATCTGGAGGACAGAAACAGCGAGTTTCTCTGGCTCGAGCTGTCTATAGCCAGGCAGATATCTACCTTTTTGACGATCCTCTCAGTGCTGTTGATGGTCACGTGGGCAAACACATCTTTAAGCGTGTCATGAGTCAATCTGGACTGCTGAAAGACAAGGTAATAATTCATTCCATCGGTCAGTTTTTCAGCTATCATCTCTCGTTAGAATCGGTTTGTTGTATATACAGCGCAACTCCCAAAGTGATTCATTAATCTTAGTGCCTGATACTTTACGGTACAAACTATCAAGACATGTATATGCAAGTGGTTTTACTTTTCAAAATGTTTTACCTAATTGCTTTGTTTCACTTTCGTCTTTCAAAATTATGATGTTGACCGCGATTCTTTGTACGGTATCCCTGCCTCCCAATTTCACACTGCCACGGTTTTTTATTTTTCACGGCGGCTGAACAGGTGCACTCGCCAAGATTTGTTTTAGGCACTGTGGCTGGACATGCGCACTCTTGGGAGGACGCAGCATATGGGCTCGGAGCTTCCAATGAACGGCGAAATATAAAATTCAAAATTTCGTCACACCAAAAATTCAGTGATGTCAAATGAAACAAACATAATCATTTAGTTTTATATAGAAACAGTAGCAAAGTTTATTCAGCTCGGCCCTTTCGCCACGGCAGCCCACCCCCCCCCCCCCCTCACTTCACAAGTATTTAGCATGTTTGCACAGTCTGAGATTATAAACACACAATATCATTCCATAATGCCACACTCCTTAAAAGGCAAATGGTGTGCCAGGAGTTATTTTAACCTCCTCATGATATCACCTGAGACGCAGGATACCAGGACGGATCTATTTACCAAATTTTGTCCATCACACCGCGTTTCAACGATGGTCAGCGATGGAGAACTGTACACCTCATCCCTTCATAATATAACGAAACATTAGGCTACTGGTCCTCACAATGTCTCGGCGACCTATACGCGCTCAGTTTGTGTATAGACACTGAGATAAAGAATGGTCGCAGTATCCTGTGTCTCGGAGTCTCTATACATATGTCCTGAATCTAAACAGTAAGTGTTAATAAAATTTAACTGGCTTATCAGACTCGCATTCTGGTCACTCATGGTCTCCACTGGCTGCCCGAGATGGACTTCATTGTGGTCATGCAAGACGGCAAAATTTCCGAGTCTGGAAGCTTTCACGAACTGACAAGAAGAAATGGAGCCTTCGCCAAGTATTTATCACTCTACTTAACAGAAACCGAACCTTTTGGCGCCACTTCGGATGACGCTTCGGATTTAGATGGCTTAGGTGAGTTTCCCTTCTCCACGCTTACCATGGAAACCATTTTTGTTAGGTTGAGACCACCAAGTAGTCAAAATGCTGTCGAAGGGCTTTTTTTTTTTTTTTACTCACCAGTTTGTGGCCAGCTTCCAAAATGCAACCTTAGGTCACAACTGAGAAATTCGACGTCAAGCGTTTGCGACTTTAGTATTTTGATAAGGAATTAGAATAAATCGGAATTTCGAAGCAACTTGGTAACTGTCAGAACCCATTTTAAACAAGTGTCAAAGTGTGCATTTGTTATCGTTATGCCTCTTCTACACAGTAAAAGATCTCCAGTTTTTCAGAAAATGGAGATAGAACAAACAAGAACTAAGGTCACGAAAAGCTTTACTGCGGTCATTCGCAGACCTAACGTAATTTTTAATCTTAGCCTTAACCATATACCCGTGTTTCTAAATATGAGACTGTGACAGAAGGTCGTTGTTCGCAAAGTTTTGTCCAGCATCACATTCGTTACAATGGAAAGTCGTGATTTAAGGAAATTTTCCTATGATACATATAATATCACCAAGTTATCTTTCTATCATAATTTCAAAAGATACTTTGAACCAGGGATTTCCTGTATTATTTCCACAAGTAATCCCTTTTAAGTGTAGCGAATGTGATACTGGATAAAATTCCATAGTAACGACCTTCTGACACAGTCTCCTTTAGGAATTAGACAAATTTACATGGTTGAACATTTTCAAACGCAGTCAAAATAATCCCTTAGATTCTGTTATTATAACGCTGTGTTGTCGTCATGGTTTAACGTGGGTATAATTTTTTTTTCTCTAGATGAACAGCTGCTATCAGAAATGCAGCACCAATTAGCAATCGTGACGTCCGAGTCTGGCACAAAGGATGGCCAGTTAGAACGACCCAGTATGCCGAGAGAGCCAAACGTTGTTGACAGTATCTTTGGCAAAGAATTATCACGCAGGAAAAAGAAGACTAGAGGACGGCGAAAGACACGACGTATGAGGTAGGCTGCTACAGACTGCCTTAATGTTTTTGTAGTCTTCCCATCTGTTTCTTGTATTTTTTTTTCTTCTAATTCTTCAACCTATTTTCTGGAACACATGAATATCACTCAAAAAAAACAAAACAACACTTTAATTCATTACAGTAACTGAAAAACATAAGAACGCTTCAAAGAACGCAGCCGCCCTTCTTCCCTCTATGTATGCTTTTCATCAGTACGCACTTTATGGATGGTCCCTGGGTTAGATTAAGCAGAATGCAAATAGGGGTAGGTGCCCTTCGATCAGGGGCAAAAAGTATCAAAAGGGAAGAGAAAAACCCCACAAACTACAAGTATTAATGTCATAAAGATTACAGTCATCCTCATCACCATCATCGTTCTCCTCCTCATCATCAAAATCACCATCATCGACGTCGTCATCGTCACCGACATCATCATCATCGTCGTCATTGTCGACATCATCATAATTATCATCAACAGCAGCAGCAGTAGCTTCAACAAAACTTACTGCAGTTGCAGCTTCCTCTTCCCCGCATTTTATTCATATATACTCAGTTTTCTCATTTTATCCTTTTTTTTCTTATCTTTAATCAGTAGCAATCCTTTCAGCATTAAACACACGATATTCTAGTTACGAAATTAATTATGCAAGTAATTATTTACCAGGTATTTTATTATTACAAATATATGAGATCTTGGCAGTAACTGTCCCCAGGTAATTTTACAACCAACCGAGACGATGAAAAACCAGTTCAATGAAACAGTAAATAGTTCGAGCAATATGCTATTTGAAGCTCTGAAATATCAAAGCATTGTCGTTGACATTCAACATTTTAATGGCCGTGTTCATGACAAGGGGAGGGGGGGGGGCGGTTGAAGCCAGTTACATGAAAGCATACGAGTGAGGGATGTCGGGATGAGGGGGGGGGGAATACAAACTCGACGGTACGTACCATAGATATAGTACACTAGATCGCCGACTCTCATTGGTCGGTGGAAAGGAAACCGACGCTTCCCAGGAAGTCCGGCCGCCATTGTTTAAGCCTGATAAACAGCAGACAGCGTACTCTTCCTGTGCAGTTTCACTTTCGTTTTTTTTTTTGACATCGTTATTGTTTCAAGATCGACTGCAAACTCCAGCTGACAATTTGAAAGGTAAGGAATCACAAGATATTTATTTGATTGGTTTTATTATCTTGTTTACCAAGAGTTTTAGTCTGTTTGTTGCAAAGTTAGTGAGGAACAGGCTCTCGTTCTGCCAGCAGTAGCAGCGCGTCATTGACCGCTATGATCTAATCTAGATCTAGATCTAGATTTATGTGGGTGCAATTAACCGAATACAATGGGCCTGGCAAGATTTTTTATATAGACTAGATCTATATTATATGAGAATGGCTTTCTGATGTTGTTTGTCAAAAGTTTGTGTTAGTTTATTGCAAATTTAATGAGGAACAGGCTCGCGTACCGCTAGCAGTCAAAAGCGTGGCGTCATTGACCCAAGTACAGCAGTCAGCATCACTGTCTGCTAATGCTATATAACGGTATTGATAACAGAACAGCTAGTGTGGTTTGGCTAATCAGATTTCGTTTCTTGAACTGCTTTCGTAACTTCTGTTTTGGCTGTGCAACTTATTATTCTCAGCCCGGACATCTGGCACAGTACATTAATGTCTGATGTCAATTGATGCTCAGTGATGAATATGAGTAGGCTACTGAGGGAAAAAAAAGTTAAGAGAGGTGTGCTTACAATTACATTTGCTTTGGGTAGCTATGTAAGCAATTAAAAAGGCCCATTATGAAGAGCTAGCACAGTAGGTGATAGAGGCAAGGATGAAATTCATATGTGAAATAGACTTAATACTGATAGTGTAGCTGTTCCTCAGTCAGTCAGTGTTAACTATGAAGATATATAGGCCTATTATATTTTAAAAAAAATAGATCTAGAGTTTGTAAAACAGGACAAAAGACTAAGTCTGTTGATCTGATAGTCTGCTGAGACAGAGATAATCAGAAACAAAGTAGCATTTACAAGATCTTGCAAATAATGCTGACCAGAGGAAACTGATAATAATTTAATTAACCAACATAAGTGCAAAATTCTGGGAAAATTCCAAGCACTATTTACAAGAAGAGATCTGTCTTTTTAGTGTGATCCTGATTATAGATAAATTATAATTGTGCTCTAGTGTTTGCAGCCCTCTGAAAGGTAAGGATTCGTGTTTTCGAAACATACCAAAGCAGCATAAAATGTCCATAATCTTTTTTATACCTCTGATGCTATGGTGGGTAGGACTGAACTCCAGGTTCTTTTTGGGATAGCAAAATTCAGAAGTCATGCACGCTCATTGTGGATATTAAGGCTGCCACATGTATTCTTTGCCATCTGGAAATTGAAAAGAGAATGCTGTTTGGACCATTGCTCAGGCAAATGTATCTATTCTACTCTATAGTAATCACTTGCAGAAAGTTTTTTTGAAGATTTTATTGTTCAGAGAAAAATTTACCTGTATTTTATCGAATGGAAATTATTAATTTATTCATTTATTTCAGATTCGTCAAAGAAATGGGTGGAATAACAACCCAACTGCACAACAGTTTCGGGCTTCAGTTCGCACACTCATGATTCAGAATGATGTGAAAGCATCCGAGTATGCTAATTGCCTTCAACTGGATGGCACAGAGGAGTTGCAGTTGGACTGTTTTCTTTTGAAGGCACCGGCAAAACCCCAAAACCTGCCTGATTTCTCACAGGATGACATGTTTGCTGCTGCGGTTGACAGGCTTGAGTCCACCTTTACACTCCCGGATAATGAGTGGAGATACTCATGCTTGACCTACACAGCAGGATTTGTGTGCGCACGTCTGATTCCAAAAATAAAATGTTCAGATTGCAGGGCTGCCTTGACATGTGCGGAAACTCCGGAAGATATTCGTTTCTCCTTTCTGAGGAGAAGAGATCAAGGCGGTCTTGTATGCCCTTCCGACGGTGTTGTGCAGCTTTTGTTGGCAACAGAAAAAGCATTCAGGGTTGTGATGCCTAGCCCAGATGTCATGCAGACCTTGCCACACAAGAAATTCATTGATGTCCAGATTCAAAACCTCGTCCTCACATATGTAAAGGAGAAATATTTTGATCTATTCCCATCTCTGCGGGATCATTTCTATGACCACGAGATGATTGTAGAGGAGGACCACATCACTAGCCTCATCAAAAGTGTGGCATCTTACTACTTGCGGATGAGACTCTTTAAGGCTGGCAAATTGCACCAACAGAGAATGATCCTTGGAGGCAAAGCAGCCAAGAGGATGAAACTGAACAAGTTGGTACTGTTTAGTGGACAGTAGTTTTTTTTTTGTGCTGCTCCTCATCCCCGTCTTGGAATACATGAACACCGGTGGTGAGTACAATTTTATGTATTTATTGTTTCTTGGTTCCTTGTTAAACCTGAATAGAAAATTACTCTATATGTGGACTTGCAATTTCTCTTGCGACCCGAGTTATTAGTGTTACAAAAGTGAATGTTTCATTTAACGTCCTCAAGAGATGTAGACTATCCTTACTGTGAAACATACGACAGCGTGTGGAGTTTGCTTTTTTAACAGGATGTATATGTGTTACCTCTCCTCCTTCCATCAAACTGTTTACTGATTTCCATCTTTCCTTCTGTACCTCTTCTTCTTTCTTTCAAGAAATACTGTGTCCCGTGGGTGTGTCGTCCCCATACATTCTTCACGTTTGACTGATATTCAGTTGGATTAACTGATAATAAGGCTCTCTGTCTCATTCCTTTCTCCATTATTGAAATGTTGCTTTTTTTGAATGGGTGACTGTGGACATCAAAATCATGAGTCGCTAGCTGGTCAAACCATTGTTTTTTAAACATCACTGTGCGTCGTTTTGTTTTGTTTTTTGGTGAGGCGAGGTGGGTTGTATAGCCCATTGAATGCATTATGCGATATGTATTTTAATTGAATTCCGCCAAGATTAACATTGTAGATGTAGATAATTTTTTCAACATTTATTTATTTATTTTATTTTTTTTTGAAGGTCGATATACATAGCACTATGAAAGTATAAAGCTGTCTCATAATGAGTTGTTTCAATGCTCAAAAACTTCTGAAGAGCATTTAGAACAGTGATTTGTATATTATTGTCTCGCAAACTCACACATGGTAAACCCCCTCCCCCCCCCCCCCCACCTCTCCCGAAAACAAAAAACAACGCACGCCCGCAACATTACTGCTATACTCCTTGGCTGGCACGACTGTACAGCATCGGCGAGCTTCAGGCTTAGCGTAATGGCGGCCTCGTTTTCAATTCGTTGCGTGGGCCGCTGGCTGGCTCAGCGATCTAGTGTACTATATCTATGGTACGTACTTTATGGATCCCCCCCCCCTCCCTTCTACCCTACCATTTTCTGTTATTCACGTGTTCGTACTTCCTATCATAGGTAATTCAATTATTGTTATTACCTGTTATGCCGTTTACGACGATACCGACAATGTTATTAATGATAACGCTGCTGTTATTGATATTAACGATAATCCTAAATAATTTTGATTATTTTTATGTGACAAAATGACTGGAAGAAAAATAATCTGTACCTGCTGTTGCGTGGATTTTTATCATCTTTAGCTGTCCTTAACAGCGACAAGCCCATAGCTCTATAATCTATTTATATAAACACATTTACGACGTGGCTACACGACTCTATTAATGGCCTCTTTATGGGCCAATGTTCGAATTTTATACTCTTCGCATTCAGGTCCAAGTATTAAAACTGTGCAAGGTTCGGTATAATATTATCTTCTACTGGCATTTTATCCTATTACATGTAATTTCAATATTGTCATGAAGCGTGAACAGTTATGCTGTTATGACTTTACAGTTATTAATCATAATGATGACGGCTGGTGAACTTTGCAACACATCGCGCATTGTGGAAATTTGATTTGTGCACACACTGTGTCATTCGTGGTTTTTGTTGAACATTGGACTTTTATTGTAGCCTTAATTATCGTTAATGGAAGGTAATAACGATATCAAATAAAGCTTTTTCGATTTCTGTTTTTTGTTTGGCCAAATTTTATGAAGTCAATCAAGGTGTAAAGACGATCAAAGTATGTATAAAATTTGAAGGTATTTACCCTCAAGTGAGGACGAGAGAAATGCGTGC
This sequence comes from Onchidella celtica, assembly GCA_963931925.1. Taxonomy (NCBI): domain Eukaryota; kingdom Metazoa; phylum Mollusca; class Gastropoda; order Systellommatophora; family Onchidiidae; genus Onchidella; species Onchidella celtica. The sequence goes on from OZ007568.1 coordinate 67,253,613, forward strand.
TGCAATGTCAGAAATTTCCCTCGTGTCACTAAAAATCTGTTTATTTCCTCAGTATGAATCGATTGGATGAAGACACTTCCTTTAACCTCAGTCTGTCGGATGAATCAACCAATCAGAAGCTGGATCAAAGTCAGCTGATCACCAAAGAGGAACTTTTGGGTGGAACAGTATGGTCATTTTTATATGTGTCCATTATTTGTATTTTGTATTTGTATTTGTATACTACTTTAATCCCATTTGGGAAATTTGCCTTTGTGTCATTGCACCCAGTTACAACTGGAGCAGACACGTCGTCGCCAGTCGGTGTTGTTGTTTTTTTTGGAGGGGGGGGGGTGGGGGAGGTGTGGGAGATGAGGGGGGCGGGGGGAGGAAGGAGTGGTATTAATGAATTTTATTTTGATTTTGCCCGGGCAGCGGCCTGTTCGGCCTGCCCTTTTCGATTTCCAACTGCCAAGGTATCTTTAACGTGCGCAACTGGGCATTTTACTATATGCCTTCGGCCGAATCTGTGTACAGAGCTCGGCGTGGGGGGGGGGGTGTTACTGAGTTTGAGTTTGAGTTTGACGTTGAGTTGGCTTACTCGTTTATGCCGCGTCGGCACGATAACGGCCATATTATGACTTTCATCGTTTATTTGGATATTCTAATCAACTTTCGTATTCAGAGATTCCAAATCTGACGATAGATTTAAATACTTTCATATAATTTTATGACATTGGTAAAGTTCTCCAAAGTTCTTTTGTGTGGATCTGAAATAAAGTTTAGTAATGAATAAACAAGTTTTTTAAATTAAGCTACAGAGGTTCTCAGAAAGGATAGGACGCGCCGTGGATCCACTTTAGAAAAGAATTTTTTCATGGTCTGGCAGGCTTCGTGCCTTCTTTGGATATGCATGAAGTCTACACATTCAGTCAAACTACGTTTTATTGACAGGTGGCAATTGCATACCACACATTCCTTATGTTTAGTAAACTGGGATCACCCCTGGAAAATATATTATCCTTGAATGAATTTTGCCATTAATTCTAACCCTACCCTCAACTCTTACCCTAAACAAAAGTTTTTAAACCTATCTTTCTTTGGCTAGGCGTCTGATCGGGCCCTGGGCGCAGACAGATCGACAAGGGTCTTACAAGCCGGGGCTGAATAGGGCGGATAAAAAAATGTTACACTAGATGTAAGGAAAGTGTTCAGACTGCAGGCAGAGCACAGCACAGCACAGAAGTACCAAATGAGCTGGTCTTTATTGCTGCTCTGCCTGCTCGTCCTTGAGAGAGTGGGTATAGGCCTAATCATCAGATAACAAAAGCTCAGTATGCATTGAGTACTGCTTGAGTACCCCGAGCCTTAAGCCTACTTGAGTATCATGCTCTGCTCTCCCCGTAGTCTGAACATCCAAACTTTCTGCTCTGCTTGCGGTCTGTCAGGGCCTGTATACAGCAACTAGTTACTTTTTGTCTTTATATACAGGTCAGCTGGAACGTGTATTTCGAGTTATTTAAAGCTTATGGCGTTTGGCCTGCGGTGGTTACTATAGTCCTCATTCTGGGCTTCCATCTGGCTTTTAGTTTGTCCTACATTTGGCTTACTCGCTGGAATGATGACGAGCAGTTAGCCAACTTCACGGAGATGCCAGCCAACAGTGCTGAACGATTTGAACAGAACCAGTACTACCTCAGAATCTACAGCTTGTATGGTTTATTCCAAAGTAAGTCAACTCAGCTGCATTAAACTTTGTTTTATACACCCATTGTAGTCCTATTTTTAAATATTGTACTTAAAATCTGATTAGAGCGGCGTGTATTTCGTGCATCATAGGTATAAGCTAAGTTACTGGGTAACCCTAATTCTACCGTGGAGATGTTTCTGTGCCCTGTCAAAGGCTTTTGGGGTAGCATTTGATCAACCTCATGAATGCCATATTTTGAACTTTGTATTGCCCGAAAAACGTCTTTAAAAAGTGTTGTTTTTTAAAGACGTAATTTTATTTAATCTAGTTGTACAACGATGTAAAATCATCTGATTTAATCGGAGACGGTATGAAGGCCAAGGCCACATAATCTGCCGGGGAGTCACAAAATTTCAGAATTTTATCTAGTTAATTTTTTTTTTACTCTTTTTAAAAATTGACTAATTCTTTATATTGTGATTATTTTAAGTGCATGTATGTAATATTTTGAGCTTCATAATTTGAAAACAATTTGTATTTCTCATTTTAGCTTCCTTGTTATTGAATAATTAAAAGTCACAAATATTACGTTTTCAATTTTTTGTGGCAACCTGAGATTCTCCTTTAGTACACTCCTTTGTGAGACTTTCTGGTGTAACAAGGGGCCTTCAATTTTTAGGTTCTCACCAAATCTAAATTCCCGTGCACCAGGGCAGTTATCATCACTCAGACATTTGGCATTTTGCTTAATTTCTCTTTTAGTAGAGTGAAAGACCATAAGCCTTTCTGAGAATTTCTCTCCCTAAATCATAGACCTCGATAAATGGACATTTTTGTATTGTTTTTTTTTTTCTTTTTTTGTGGTTTCATTTTTGAAAAGTGCAGTGTGGTATATTTGTTTGCCTTAAGGAAATGTGCTGTTTCAATTAACGTCATTTAGATCTATACAAACTCTGTAACCATTTTCAAAAGAAAAAAGGAATTACATATTCAATACTTTCTGCAAAATTCCGGTACTTATCTTCATAAGTGTAAGAATTATTAACTCCCAAAAGAAAGTGTGTGAATTTGGCTGCCACCTTTTAGCGCAACTTCAAAAGAATCCTACAATATTTTGCCTCCTCAGCCGTTTGCTGCTTCACTTACTCTGCATTGATGCAGTATCGTCACGTCACGACATCGCGCATCATACATGCTAAATTATTGAGCTGTATATTGCACTCACCAATGAGTTTCTTCGACACGACGCCCATGGGGCGGACCCTGAACAGATTCAGTCAGGATATTGATGTTCTTGACAGCGAAATCTTCCTCCAGATCGAAATTCAAATAGAACACACTTTGTTCTGTGTGGGCTTCCTGTGTATCATCAGTTATACATTCCCTGCATTTATAGCAGTCCTCATTCCATCCATCCTTATTTTTTATTTTTTGCAGGTACGTCAGTTTTCTTTGTCCGTCCGCCCGTTTGTCTGTCTGTCTCGTTCTCTCTCTCTCTCTATCTTTCCCCCTCTCTTTATTCTCCCTCTCTCTCTCTATTTCTGTCTGTCCTTTCTCTCTCTCTATCTCCGTCTCCTCTCAGTTTTCTCCATCTATCTATCTATCTATCTATCTATCTATCTATCTATCTATCTATCTATCTATCTATCTATCTATCTATCTATCTATCTATCTATCTATCTATCTATCTATCTATCTATCTATCCGTCTGTCTGTCTGTCTCTCCCTATCTCTCTCTCTTGGATTTCATGTTAGAAATATTAGCAACAATAAAAAAAAAAAAGTTGTACTAGAAATTGTTTTTTGTTTTTGTTTTTCAAAAGTGTGATTTATCAGCTCGAAGAAAACCTACAGTTCCGCTTTTCTAGTTATACACTTTATTTCTTCTGCAGCAATTTTACGTCCGCACATCCTGCCAAGTCAGACGCATAGCTTCAAACAATAGATCACCTGTCTTTGCTCACTTTAGCGAGACACTGTCGGGAGTGGGTGTTATCAGAGCGCACCAACACCAATCCAGGTTCATAACCGACTCAGAGACAAAGGTGGACAATTTCCAGAAAGCCATGTCGGTCTATTACGCTGCCAACAAGTGAGTAATTCCGCTTTACCTCTTCATTCATTGCCTGCGCTGGGCTGCCTGCCAAGCCATGTAAGCCAACTTCAAATCCAAATTAAAAACAAAACAGACCTATTAAAGGTGTAATGTATTTTACCAATTACTTTTAAACAAATGCACTCCTGTGTCATACTATCCTGAAACTGCGATGTTTTAAAGATCTGTGGAAAGTGTCACCCCCCTCCCCACCTCGACCCCCCCCCCCAAAAAAAAACAACTGGCCATCATTAAAATTTTGCTGGGGGGGGGGGGGGAGAGATAATAATTCTTTCTTAAAACTACCTATGTAACTTTCATATTATATTTAGCACATACAAAACATTTGTAACTATTACAGCAGTAAAATGTTCACACTTCTGCTTTGGAAGTATTGTTAAACTTCACGGAGATTCTGCTCTGAAGCGAGAAAAGTTCTCCGTCCTACCTACCAATTAACTTTATAATACATTCACTCATTATTGATTTTTAAAGAAAGAAAGAAAAAAATAATGGATTCCGCAAATTCCCCTCCCCCCCACCCCCCCCCCCCTCACCCTTTTTTTAAAAAAATTTATTTTCTTCATTTCCTAAATTTGTGCACGATATTTTTAGACATCCCAGACCACCCCAGGCTCGGATGTGATATACTTAAAATGTAAAAATATAAACTTATAATTTATTATGTAACGGTGTATGTCATTAAGTTCCATTACAAACGCCCATGGAGAAAGACTGGCAAACGTTTGCCTAGGATGAAACAAAAAAAAAAAAGGTATATTCCGTTACAAAAGTGACTGGGGAGGAAAAGACCGTCGCCGTAGGCGAACTTGAACAAGTCAGAGACATGCTACTATTAATAATACATGTAGAAGCAAGTCTATGGAAAATTATGGGAAATCTTTTTCAGATCTTTTTAAACATGTGAACAGCACTGCCGGTCCTTGGGATTTTTCCCAAGATCTGTGGATTTTAGTCTTTACCTTGGGATCTTGGCATTTTTTTTATCAAGATTTTGGGATTTTTGGTGCCTTTTTGTCTTTCTTATTATTTCTTTGCCAAAAAGATGAATGAGGTGAGGCTATTGTAACTTACTTAGTTTGTTGATTGTTGTTGGTTTTTTTTCTTTGTCCTTTTCCGGCACATATGGAACCCTATCAAAAACTAGGCTTGAACCAGTGTTTTTTTAACTGAGGGAGAATTACTGAATCCTATTATTCTGATTTGCTTAGGGAGTCTGGAGTCGGGCATTCTGACAACATGTCCTGCCCAACGTAGCTGAATTTTTTTCAGGTGGCAGAAGATGCTCAATTCCTTGGCACGATTGAGGACCTCAGTGTCTGGAATTTTATCCTGCCATTTGATCCTGAGGATCTTTCTAAGGCAGGCCAGATGAAAGTGATTTAGCTTTCTGGCATGCGATTGGTACACTGTCCAGGTTTCAGCCCCATAGAGTAGGGTGGGAAGGACCACAGCATTGTACACTTTCAGCTTAGTGTCTGTGCGAATGCCGGCAACATCCCACACTCTCTTTCGAAGCCTGGATATTTGGGGTCACAGGATACTTGTCGTCTGGAGTAGGCTGATGGAGCACTTCCGTCTTCTTTGTGCTTATTGTGAGGCCAAAGTTGTCACAGGCACTAGAGAACTTATCAACACAGTTTTGCATGCTATCCTCATCGTGTGCCAGAAGTGCACAATCATCAGCAAATAGTAGGTCACAGACTTGAGTACTTTTGGTTTTGGTTTTTGCCTGAAGTCTCCTGAGGTTGAATAGACTGCCATCAGTTCGGTACTTGATGCTTACCCCTTGATGAGGAGAGCTAAAGGCTTCTTGTAGCATTGCAGAGAACATGATGCTGAACAGAGTTGGGGCTAAGATACAACCCTGTTTTACCCCATTTGTGACAGCAAAGGGCTCTGAAACACTGCCGTTGCTTTTGACTGCAGCTTGCATGCCATCATGAAACTGGCGCACTATTGTGATGAATTCGGGTGGACACCCAAACTTCGCCAAGATTTTCCAGAGGCCTTCACGACACACTGTGTCAAATGCTTGTGTGAGGTCAACAAATGTGATATACAGCGCTTTATTTTGTTCCATGCATTTTTCCTGAATCTGTCTGGCAGCAAAAAATCATATCCGCCGTTCCCCTCTCTTTACGAAAGCCACATTGGCTCTCCCTAAGCAAATCTTCTTCTCTGAGCTCTCCAATGGAACGAGGAATGTTGGGGCCCCAAAGAGACGTTACAAAGACACTCTCAAGCAATCACTGAAGGCCTTTGCCATTGATGTGAGTTAGTGGGAAAAGCTCTCGCTTGATCGTGCAAATTGGAGGGCGGCCCTTACCAGAGGCAGCAAAGCATGGGAAGCTGATAGAGTCCAGCAGGCTATCAAAAAAAGAGAACGGCGCAAGAAAAGGCCCAGTGGTACTGAACCAACGGAGCACTCTTGTCATTTATGCGGAATGGTCTGCAGGGCAAAAATAGGACTTATCAGTCACATGAGAAGCCATAAGTCATGAAAGAACAGTCTTTCCATTCTGTCCTCTGTGTCCTTTAGTTCTCTTTATTGTCCATGTGTTGAAATTCTCAACAATTTCTGTTCTTTATTCCTCTGGTGTTGTTAAGGTCATCATCATACCTGATGGACGAACTATTATTATTATTATTATTCTGATGGGTAGTGTGACGGGAATTCAAGGATGTGACTTCAAAGGTTTCGTGGGCGGAGGTCACACGAGACGGGGGAGAATTAGATGTCTAGTCCTCCAGATCTGCAGCTCGGCGATCAAGACTCAGAATTTGAAATAAACCCTCACTAGAATGGAACTTGTCTTGGAGGTTCGTTTTCTAGAGGAACTGCAATTCAGAGCCGCTGTTTTTTTAAACTGCGACCTTATAAGATACATAATTACAGGTCTTAAGCGATTTTCTGTTGAGCTTGTGAAACCTTGTCTGTGTGTTCTTACATGATTACATAATTGATCCTGTAGCCTATAGTTGAATTAATTAAATGACTGTTCTGTTTCAACAACAGATGGATGCAGACTCGACTTGACATCATCGCCTATGTCTTCATCATCGCAGTTAACCTGTTCACAGTTCTCTATCGTGGAGAGGTCGAGCCAGGCCTGGTAGCCTTGACTGTAACCTATGCACTCATGGTAAACACTTGCAATCTACTTTGGGTGTTCTTGTCGAGATTGTACTTGAAGAGTGAACATTTCACAATAATTATACCAAGTACACAATTCATAACTTTGAGAAAAATGAGTTTTTTTTTGTTTTTTTTTGGCTGCGGTCACTTAAAGTTGTGACTTCTACAGATGTATTTTCACATCCAGGGCGTTTTTGGTTATCAGCATTTTAAAATGAATGGTAATAATTATGCAATACCAACTTTCTCAAGGGCCACAAAAGGTTAAGCAGGTCAAACCACTATACACTATTATATGTAATGTATTTAGTACGGTATATTTTGATTTTCAATTCTTCACTTGTTACTGTAATTTATTATTGTTGATGTTGTCGTTGCTGGTTTTATTACTGAATCATCCCTTCTCCAACGGGTTTAAGGATTAGTATAACAAATAAACAAATGAACAAGCAAGTGTCTGTGACTGACTTGTCTTTGACCCCCGGGTAAAGCACAACATGTAAAATCCACTACAATTGAAATATGTGTTAGGGTTTGGGTTAGACTGATCGTCATGTTAACTGCAGCATTTAACCAGAGATCACAGCTTGCCACGGATGATCTTAACCTTTTTTAAAATTACAAGCCTTGCATTTAGCACTGGCTAGGCCTCAAATACAGTGATGGTCTGAAAACTGAAAAAAAAAGTAATATGCGGTTTTCATTACATTTGAATGTTCCACAACATGTTTCTACTGATTTCTTCTTTCATTTTTTTTTTCACTCTGCTTCGCATTTGTTTTGGATATTCCCTCATTCATTTCCTTACTTTCTTATTTTCTTTACGACTGTATCTCAATTCTGTTGCATGTATACACAATATGTTGTGTGTGTGTGACAGAGTAAGAGGGCTCATTTTAACAGATCTCTATATAATTTTCTATTTCCTTGAAGTGAGAAGCTCAGCTTGTCCATGTCTTTCATCAGTTAGAATTTCAGCTTATCTCACAATTTCATCATGTTGTATCATATCTTGTCCAGAAATGCTTTTTGTTTTATTGAGAACCTGACTGAATTCCTAAAAGTTCCCCTTATCGAATGTAAGCATGGATCTTGCTGATTTTCTTTTAGTATGCGGTATGGCTTCATTTTTTTTATTATTTTATTTTTGTGGTCAAAATGAAATTATGCAGATGACAGATGAGCTGACAGTAATGACAAAGAACTCGTGTGAGCTGGGAACAAATGTGGTGTCAGTGGAAAGAATACGAGAATACACTCATATTACTGGCGAGGTGAGGCTATTGTAACTTAGTTTGTTGATTGTTTTTTTTTTCTTTGTCCTTTTCCTCCACATATTATTACGGAACCTTATCAAAAACTAGGCTTGAACCAGTGGGTTTTTTTTCAGGGTTTTGAGAAATTATTTAGGACCTTGTCATGGACGAGAATTGAAAATGGGACCTTTGGCACCTGAGCCAAGTGCTCTAACGACTGGGCCAACTGCCCTGTTGAGTATATGTGACCGTTGGTGGAAAAAATATTAATACAGTAGACCTCAAGTATAACGGCCTCGGATTGAACGGGGCCTTGCTTACAACGGCATAAATTAAAATCCCCATTTCAACCACTCTTCTCATAAGTAAAAAAAAACTTGTTTACAACGGCGGCACATAAAGCACAACTCTGATACAACGGCATTTTTCATTCCGACGGCACGGAATACATTGAGTAAAATATTGCGCGGCTGAAAGATCTATCGGGAGATGGGCAGAGAGGGAATGCGCGGAGGGTGGGAGGTTGAGTGATTTAGTGTTATGACCAGTTGCTTTGTGTGAACAGGTGCGGGACTGTGTAACTGTGGGAGGTAGGGTGGTGGAATGGGCACGCACCGCAGAGGTGGCCGATGACGCAAGACTAGTCGCACGTGGTCAGTCCTTTGTGTGAACGTATGGCCAATCAGGTAAAACATGACCCACGAGGTTGACACACGTGTGTGTAAACCTAAAAGTAAAGGGAGTGGTCATTCTGTGCGCGCTTCGCGTGTAGATCTATGCCACTTGCTACGCTACCTTTCCAGTGAAAGCATCAACATTCACTTTTTGAGAAAGAGAAACTGCACTGTGATATATATGATGGCAACAACAAACCTCCCAAATCTCCCCGTTTTGCTTATAATCTTCCCGTTTATATGCGGGGGATGAAGGTGGGATGGAGACCGTCTGCTTACCTGGGTCAGACGTCTGTTGCTCTATTGGAGACGCTCATTTTTTATTTTTTTTTTAAAAAAATCAGTTTTTTTTTCGGAGTATGGAAAGAAAGACCGTAGACGGCACTTGTGGAGGCAAGTGATGGCCAGCTAGGACCACTGTTGCGTCCTCGTGAGCATTATCATATATGCAGTAGTAGTATCATTAGGGGAAAAAGACTCAGCTGAGGAAAATCGCAATTTAAAGTCTTATGTGATGGGGAAAAAAACCCAACTTTCAACAGCAACAAAAAAAATGTTGAACAAAAAAGAGAAACTGAAATGCCTTTCTCTTGAAATGAAGACAAAATTAATTGAAGAAGTAGGACAACGGTGTAAAAAACAAGGCTCAGATCTGCAGGGACAGTGAAATTTCTTTGTTTTCGGGACAAGCCCTATGTATTTATATGAGTGCTTTCCCTTTGACCTTGCCTATAACGGCACCTCGCTTAGAACGGCAGTTTTTTAGTGGTCCTGTGAATGCCGTTGTATCCGAGTTCCACTGTACTGATTACTGAAATGAAGTAGAGAAAGAATAAAAATACTTTAAAACAGACTGAACTCAGGAATAGATCAATGGGTTGTTGTTTTTTTTAACCAGAGAGTCTACCAATTTGGCCACAGCCCAAAGACCCGAATGCGGCATCGACGTTAGATGAACTCAAATTGCCGCAAACCACAAGAATTCTCTTGTAGCTTAATGAGAGATTGACAGTCATGAAGTTTAATTTTCTTTTTGTTTTTTCTTAAGGGCAGATGAATCATCTCTCAATATTATCTATTATCTATTATTACAACTATATTATTATTCGCAATATTGTATTATTTCACTGCAAAGTAGCATTCATGGGCCTTGGGTAAATTTTAACATCATATCATTGTTCTTGATGCAAGTTATCATTAAATTTTACTGTAGAGCAGTGCATGGCGAGATTGGATGGCAGTTAAGTTTAAAAGTTTATCACAGGTAAACAAATTGAATCTGGTATTATTTATACATGAATGTTATTATAACTACACTGTAGTGAAGTTCTGTCAAGAACGATTAGGACTGGCAACTTTGCACAGTATGGGAGAAAACCAGCAAAATCACTCTTGAGAAATACATTGTAAAACTAAAATTCCTTCTTTTTGGAGAGTCACTGCACTTGGCATTTATACCTCCCTTTGTTATGTTACGTCTTCTTGTTTCCGTTCTTCTTTGGTTCGGTGGTTGTAATTGTTTGTTTTTTAGGCCCCAAATAGGTAGGTTTTGTGGAGGGAGGGGGGGGGGGGCGCTGGTGTCACGGAGATAGTGAAAAGAGTGATAGCAGTAACGATAGAGAAGTTTTTTGAATGTTGGAATTTGCAGTTTGAGATATTTGTGGGGGGGGGGGGGGCTGTTGTGGCTGTTGGACCCCCGTTCTTGGTTCCTGGTCTCCTGGCGTTGCTATAGGAAGTAATGTCTCTGTCATGAAGGAAGTAATCCCTGATACACTTTGTTTCTCTTTTTCTTTCAAACGTGAAGGCCCCATGGGTTTTGCCGAGAGACAATGACGTTCCCAGCAAATGGCCAAGTGCTGGTAGTATAGACTTCACTGATTACAGCACCAGATACAGGGATGGCATGGACCTTGTACTTAACAGTATCACTGTCAGTATACCAGCTGGTGAAAAGGTAAGGTTACACCTGGTTTGCTGCCATGCCATCTTGGGATAGAGCTTGAGACAACACAAAAACTTATTCAAAAATGATTTCAGAATATTTTGACATACCGCAATAATTTTTGCCTACTACTGGTACGCTACATCACTGTTGGATATAGAATACTGTGCGTCTTGGGATAGAGCTTGAGACAACACAAAAAAAACATCCAAAAATGTCTCTTATTTCGGCATATTTTGATATAATTATCACAGTGTTTTTTGCCCACACCACTGTTGGCTGTAAAAATAATGTGCGTATATTTGTCACTACTGAAATGTTTGTCTTCGAAGGCACATACTGTTATCAAACTGTTGCAAGCTCATCCACCTTAGGTTGTTGATATGGATGCAGAGGCATTTTTTGTTCAAGCCCTCTAAGCCTAGGGTATCTGCATACATTCAACTTATCCCTGTGCCCATAGCAGCCTACCGCGGCTGATCCCAGTTTCCACACATGTTTATGGTTGTTTTTATCCAAACAGACAGCAAATAATTATTTTGTCATGCATTGTCAAAAATGAAATGTCAATCTGAACATAACGGGAAGGGCAACAATCTGCAATTATTTATATTTTTACAGATTGATAAGTTTTTTCAATACTGAAATTTTGAATTTGAAAGTCTGTGTCAAAGGTTCCGTGCTAAGCCAAGCCATTGTTGTACATTCTTGCGTTCGTGGCTTAACGATGAAATAACTTCAAGCTCACTCTCCATCTCTCTATCCACTCAGATAGGAATCGTTGGCAGAACAGGGGCAGGCAAATCTTCAATGGTTCTGTCTCTGTTCCGACTGATCGAGGCAGCAAGTGGGAGCATTGTAATAGACGGTGTTGACATCTCTAAGGTTGGTTTGCACATACTGAGGCACGGGCTGACAATCTTACCACAGGCAAGTTGTAGTTAAATTATTTTCTTATCTCAAGCATTTGAATCGAATGGATAAACAACGTATTTTTCTTAGGGTTTGTTTTAGAAACAGAATTGTCATCTGGAGGAGAATACATTTCAAAAATGTTGGAGTTCATTCTGTTCCCAGGGACTATGACAGTATTACATTAGCAACAGACACTATTTATTGAGTAGACTCTCATTATTGGCAGGTAATATCATGGTGTCTCTTAAATATAAAAAAAAATTCTCCAAATCACGTGGTCATAAGCGTCATATTTTTGCTTTTCTTTTTTTGTGTGTTAAAGTTTTTCCCCTTATTCTCATCTCACAGTTCTTTTCCTTAGACTCAATGTATACCCGAGAAACCATTATAAAGCTGGATTGCATACTTTTATTTATTTTTAAATTAATTATAACGCAAACAACAACAACAAATGTACAAACACAACTAGCTGATTTCCACAAGCCACCCATTAAATGCCAAAGTGCTGCACATTATGGCTAGCTATTATGAATTTTATCATCTAACTCCAGCACTGGTATTCAATGTTTTTTTCACTTAAATGAGATAGTCTTTGTTGAAATTGTGATCTTAAACGTTTGTAGGGAGTAAAACTTCATTGCTAATTGCTGTCTCCGAGGCTTAATCAAATATATGAAAGTGTATACAATTTCCTAACTTTTTTTGCAGTCACCTGAGCTATAGTACTGAGATGTATGTACATGTATAAGAAGTGACACATATTCCCATTATGTGTACATACTTATTTCAGAGTGACTATTTGGAACAATGGCAAATTGGGTTTTGTTTGCATAGTGAATTTTGGGGTTTTGTACGAGGGATAGCCCAGTTGCTGTTGTCTCGCTGGTCACAAGAATATTTTTGCTGGCGAAATGGCCATAGTTACGTGGAAATCGACCACAAATTAATCACAGGCTAAGCTTATTGTGGGTGTTTTGGCCAAATGACCTATACAGCCTCTGCCTAATTATCATTTCATTTCAACATGCATTGCAGGACCCAGTGCTATTTGCGGGAACTTTGCGCATGAATCTCGACCCACTGAATGAAAAGTCTGATGCTGAACTGTGGCAGGCTTTGGAGCATGCGCATCTGAAACCTTTTGTTCTGAGTCTACCTAAGGAATTAGACCAGGATGTGGGAGAGGGTGGTCAAAACCTCAGGTAATCAGTGTACCGCACTGTAATATATAGAACCTGTTGCTGTCAGAAACTGCCTTATGAGTAAAAGAAGAAGAAAGTCCACTATCTGAGCAAAACAGAATACAACAAAAGTCCTTTACATTACCTAATAAAGAAGCCTCAGAACATTTTTTTACAGATATAATCAGCATTCTTTCTGTCTTCATTCTGTGATGGAGAAGAATGCATTTATTCTCACTTTTGAGTGTTTTTGCTTCGATGTTTCTGGATTTTCCATATTGTAGACAAAAGTAGCCTATCAAGAGAGAGAAAAATATGGAAAATTTACATTCTGAAATGACAAACTTGATTAATATTCTTGGACTGATTTCCTGTCTTCTACTAGTATGGGGCAGAGACAGCTGATATGCCTGGCCCGCACATTGCTGAGAAAAACCAAGATCCTCATTTTGGATGAGGCTACAGCGGCGGTGGACATGGAGACGGATGAGCTCATTCAAAAGACGATCAAATCAGCGTTTTCTGACTGTACAGTTCTCACTATAGCACATCGAATTAACACTGTCCTAGACTATGACAGGTATACTCAAGACGAGGTGGTATTTTCCCGTATTTGTAATGAATGTTATTACAAGTGCGTACGTGCCCCCCCCCCCCACCCCCGTGGTTTTTTGTTGTTGTTTTTTGCGCTGGGAGTACGTATTCTAAAGCCTCTTGTGACTCCAGAGCTAGAGAGCTCCTCCTGAAATGCTCCTAACAACAGCCTCAATTAATTATTATTACAGATTTTCTTTTTGTTTTCCTCCAGTTTTTTGGTTGAAAGGGTAGGGGCAGGGTTAGGAATTCAATAAGATTTAGGGCTGAGGATAAGGACGGAGTTAGGGATAGGTACGTATACATAATTATGCGTCCCTAGCACAAAACAGTTGGAGGTGCGTACATTCTTATAACAACAGTCATTTGTTACAGCATCTATTTTTTTGTCATCACTGAACTCTCATGCTGCATTTGTGTGTTAATGAGGGTACATGATAGTGAGGTAAAGTCAGTGAAAAATGTCTGAAAGAAGAAAAGGGTGGAGGGTGAGGGTAACTGTTTGGCAATGTGGCCAATTTGGGCTTTTGTCCTTGCACAGGAAGTTTGGGGAGGAAATGTAAAGGTTAGGCTTAGAATTCTGAAACGCTTGGCTCGCTGTAGTGATTTTGTGGAACTTGGCCACATATTGGTTGGAATAAATATGTCTATCGTGAGTACCCATATTTTTTACTTCATGGCCTTTGGTGTCCATGTGGAAAAAAAAAATATTAAGGGAGGGGGTGGGTCTTGTCCCTGAACAACTTTCTAAGCCTGCATGGGCAATGCACAGCTTTCTATAGGCCTATCATTTATTGTGACTGCAGAACTCTGACCTAAGAGAACTGAATGCACCACTAGCTTTCCTTCGAAATGTATCGTGTGAAAACTGAATTGCCTTAGCTGTGTCTGTGTTCTTCAGACGTTCAAGTTTCCCTTCTCAATTTTCTGTATTGCATGATTAACCACTGAATTTTCCAGCGTGTACTGTACTTTCATATGACAGAAGAAAAATAGACACAGTATGGCAAAGATTATTTGGAGCAAAATACATGTATGTTTTTCTTTTGTCAGTGCGACTGTTGCGAGTGGAAAAACATGAATACCTTTTCTGATTTTCACTTTGCCTTACTCCTGTCTTCAAAAGTTCATCCATGGTATTAAACTTTAATCTGTTTATTGAAAAAATATGTTTTTCTCCTCAATGTGGCAAAAATACATACATGCATCTTTTCACCCTGGTTTTAAATTTGTACTTTTTTTCTTTCTCCAGAATTATGGTGTTGCAAAGTGGTCAGATTATGGAATTTGATTCACCACAAGTCCTCCTATCCAATGTAAACTCAATGTTCTACTCTATGGCACGTGAGGCAGGCCTAACTGGTGGTTAATGGAAAAGCTGGTGAACTATGAGGATAATCAAAAAGGCCACCATGGCAGCCAGTTTTTTTGTTTTTTTCAGTCTTTTGCTGAATATGCTAAGAAATCAGCCTAGCTGAAAGCCCATACGATAAAGGAACTACGAATAATCAGAGGCATGATTAACGGCTGAAGGTACAGTTAGAAAAGTAATGGAAAAAGTGGGGTATCATACAACACCTGCAACGGCACAGTCAGCTTTTGGGACACAAGAAGTGCACACCGTAATTTCCTGTAGGTACATGTATTTTCTTGGTAAATCCAGAAAGACTCTATCATGCTAAGCCTGGTCAGACACGGTCAGGTCCTGGAGTGTACATTTTGCTGGCAGCAACCGGCTGTGACTCTGCGCCCAGTTTGATATCCCTTGAAGTTCAGATTTTCATGGAGCCCAGTATATAATTATGTATATGGACAAATTGTTCTGACAACCAATTAGACAGAAAACTAACATATTGCGAGGCTTGGGATTTCCTTTGCAACCTTTAAAGAATCCGATATTCGCCATTAACCATAGCCGATCTATAAATAGCTCATTGGCGTCATGTTTGGTGGTTGAATGGCATCCAAGACACAGGACACAGGGATGGATCAATTCGCCAAAGTCTGTCTGTCGTCTTGTGCGCGTATCACCCATGTCAACAATGCAACAATTCACACCACACCCCTTCATAATTGGACGAAAAACTGGTACCACACAGCTCTGTGAGTTCATAAGCTCCAGTTGTGGACGTATTAGTGAAAGAAGGAATGGTCCGTCTCAGTATTCTGTCTCAGATGGCATGCTCCAGTGCAACTTTAAATTATTGTGGTGCACAAAAATAAAGCAAAAATGCTGAAGAAAGCATACTAAAATTTTTGTATGCTCCGGTGTCTGCTGGGCTATTCTGCTTGTAAATAAAACATGTACATGTGTACTACTTCTGGGAACAAGTAAACTAAATGGCATTGTAAGTGTAAAGAAATAGGTAAATGTGTTTGTAACTAATATGCATTCTTGTTTTAGTCATCAATTTGATAGATACAATAGATACATGTATGTAGGTTAAAAGACATAAAAGATGGTATTTCATCATTTTCTTCCAGTAGAAGATGGAGAAATTCTATCGTGTACAAATTGTACATGGACATGAGAATTGTGTTCTTTGTTCACTAGTTATTGCATTTTCTACATGTATCAGTTTTTTCAAAACTTTCCTCTCACCATTTCTGTTAGCGAATCTATTTGTTTTTTGTCACCCTAGTATTAACTATTATCCATGGGTTCAGCTGTGATTTCAAGTTGTGGAAGAACTATGATTAGAATGGAATGTTATTGAAGTCATAATTACATTTGACCACAAGTATTTGAAACGGTCACATGAAGGGCTGTGTAGTAAACTGTCGTCAGTTCTCCGTGTTTACAAATTTTTCCAGAGAAGCAAAAAACTGAATAGCTTTCAATGTCTCATTATCAGAGTTGACAGTAATTATGATACCTAAAAAAAAACATTTTACCTTTAGTTTTTAGAATCTAACCTCAAACACAACCTGCAGGTTGTCAAGAGCTACAAATGTGGCAAATTTCTCAATTTTTGAAAAAAGTCAAATCATGAATAGTTTACCATGCGGCCGTTGATATTCTCTTGTCACATTTTCACTTCTGTATGTTCACCCTGGCACTTCTTTCAAATCATTTGCCATTAAACAGAAATGACCTGAAATGTTGTTGCCTTTTGGTTGTTGTTTTTTTTCAATTTTTATTGAAATGCTAAGAAAACAGAATGCATGGTCATCTCAAAACAAGCCAATGTACCCTGTCATGATTCGGATATTGTTAAAACTCACGCAGAGAGTGAGTTGTTGTTGTTTACCAGGGCCATGAGAAATTGGCTGGTGGCCTTGAACGGTCCTCGCCAAATTATAGTTGGTGAGTAAATAAATGTAAAGTTAAACTGTTAGATTCACGCTTGTGGGTTTTAATGTTCGTGATTAATAAGTAATGGAGTAGGGGTGAAACAAGGTGGGGACAGTTGACATTGTTAAGTATGACTAGACAAGTTTTTGCACGTTAACTGGCTGGTAGAATAGTGCAGACGTATTACTACAGTTAAAATGGTGGGAGGTTTCGACCTATGAGATAGCTGAACTAATTGGGCCAGCGGACTAGCACGCTGGGTAGTTAGATAGTATATAACATCGTGTAACGTTCAGATTTAGTGAATACAGACGAGAGAAGCATCGTTTCGTGAAGTATCTCCGGTTGGCCAGTACCTGAACTGTGTGGTCTGAAGACTAAGAAGTCCTTGCTAACGGACTGACTGAGCTCTAGAAAGAAAGGTCTGAGTGGGCTGACCTTTGAAAGCCCACGCTGCGCTATTTTGATGTTCGCGCCTCTCAGTAGGCGTGAGCAATGGTAATATATCTTAATTATTCAAGTATAATAGAGATCGGAGATAGAGAGAAAACTACAGCCTCATAGGAAGACTAAGGAAACCCCAGCTGGCACTCGACCCCGAGTGTCCTGTATGATAGATCTATTGCCATAGTATGATTGGAATAATATAGCACATTGTTGATGAATTGAATAGTGATTGTGCATAAAATATAGTCTTTTGGCAACTGCTTAAATTACCTACAAGCCGAAGAGTGCTTCTGTAGGCTTTGAACGTACTGGGCTCTCCTAACATTTAAGCCCATATGATTTATGGAGAGTTTGCCTGGCGACTGGCCAGTGGCGACTCAACTGTCACTTTAAATTGATATCCAGTTTCGTATAATATACCTATTTACTATTGATTGCAGTACCTCCATAGTTACATGAATATCATTGGTTAAGTTATTAATTAGAGTTTTTGGTTTGACATATATACGCTCTAGTTATTTAGTACTTTTCTTGTGTGGTTGTGTCCGAGTGTGAGTTAGCTGCCTCTCGTGCAGTCGTAACATCCCCAAGACCCTAACTCTGCTCGTGACATCTGGAGGGGACCCCACTGACATCTGAAGAGGACCCGTCACCTTCTGACATCTGGAGGGGACCCCACTGACATCGGAAGAGGACCCCGTCAACAGCTGCAGGTCTACCACTCTAAGACTCCACTGTTATTTATGTAATTTTTGTAGTTTATAGTTTTGTATACTGCTGATTTTTTTGTTTTTGTTTCTCCCCCACATGTCTGGCATGTCCTCTCGTCATTGATCCTGGGACCACTACGAGGGACTGACAGCTAGCATCAGGAAAAGACAAGACCAGCGCTGTGGACCAAAGGAAAGAGCCAGTCCATTTTGCCCAGTTAAGTGAACCATCTGTATTTGTCTTCGTTTGAGGGGTTCGTCGTTCCAGCTCCCCTACTTTTGACAGGCATTATTTTTTTCTTTTCTGTTAGATTAGATAGGCGGGAGGTTGGAAGGGATCGAGACTTAGCATACCTCTTTTTGCCAGACTAGCAGATCTAGATGGCGTTTAAAACGGATAGGAGATATGCTTTGCCTTGAATAGTTCTGTAGGGACCTGTTATTCGTATAGATTGTTAGCGTTCTATCTTCCTCGTACTTTTAGGAAGACGTCTCTCCTGTTCTTTTCTTACCTTTCTGTACATAGTTTCAGGTTAGTCAGGTCTGTTGTCGTTCGTGATTTCTATTAGTCTAGCGTATTATTGTAATTTATCGTTCGTTCTGTTCCTCTTGCGTCTTGTTTGTAATGTATTACCTTTTTATATGTTCGTTATATAGTATTTATCTTTCTTGGTTACACTTATTTTTTAATTTTTTTTTTGATTACATACTTCCATTGATTCACGTGTTTTGACACGTTGAGCGGTTTTTAGAGGTAACTCCGCTTGATGAGAGGGAAAAGCTATTAAGAATTAACCCTCCTGTGCTGTAGAGTGACAACACTGTTTAAGTGACAACTATTATTGAATTGTTGGAATCCGTGCAGTGAGTACACTGCCAGTTCTTGCTAATTATTAATTTATACCGATCTCGTCTTTAAATTGACGGGCTCCCGAGAGGACAGTATTAGACTGTTCAGGGAGTTGACCTTTTTTTTTTGTGGAGTGATGAATAGTGAGTATTGGTTTTATTGTCGGCTGATGCCGCCGCCCGAAGGAGCAATAAATTGTCTCAGGGGAAGAGTCTGTATCAGTGTCGAGGTGATATCAATATAAGAGCTATGTGAATTATATATATTGAGGATACTTTTTTTAGTCGTCTGCGTATGACGTCGACCCGAGTAGAGCAATAATGAGATTGCCTCGTGGGATGGATGATATTGGTATTTTTCGATTATTTGAGAGATGTTTGGCAGTGGTAACGTAGTACACTGCGTATTCGTGTTTTGAGAGATATTTTGCAGTGGTAACAGAGGACACTGCGTGTTCGCGTTTTGAGATATTTTGCAGTGGTAACAGAGGACACTGCGTGTTCGCGTTTTGAGATATTTTGCAGTGGTAACAGAGGACACTGCGTGGTCGCGTTTTAAGTTTTGGAGAAGTGTGGAGTTGTTTTTTATACAACCGATTATGACTATGGTTTTCCGCGTTTCGTGGACCATCTAACGTAATACGATAATGATTGTGACTATCCATGTGGCCAGTGGATGAGTTACCTAAGAACATACCCGATATGAATATTGAATTGAACCGATTATGACTATATTACCGAGATGACTGTGACACTTGACGTGTGCATGGCTTGCGTACGGAAACGGCGCATTAAATTAACTGCTATCGCCTCGTGGCATCTCATCTATACCGGATTGGATGTTGGAAAGATTTAATTGTAATGTTATTTGAGATCTAGATTAGTGTTAAATGCGAGAAGCGCTACATGAAATTTGAACGAGAACATCAGATTAATTTATCTTAAGGACGCTTCTGTTAGTGTTAATTAAGCTTAACTATGCCGAAATTTCTAGTTGTGATGCACCAGAAATTTTGTTCTCCTATTTAGGTCTGTCATATGTACTGGGGTTGGATAGGATTAGCACCTCATTCAGAGACCGAGGGATGGTATCACATATTGTTCACCCATTGTGAACACTTTTCACCTACCCCTGTGCTTTCCTTTGTTCCAACAGCTATTTTACTGACGTCGACCCGTATTTTGGCCACACCAGACGTTGTTGCCCAGGGTCGAGGACGAGAAGATCATGGCAGACCAGGAGTCCAGATCCACTAATGCCATCGATGCTACTATAGTTATCTTTTCTTGAGTATTATTCATTGTATGTGTGCATTCCTGATGACATTCGCACACGATCAGTGTTGTACTCTAAAATTTTAGAGTTATGATTGTTAATATCTACGTAATTAGAGGTAAGATTTAATCCTCAGAGAGATATATACTTTTGGACGGAGCCTTAAGATTTTCATGAAGTTTTGTCCATCAATGATACCCGTCCTGTAGGTTTTTTTCAACTTTAGTACTAGTCTTAGTTATTACCTAGTATTCTTAGTTAAGTTCACCTTTCGAGGAATTTCTCGACTCATGCCTTCCCCTTACGATAATCATTTATATCGTTAAAATTGCAAATTTTAACTGGGGTGGGGGATGTGTCATGATTCGGATATTGTTAAAACTCACGCAGAGAGTGAGTTGTTGTTGTTTACCAGGGCCATGAGAAATTGGCTGGTGGCCTTGAACGGTCCTCGCCAAATTATAGTTGGTGAGTAAATAAATGTAAAGTTAAACTGTTAGATTCACGCTTGTGGGTTTTAATGTTCGTGATTAATAAGTAATGGAGTAGGGGTGAAACAAGGTGGGGACAGTTGACATTGTTAAGTATGACTAGACAAGTTTTTGCACGTTAACTGGCTGGTAGAATAGTGCAGACGTATTACTACAGTTAAAATGGTGGGAGGTTTCGACCTATGAGATAGCTGAACTAATTGGGCCAGCGGACTAGCACGCTGGGTAGTTAGATAGTATATAACATCGTGTAACGTTCAGATTTAGTGAATACAGACGAGAGAAGCATCGTTTCGTGAAGTATCTCCGGTTGGCCAGTACCTGAACTGTGTGGTCTGAAGACTAAGAAGTCCTTGCTAACGGACTGACTGAGCTCTAGAAAGAAAGGTCTGAGTGGGCTGACCTTTGAAAGCCCACGCTGCGCTATTTTGATGTTCGCGCCTCTCAGTAGGCGTGAGCAATGGTAATATATCTTAATTATTCAAGTATAATAGAGATCGGAGATAGAGAGAAAACTACAGCCTCATAGGAAGACTAAGGAAACCCCAGCTGGCACTCGACCCCGAGTGTCCTGTATGATAGATCTATTGCCATAGTATGATTGGAATAATATAGCACATTGTTGATGAATTGAATAGTGATTGTGCATAAAATATAGTCTTTTGGCAACTGCTTAAATTACCTACAAGCCGAAGAGTGCTTCTGTAGGCTTTGAACGTACTGGGCTCTCCTAACATTTAAGCCCATATGATTTATGGAGAGTTTGCCTGGCGACTGGCCAGTGGCGACTCAACTGTCACTTTAAATTGATATCCAGTTTCGTATAATATACCTATTTACTATTGATTGCAGTACCTCCATAGTTACATGAATATCATTGGTTAAGTTATTAATTAGAGTTTTTGGTTTGACATATATACGCTCTAGTTATTTAGTACTTTTCTTGTGTGGTTGTGTCCGAGTGTGAGTTAGCTGCCTCTCGTGCAGTCGTAACATCCCCAAGACCCTAACTCTGCTCGTGACATACCCACTTGCAACATATCTTGTAATGGTGAGAAAATAAAACAAGTAAAAAACTTTAAATACCTGAGATTTGCAAGAAGAGAATTGCAATGGCCAAGGATACATTCATCAAAATGAAAGCCATATTTACAAACAGGAACATCACTATCGGCACCAAAATTAACACCCTTAAAGCATATGTCTGGTCAATTCTCTTATGGATGTGAGTGCTGGACACTGAATAAAGACACAGAAAGGAGACTGGAGGCTGCGGAATTATGGTTCCTCCGAAGGGTGATGAAAATACCATGGACTGAGAGAAAATCCAATGCAGAGGTTATCGAAATGGCAGGTCTCTAATAAGGACAATCAGAAAGAGACAAATAAAATTCCTGGGGACACATAAATAGGAAGAATGGAATCGAGAAACAATTGCTATGCGGTAAAATAGAGGGGCGGAGAAGCAGAGGACGACAAAGAACTACATACATTGACAGCCTCAACAACTATGCCACCAAAAAGTCGATTAGTAACACCAAGCTGATAAGAATGACTGACAACAGAGAAGCCTGGGGTGCCATGGTCGTTAATGTCTGCTCCAGACCTGACACATGAAGAGAGAGAGATTGTTCGTGTACTTTAACAAGGGAAATACATGTACATAATGTGTACAGAAAAGAGTAGAATTTACAGACTACCTTTTCTACACTGGATCTAGACAACACAATATGGAGCAGTATGCAATGACATGCAAATGACTATTTGTAACGAACATTAACTTAAAGCAAAAAAAAAATAAAAAATGATGCTACCGTTTACACAAGATAAAAGTAACCTGGTACTTGAACAATCGAAGCTGCAGCAAGGACTGAGAAAATCTCACTTCCAGTGTGTGTGACAATGCTGTAAAATAACTACCAATCCAGACATTCCACTTAACTTGATGAACACAAAGCACACAGTGACAACCAGCCCAGCGCAAGCTAGAATCAAAGGAAAATATCAATGAGAGAACAGCATGGATTTCAATTCCCTAAACAGCCAGCACCACACAAACAATTGGAAGTAAACAGCTGAACTGCAATACAATCAGTATAATGATACTACATGTATAAATGAAAGCACTACCTACTGGACTTTCACTAACTAAATAGTCCATGAATGTCACACTCGGTGAGCACATTGGTCACTAATCAGTTGTAAGCAACAGAAGAATTGGTGTCGTGTTCTTCATATGGTAGGTTTCCAAATAATAAACCTGCGAAAAACTCCGACAAGTACATTTTCCAACAATTCAGTTTTCAGAAACAATGCATACATTACTGCATTTGATACTGCAATTTTACTTTTAAAAAAAAAATTATCACAGCAACAAATTATCTGCCAGAACCTTGATTGTTGGTATAAAAAAAAATATCCATCTAAAGTAATGTCAGTTTAGGGGGCCAACAGCACTATGCTGAGGCCCCCGAGAAACAAAAGAACTCATCCCAGTAATGTCAGTTCCAGTGGGAATCAATAAATGTGAAAACAGTGAAATTAATGTTCACGGAAAATGATGTGTTCCATGCTACAACAAATGGAAATGAATGTCATGATAAACTGTCAAGTTTGGGATTGCTCTGGTGCACTGTTGAATGGGAAGTATTGAATCTGAAATGGCTATTTATTGAAGGACAAAACACAGGTGGTTATGGAAGAACAAAGACAATGAGCATTTATCTAAAATCTGTACAATGATAGAAGGAATCACAAGCATTAGAAGTTTTGTCTGTTTCACTTCTTTCAATGCAACATTCCTTTCTGTGCTTAATACAGAGAAATGTATGTGCAAAAAAGAAAAAAAAAAAGCCTGGCACATTTTACAAAATATAAACTTCATCTCCGCTGGCAAAAAACCAAAGTGGCAGATCATGAAACACTGAATTCCTTGAATTCAAACCTTACCCGATATTTTTTTTCCGATATTTATATGCTGTAACAAAGTGTGTTTCATTATTAAACACAGCCCTATGCATACATCAACATGTAATTTATCAATACGAGGGGATCATTATGTTGTCAGTTTTACCAATGTCAAGTGCATTAAAATATGTATAATGGAGACATTCTCCGCTGGTACATTTAACACTAAAAGAAAAAAATAAAATACATAATTAATGGAATGATTCTGAAATAAAAAAATAATAAAATTATAAGGTGATTATAAAAATTAAATGACTGAACTTCAGCACTTAAATTCTGACAAACAGAGTTTATCCATCAGTTGACAAAGGTCACCACTAACGATTTCTATAAGTAGCAGTTTTAAATTACATTCATGTATGAATAGCAATGCATGTCACGTGCATAAGAATGACAATAAATCTTTACCAAAAGATTCATTTAAATCTATTAAGTTTAGTATTCAGAAGTGATTTATTTGTCTTAGAAACATGGCTACCGTTGGCATAAAAAGACACCAAAAAAAAGGACCGATATGAAGGCCAAGATCTGCCATAATTTTGTTTTTACAATGTATTTGTATATTGATGTACTGGACATGCCAACAAGGGAGGTAACCATTAAAATACCCCACTATTTTTCATGGTTACCTCTCTTGTTTGCCTGTCCTGTGATAGTGTGAATTGTAGGGTACATGTATTTTAATAATCCCTTTCCCGGAATAGCGAGACCTTTCATGGTTACCGCCATTGTTAGCATGTCCTGCTCATTGTGGGGTATTTTCACCCTCGTCCCACGTTGAGTGAACTCGTCCACATAACGTCCTGTGCGGGAACAGCCCGCGGCCAGCCGATCGTTTGTGTCTTGCCGATAACCTCGGGGTCGGGTCATTCGGGTCCTTTTGAACACGTGCATTGTGTTTTCTTAAGGATGCAATAACAACACTAGTGGTGGATAAATCTTAAGTGGCACCTATGATGTTTGGATAAAGTACTTGTGGTGATGTGCAGTAAGAACAATAGTCAAGTATTTTCTGCGTTTGGATGCCGTTCAACATACGTTTTATCCTTTTCCCAACACCTCTGTGCTTTTTTTTTTTTTGTCCCTAAGTCAGGACATTCAGGACACACTGATGGCGGCAACTGTGTTTTCACTACCGGTTGGTAGTCCAAACTGATTTTACTTTTTATCACAACTCACCAGCCATTGTCTAATCTGACAGAGCCTGCTTTTCCAAGAATTTTGAATTGATATCAAATTCATGACATGTATTCCGGCATAAAGGCTGTGAATGTTACGGTATTTTCAAAATTGAAAAAACACTTCGAATTTGCTACCTTTTCACGTTTGAAAATTACATAACAGTCCAACTTTGACCGCCCATAAAATGACGGTTTATGGAGTGACAGCATTGAAAATTGGCAGTTTCCAAGTCAAGGGGGTGTAGGCCTACATGTTGCTCTATACAAATAAATATATACATGTAATGTGCTACTGCTATCTCCACCTCGAAATGTAGCTTACCCAAACATGTACATCGCTACATGTACATGTATTATTATACATGTAAAATTTAATGTCAGATCTGTTTCCAGTTGCAGGGTGCCAAAATGGTCTACAATTACAAAATTAAGTACATTATGTGTACTTTACTACTTGTACAAGATTTTCTGTTTTAATGTCAAGCAGCTTTGTTTTGGGGAAAATACATGTATGTCAATGCAATAATGGCCATATCGTGTTGGGTATTTGGGATAAGCAAGACGACAGACAGAATACTGTATAGCAGAATGATAGGAGTTAGGACAAATGATGACCCAGAAGCACCTGCCAATCAAACAAGCATCTGATCTATATATGAATTAAATGTTTCATTTCCTTGTAAAGTAATAAAAAAAGTTTTGGGCGGCTGTTGGAACCTTGTTAAGCCTTGCCTTAACAAAGCAAAGGTGGTTGACAGTGGGCAGCAGTAATTACAAAGCCAAATAGAGAAAATACTGAGTTGTGTTCACTGCCCAGCCAAAGCTTTCTTGTAAAATACTATTAACTATGGGATTCCGAACAACAGCCGCAATCTTTTGAGTTTAAGTTGATCGAGGTTCCAACAGCTGAACGATGACATCAGTATGTGGTTTCTTTAATAATGTAGTGTGGGTATGATCAAAATGCATTTCTGAATAAATTTTAAGCACAGCTTGTGTGAAAGATGACCACATTAGCAGTCCAGCCAGATGTCCCACACTAGGACCATCCTGCATTTGGGGTGTCAGGTATGGCGATGTGTGTTTAGGTTCATTTTAGGAGGCTCCCGGCCTTTATTTAAATAATCTACACCTCACTTTTTTTTTTTTTTAATTTAAACTTTTGTTTTTATTTTTCTGTTTTGGTGGCAGGCATTTTTTGTATTTTGCCCGGGTAGCGGCTCCGTTCGGCCTGCCCTTCTCATCTTTCAGCTGCCCACCGTATCTTTGATATGTGCAAAGTAGGCCCTCCGAGATTTTCGTCCTTATCCGAAAGGCTAAGTGCTCCATCCTACCCACCATATGATCAGGGACAGGAATTTTTCCCAAAAGAAATTCCAGCATGCCTGCATGGACCGGGAATCGAACCTGGTACCTTCGGCATGAGAGGCGAGCACCTAGCCTCTAGACCAATGTGTACCTGCCAGGTAAGGGATAGAATCTACCAGTCCAGTATTTCAGTTTGTCAGCTCTGCACTAGTTACAGCACTTTTTACATCAGAAGCTGACCCCTACCCTACCATTTCATAAAGAATGAAACACCCCCCAGACAAAATTAACAACACAAAAAATTTCACATTTCTTTACTGCCTAAGAAATGTGACCCCCATCAAACCCAGGCTGAAATTTATCATACCTGATTTAATCCCAAACTTGAACCTAGCTCTACTGTGATTACATTACAAAACACTCATGATTAAAGAAGAATGAAGCGAAGCGTGTTCAAAATTACAAACTCTTTTCCTTCTCACATCAGTGCTGTTTTACAAATGACTTTCAAAGTAACCATAAAGAAAAAACATTCATAAATTTTAGATGTCAATCACTTTTAAAGGAACTTAAAATTGCAGGAATTCATGACATACAAAGACAGACTGAAAAACTTAATAAAAAAAAGAACAGTACTCAGATTGTAGTTTTTGTTTTATTTAATAGTAATCAATACCACATTATTTCCAAATTACTTCGATTTGGACACAGATTCTCTTGACTCGGAGCTTTTGCTTTTAGAGTTTGACCTCTTCCTCTCTGCTTTACGTTCTTTAGCCTCCTTCATTCTCTGGGCCAGCAATTTTGTGTACTCAGCCTGATCCTCTCGTTTCTTGGTCACTCTCTTCTTCTTGAGAGCTGCCCGATGGCGTTTACGTTGCAACACAACTGGTGTAACCAGACGCTGAATTTTGGGGGCCTTGCTTTTGGCCTTCTTACCTTTAAGGAAGAAAAAAAGAGGAACGGTTTATTCAGTCATGAAGCAAACACATGTATAATGCATTTTAATGCAACAAAGTGTAATTAATGTTAACAAAAGCTTCACTGTGTCATAAATGTTAAATCTTGCATTAATTATTCTCAAAGATGCGAGGCACATGTTTCCTCAATCACTGTACATTTACCTCAGTGCAGGCTTTTAGTTTTACTCCTATAAATATCACAAAAACTCAACCCAACTATCCTCCCTTTTCAAGAACTTTTCTATCCAAAAAGTGAACACACTGAGTTTTGCACATTAAGCACGACAAACTTGGTTTCTACAACTAAAATTTTCCAGCTGGGATGGGTGTACTGGTAATTCGTTTACATTTCAAACACATCATAATACATGTCTGTCAGGGATGTAAACAGCCAGTGACAAAATGGAAGGAAATCGTACGGCATGCCCAGAAGCTGCAGAGAAAAAATTACAGTGCAATCCTAATATCTTGACCTAAGTGGGACTGTCTGGCTTGTGCCGAGTAAAGAGAAAGTCAAAATAGCAGATTCTGTGTATACTTAGCCGTTTTGGAAAAAATGCAACTTTCTGTAGCATAAAATGGGTGATAATTGTGCTGAAGAATGTATGTACCAGTTTGACAAAATTTGTGGAAGCCTATCTACTTTGAAATGTCATCTCAATTTTATATGTAAAATCCAATATGGTGGTGTTGCGATGGCAACCATGCCACAAAGTAATTTTTTGGGGCTGTTTTACACTAATTTCGACATGCTGAGTTCAATTATGGAGGTTAAAAACATGATAATCTAAATGAAAATCACCCTCAGGACCTGCTTTCCCCTCTTAAAAGAACAAAGCCAGATACTGGTAATTAACCCTTTGTGTACCACCGACCGCTATAGCAGCCTACAAATTTAGCTGTCGGGATTCACAACAGGCCGCTTTGGCGGCCTGCAGTGACTCCCGGTGTTTATATTTTTTGTAGCCCAAACGACAGGAACTTATCATGTTTACTTCCGTTTCTAACGATATTAGAGTGATTTCCTTTTGTGAAAAGCCCGGATATGTAGCTCTCCAAGATCGGAGAGTATTTTTTCTGAATTTATTTTGTCGTTTAGAGCAATGAACACGACCCGTACTAACATAGCAACAATGTCGGACTCCGACGGTGATCGTTCTGATGCTTCAAGCGTTAATTCGTGATGAAATTTATGTTGAAATGAAATTGTTGGTGATGATGGAGATGGGAACATTGATGAGTTTGCGCCACCCAACCTCGACAACTGGTCGCTTCAATGTGCCTGCTTCTAAAAGCAAAAATCCATCGCAGCCTGGGTCTAACGCTCTGACTATTTCAAGAATAAAAATCAGATAAATTTCAGAATGATACGTCTCCAGTTTTGTTACATTAACAGTTTCTGTGTTCATTTTCCTCCATGAAAATATATACTTTGTGTGGTTTATTTCAAGAAACGTATTTTATGTAATTTTTTCTTGTGAACACACCTAGATCTAATATTTGGAACGTTTGCTCAGGGGGAGGGGGATTTTGAACTGCCAACATGGTCAGGTGGGTGGTACACAAAGGGTTAAATTCAAATTATACAGTATATCTATTTTAATTACAGGAATGACCATAAAAAGAAATAATCTGACACACAGTTACAAAAGGCCTGTAGTACCTGTACTTGATACAGATTCATTACACTTGTGGTCTTATAGAGGGACTGATGACAAGTAGTTAACCAGAACAAAACAAGAAGTTGCTACTGAATCCCTATTTGTGTCGATTCCCTTTTGATCTAGACGAAATTAGATCTAGACTTAGAGATCTAGATCTAGATTCTTGATCTACTAGATCTTATCTTTTGCTACCAGAACTTCTTCAGAGTCAGTCAGGCCATCTGCACCTATAGAACTTGGTGATAGCATCAAAAATTTATTCATTCTAGGAAAGTACAGTGGAGAACGGTTAAACCGAAACTATCGCCAAACCGAAGGAAAATAAGAATCCCCGATTTTTTCCCTCTAGCGCTAAACTGAAATAACCCTATGGTTAAACCGAAAAGAAAATTGCTGGATTCAGTGGCCAGTCCACTGTGGGTTGCCACAGATCCAGTCAAGTCACCGCATTACTCCACGCCCCCCCCCCCCCAACAAAGCAGGACATGCTTCCTTCTGCCTGGTAGTTTCGGCCCACATGGGAGCGGCAGCACCACAGGGATAGGGGAAGAGGAAGCGAGGTCTATAACCCCGTGGGTCCGAAATCAGACGCCAACAGACATATCAGAGATGCCAACCCGAAGAAATCAAAATGAGGGACAAGAATCATGATTTTGAGGGACAAACCAAGATTTTGAGGGACACATAGGGGGTCTATGCACGCAACATAATACACTACAAACAAACATTTAAAACAATCTTGTAAGTCAAGTATGGGAGCCACTCACACAATACTTCAAGACAGAATGTGATGTGAAGAGGAGAGAAAGACAGCCAGAAATACGGCTAGTAGAGAGGGCACTCACAACAGGAAGAGGAATGTGTACGAGAACTTGAAGTCTTAGAAGTCTATGGAAGCTGCATGTGCTGTACTTTAAACTACTCTAGATAACTAGATCTAGATTAGATCTACATCATTTCTGTCTTTGATCGTGGCAATCTGGAATTCCAGCGTGAGGTCCCCCAAATCCACAGGGGAAAATGATGTTGAGAACAATCAAAGACATGATGATGGGTTGGATAAAATGTTCAACAAATCATCAGTCTCACAGAGCAAAGCGTCTGTTCGGCTCATTAGCGGAAGTAGCAAGTGCGCACCAACACCAAGCCACGTTCCGGAAGTGTGAAACTGAAAGTAAGCCATTGTGATTCTTTGCACGAAAGAGTTGGTAGTTTCGTTGTTAAAAAGTGGGATCGATCGGATGGTTCCGAAACAATTCATTACTACTATTCCCCTAATTTGCGGGACGGACTACTCTGCGGGCGGGATAAAGGCCTTAAATGTGGGACACTTGGCATCTCTGCAATATTAGTGTCAGCGGACAGCGTATTTTATGGTATCGTATACGGTAACGAGATCGGCGGGAAGGCAATTCTCAATTCTGTACTGTCCGTCCACACACGTCTCCCTGCGTGTTCCACATTTGCCCCGCATTTCCATGCTTTGTGGGTCCCTAGGCCTGAGCAACCACTCATCCTCATTCTCAGTCAAAAATAAAAAAGAATAAGGGAGGAGGTGTTGAGTCTGTTTAGCCTATGCACTTACATTTTTTGTCCTCTTTGATAGTGACTTGGGCTGCTTCTCTTGAAACTGACGTTTTTCAAGCCTCCCATCACTAAACCGAAACTCTGTCTAAACCGAAAACAAACGCGTGGTCCTACCAATTTCGGATTAACCATCATATACTGTATTTAAATCTCAATCTTGAGCTGGCAAAGCTTTTTAGCATCACCACCACCACCTCCAAATTCCGTGTCGGTGTCGGAAACCGCGTGTGAAACGTTGCTACAGGCAGTGAGGCTACACTGCTAGGCCAACGGAAGTGAAAGGCTGTTCTATGCGAAAAGGATCACAATTAGACCTCACTAGGTTTGCTAGATTTCTAAAGAGCTGTCGACCGATTTGGGGACGACAGCTGGTGTTTGTGCTATGGGTGGACGGTCGGCAATTGCGCCTCGGACAGAAAGGGCGGGGTCGGCAATAATATATTGGATGGAAAAGATGATTTACATCCCTGGTATGTGTATATGGGGTCACTTCATTACACTGTGCTTAAAAGAAACTTGACATGTAAGTAACTAAGTAATGTTTTTGTAAAAGAAGTAAATACAAGAATTACGTCCCTCTCAATTCAGTAACATGGTTGTCTTCCATATTGTTGTATTTGCATTTTTGCCTTTTTGAGAAAATGAGGACAGAAAGTTTGAAAAGTTGTATAAAATCAGGGTTTTGTTCATTCTCTTCAAAAACAAAACTTGCATAAAATGCCCACGAAAAATCCGACCACTTGACACTTATACATATAATTTGATTCTCTAATAACCAGATTACACACCTTCCTTTTCAGGTAAAGGCCTCCTGACAACATACTGTCTCACATCATCCTCTTTAGCTAAGTTGAAGAGCTTTCTGATTTTCATGGCTCTCTTGGGTCCAAGGCGACGTGGGATGGTCTTGTCTGTCAAGCCAGGAATGTCCTCTTCTCCTGTTCATTAATTAACATTTTATGATTACTGACGATATGTCAATGTATCTATCATTTATAATTCTATGCAGTGCTCAGAAGAAATTTCTCTAATAGTAAATACCTCCATGAATAGAAAAGTTTTGTTTGAAGTATTTTAAGAGATCCCCAGCAAGACAAAAAAAAAAATATTAAAGAGCCCATTTCCACAACATGCCCAAGTTAAAAAAAAACTAACACTTGAGATACTAATTTTTCGCACATCCCTGAAACCCCAGCTTTTCAAGAGTGGAGATTGACCAAATCAAACACTTTTCAACGACATATGTAGGCCTACTGACATCAGACTTTCAGAGTAAAATGGGTGAGAAATACATTGAAACCCTAAATCTTAGAGCAAATTTTAGAACCCTAAAATTTAAGAGCAAAATTTGGAAAATGATACGCTATCTCCACATAATTATACTGTTTGTTTTTGACACCATGATGGACAAAGGCATGGTAAAGAACTTAGCTCTTCAATTACCAAACAGTAATGACAATATCCTGACCTTTCTTGATAATGACGAGCGCGAGCACACTCAAGTTACTGTCCACAATGCAACCACGCACAGATTTGCGTTTGCGTTCTCCTGAGCGGCGGGGACGGAATCCTGAATGACCCTTGCTCAGCAGTAGTCTTACACGTCCTGTAGTAAGCACACCCTGCTTCATGGGAAAGCCTTGCTTGTCATTTCCACCACTGATACGCACCACATATCCCTATGATACACAATAAGCATACAAATAAGTGGCTTAAAGAAAAGAAAGGGTAATAATAACAATAATTATGTATGATTTGTGGACAGATCAAAAACTGAAAATACAAAAATAGCCCCCAAAAATATGATCACCATTTCTCACTTGTATGGCTTCTTGAATTCCCCTTTCAAGGTTGACAGGTAATAAATAACTAAATGTGATATGAAATCACTGCTTTTCTGAGTTTATTGCTTTGTTTTCTTAGTAGGCTACTATGAAACGAGGTCCTAGATATACATAGCCTAAGTATAGCAATAAATAGACTTTCTATGTATACACATCTAGCATATTTTCAAACAGATTTCCTTCACGTCAGGAGGTAGGGTATGTGTCTGTGTGTGTGATTAAGAACTGACACCGATAAACAGTTCATTAAAAAAAAAACATTTTCTGAATAGAAGTTTGCTCAAGGATGCTAATCTTTTTGCATAAAATAATACAAATTTTATAATAAGCACTCCATAATGTAATTAAGACCATTTTTTTCGTTTGACATATCTATGGATGAACATGCAGATTTTGTACCAGAATAATCAAATTGTTGAAGAATGAACACTTTAAATATGAACCACCATTCTCATACACACTACAGGCCTGTAAGTACATATCTCAGCGTCACTCAACATACCTTCCATTCATCCCCAAGGCTGTCTGCTCCAATCTCGGCTGAGATGCGCTTGTCATAAAATGGTCGCAACTTTTTTTCATCATCCACTTCGATTAACTTTTGGCAGCCAGTGGCTGGGTAACTGATGTTGAGCTGCAACAGCAAAAAAAGATTTTGATAGGCTACTGGGTAGGCCTTTGGGATGTGTAAAGTACAGAAAACAAGGCCTAAGGTCTTATAAGATATTCATTTGCACTTAAAATGCAAAATTTTAACTGCAAATGGCATGCAATCAAATATTTTTTTTAAAATAAGGCCCAGAGATGCCAACCAGTCCTGCGACCTATGTGTATTTTCATTGCCAAAAAATGCGTATTATCACGAAAGTAGCGTCAATTACCATGTCAGTGCCGCATTTTCCGGTAGCGTCAATTACAACAGCATTTTGTGGTGGTCATTGACGGTATGCCGATCGCCAATGGCTAGCCCAGCCCCTTTTCGCCTGATTTGTCAATCTGACTACCGCCCACTGATACAAAATGACTAGACCCTCACGCCCCCAGGTCCAACAGCACTAGACTGAGGCCCCCCAGAAACAAAGGACCTCAAGGCAAGGCACCCGGGTCCATCTGACCATTCCAATGCACACTTGAATCGACAATGGACACCGTATTCCGCGGTGGCAATTGACTCCCTATCAGTATCACGAAAGCTTATTATAAATAAAACGGTCAAGACTGAGCCGGTTCCACTTTCGCTTTCTTTGTCGGTGGAGGGGTAGCCATGATTAAATTCGCCATGCAGGTCTATAGATTCAGCGCCAATTTCTTCGAACTTCCATACGATGTGTTCGCACGTGAATCACCGCATGAGACCGACAGTCAAAGCGCACTCAACACGAAATGAATGGTTGATGTAATCAACATCTCATGGCGGTATCGAGAATAACAAATACATCCGAGTATTTGGTAGCACTGAACGGAGTGTTAGTGGACCGACGTAAAAATAATTATGCCACTACACGTAATTGGCTGAGCATCGAAACGGACCGGAAAGGGAAGAATACGGCGGCTGTTCGGCATTTTTTTCATGTATGCGAAGCTTGAAAATTTCTCTGTTCTCTGAGCACGTGTAAAATACATAATTTCGCTGCTTCTGCGTATTTTGCGTAATGGCGAGAAAAATTTGTATAAAATTCGTATTTTTCGTATTGGTTGGCATCTCTGAAGGCCCCTTCACGGGAGGTCCTCCACCCGTCCGCGCCAGTCAAGAAAACACACTAAAGAGGGAACTTTTGAGCGGGCTTATCAAAAGGTTGGGTTTAGTATTTGTATGGTACAAAGAAAGAAAGAAAGAAAGAACGAAAGCGCAGGTTAGGGGAGGTCTTCATCATATTATGTTTGTTAACTTTTTGGTAAGTGGCGCGGACGGGGGAAGACCTTCCCCCTTCACTTCTCAAGTGAATGTAGGCTACCCCATAAAAAACTTATGTATTTACAGTCATGTGTTTCCATTAGGAACACTGAATTAAGCTAACCTACAAACCAAAAATTATATTACTGAATCTGATTAGAATCTAGATCTAGATATTAGGTCTGATGCAAAAAACTAACCAAGATCCATTCTAAAGGGGGCTTATTTCAATCATGTTCTGGCACTACCGGATAAGTGCGGTCCCTATCTTGCCCACTTCATTTCCGCCATCTTGGTTCTGACGTCAGATAGTGTTGGGTAGAGTTGGGTCATATGGCACTCCTTAAGAGTTGCGGTCCCTATTTTAAATTCTATTATTTAGTTCCCGGCGGCTTTCCCTGATATGTCAATCTGACTACTGCCCAGACGAACATCGGCCTACGGCCTCGATGATACAAACTGACTAGACCCTCACGTCGTTACATATCAATCTGACGGCACTCCTTAAGAGTTTAGGGACCGCAAAACATGGCGGAAATGAAGTGGGCAAGATAGGGACCGCACTTATCCGGTAGTGCCCATGTTCTGAATCTTGATTCCAGAGCCAAACTGTTCAACCATTCATCTATTCTACTTCTAGAAGACTTAACCTGGCGACCCCTTCCATCTAGAGATCTAGACAACTGATATAGGCTAGCCTAGGGCTCAAGAAGTGATCTTCTTCTTCTTCTTCTTCTTCTTCTCATGGAGTTGATTCGTCTATTTACTCAGACGATCCCTCAACTGCACCATGTGCGACTCGACGCCACTGCTCTGAGGCTAAAACAGGCTAAAACAGCATATATATTAAGACCATTTAAATTATATCGTTGTGTAAATTCTTTTGTTATATACATATCTCTGGTTAAAAATATCTCTTGGCACCAAGATTGTGCACAAAAATAGACCCGCACTTTAAATACAATGGTAGCTGCAACGGATAATTATGTTCTTCAATTCATTGCCAAAAGCCGTTGCAGACGATAGTTTTTGGACTTCTGCCGGGAGGTTGTTCCACATCCTGATGACACTAGGGTAAAAAGAGTAAAGATGGCTGTTAATCCGTGAGCTTGGGATGTTATATTTTATGTTATTCTTTCTGTTGCCTCTGGTGTTAATGGTGAGGTGGTTCAATGGGATATTGGTATTTCCTTCCCTGCCCTTGTAAAATAGTTTTACTTTGTTTTTTGCTCTTCTTTCTTCTAGTGGTGTCCACTCGAGGTCTCTCATCATTTTATTGACACTACTACTTCTAGCATACTCATTTGTCACAAAGCGAGCAGCTCTCCTCTGGACCCTTTCCAGTTGTTCTATATTTATTCGACAGTGGGGGTCCCAGACACTGCAGCCATACTCTAGGGAGGGCCTCACGAAGGTGTTATAGCATTTTTCTTTTACTTTCCTATCACAGTTAGAGATGTTCCTTTTCAGAAATGCTAGTATACCGTTTGCTTTGTTACATGTGCTATTAATATGTTGGTTCCATGTAAGTTTTCTGTCCAATGTAACTCCTAAATATTTAGCCTCATCTGTTTCACTCAATTTCTCGCCATGTATAAAGTAGTCTGAGGTGATGTTGTGATGTTTATTTGAAATTCTCAGGACTTGGCATTTATTGGGGTGGAATTCCATACGCCAGTCCCTCTCCCATTCTTGTAGGCTGTCCAAATCTTTCTGTAAAATTTCCGTATCTTCTTTTGAATTTATTGTTCTATAGAGGAGGCTATCATCGGCAAACAGTCGTAATTTAGTGCCTGGAGAGATCTTACTTGGCATATCGTTAATATAAACTAAAAATAGCAAGGGGCCCATTACAGTACCCTGAGGTACTCCCGAGAGAACAGGTGCAGGATTGGATGACTTTCCGTCAAAGACTACTATTTGTGTTCTGTTTTCTAAAAAAAGACTTAATCCACTTCAAAGTACTGTTTCTAACTCCATAATGGTTTAGTTTAGTCAAAAGACTGGCATGGTGCACTTTATCGAAGGCCTTACTGAAATCTAGTAAAATGGTGTCCGTCTGTCTGGTATTATTCAAGTTATTAACGAAATCGTTGCAAGTTGTGATCAGCTGGGACTCACACGACCTGTATTTTCTAAAACCATGCTGTACATGTGTTAAAACTGAGTGTCTATCGAGATGCTTCATGATGCTGGTGTGCAAGATATGCTCTAAAAGCTTACAAGATATTGATGTCAGGGAGACTGGTCTATAATTTTCAGGACTAGCCCTATTTCCTTTCTTAAAAATGGGTACAACATTTGCTTTTTTCCAGTCTTCCGGTATTTTTCCTTGTTCAATTGAAGCTCTAAACAACAAAGTGTAAACGGAGCCAATTTCCTTGGCACAAAGTTTCAGTAATTTGGCGGTAATTCCATCAGGCCCTGTAGCTTTATTTACATTAAGGTTTTCCAAAAGTTTCATTACTCCATTTTCTGTAACACATATTTCATCCATATCCGGCAGTTTGGCACCACTCAGCTCTCCCGAGTAGACACCCCCTGGGTCAGAAAAGACCTTACAAAATTGAGTATTTAAAATATTGGCTCTTTTTTGGGCATCTTGCTGTGGGTGTCCTCTCTCATCGTTCAGTGCGGCTACTCCTAAGTTTTCTTTATTTTTACTTTTCACATAGATAGATCTAGAGTCTAGATCTTCCTCACTTGCTTTTGCCCAAATGACTTTAATAGCCCATGTAGAAAAGTAGGTTCTAAATTCTAGATCTAGATCTAGATCTAAATCAAAATGACTTTTTTCTCTTCAATCACACCTGGTGACATGGTCAGGTGCTCCACTAGGTCCAGACCTAAGCCTGCCATCAACAATGAGACAATGAAGAGACAGAATCCAAAGACTGCACAAAACAAGCTTTTTTCCTCAGCCCAAAGCCATAGTTTAGTGCTTTAGCTGGACTTACTGCATTAGGTCGTTTTAGTAGGTTTCTCTTGCTCGAAATGTTACAAACGAAGCAAGACAAATGAAAACAAAGTCAACCCCAATTATCGATAACAAGTCTTTACATTGTAATCCGTAAACAATTTCTCCAGAATATTGTCATCCATTCTTAAACACACTGTGAAACGATCAAACGAGTGTATGGTGAGCATTTCACTTCATTATGACCTTGATAGGAACCATGAATATTATCGATGAATCTTGTTCCTCACCTTCATATTGCTCTCCTGCGGGTAGTGCTATCACCCCTCATAAAAAGGAAGTACTTTTTCTGTTTAACGACTATTTCCGGTAAAATTCATGACTACAAGAAATATGCAACGAAACAAACCCCTCACATAAAATTGAAGCAAAGAATTACGTTTGTGTGTGAGTTTAAAAATATTAAATAAACTTTTTAACTACTGGAAGGAGAGCACATTGTCGTGAAAGTCAGTTGCATTTCTTCTGTTAGGTGGAAAGCATTGCTCGTGACAAATGTTAAACAATTCTTTGTTTAAAAAGCAGAGAGCCAAATAATGCGATCATGGCATAGAATAATAATAATAATAATAATGTATAGCATTTATATAGCGCATATCCATTTAAAATGCTCTATGCGCTCTACAGAAACAACATGTCAACCACAGAGCAGAATGGAGCTGCCTGCGAAGCGCTCAACACACTGCACTGCTTCTTTCTCTCTACCTGTCTCGCTCACTCTCTCTCTCTATCTCAGAGCAAATTGTAATGCAGCCTGTTCGGCGCAGTTCACAACTCACAACAGTTCACAACTCAAAACTCAAATAATATTTGAATATTTATTAATAACAATATATATTTAATAATGAATAATAAATTTTGTTGTTGCTGGTTGGGGGGGGGGGGGGATGATATGGATAAATTTGAATGAAACTACATGTACATGTATTAGTATTGAGAAATTACTTTTTTTTTTCATTGCTGACCATAGGCATGGCTTTGTTGTTGTGAGGAGAAAAACTTACCACCCAACTCTAAATTATAAGAGGTAAATGACCCACCCACCCACCCCCCCCCCCCCCCCCGTTTATTTTTATTACGATACCGTACAAAGTACAAAAATGCCAGTAAACATAAAACCACCATGCACTCTTTTTACGCCACAGCTGGCTCATTGTTCAAATCCAGTTTAATGAAAAAGCTCCTTGAATGATATCTGTGTGAAAAAAAGCATCAGGAATGAATTGTGTGTGCATGTGACTGTGCTAACTGATATACATGTATGTATATGGGGGAGTGAGTTCTGTAAATCAAATTGTGATTCAATTCAAATGATCAGTTCTGATTTTTCGTTTTGTTTTGTTTTCAATTCTGCAGATCTTTCACACAATTTCGTCCAGCTTTTCGTATTCAAATCAAGCCGGATTCTTTAGAATAAGAAGGGTTGTTTTCTCGAGTTAAGTATAGAGATATTTCCTTCTGGAGGATTGCTGCTCTGGGTATTTGCAACTCGAGTTTTCTGGAGACAACATTATTCTGACTTACTAATCTATTTTTTGATATTATCTGTATTTTAATCTTTTGAGCTAAAATTTGGTGTGCCAGTTGTTTCTTATAAAACAAAAATTTAAGCAAGGTTTTGTGATATCCGACAGAGTGTGAAAAAATGAGTATTTGATCACAAAAATCAACAAATCTAATTGTTCAGAAATTCTCAAAAAAATATTAAATTTTTTTTTAAAACCTTATTTTCAGTACACTGCAAATCGCTTTGTATAATTATAGTAGATGCTACATGTATGAAAGAACACAAATATGCAATGTTTCATGCAAATTATTCGCTTATGTCACCATAAAAAAAAGGGATGCCAACCAAAAAGTGAATCTGTCATTAAACTTAACAATTTAATCTCAGATGATGGTGCTGATGACAATGAAAATGAATACTGTTGATTTCAAAGCAAGGTATTCTCCACAAGAACCTGCAGGGTCTGCTCCTGGCCCTTTGTCTTAATCTCAAGGCCCCTAAATAGCTCAAGACTGATTAATTTATGTAGTATACACATGGAAGAGGAACAGATCTGAGGTCCTGACTTAGTACAGAAAAAAAGAGACAAGATACTCACAAAAGACAAAAATTGAGACATTTCTATTCAGTAAAATCAGTGTTTATTATATCCTTTTAATTACATTACAATACAGCCATTATGTAAGATCATATGTTATATATATCAACCACAAATATAGATGACACACATTTTATTGATTTATTATGAGATTCTCAAACTGGCAAATCATTTAATCAAACATATACAAAATTCACTGATAATTACTTCCAACCATCGGATATTTCAAGTCTATAAAAATCCTGTGTAAAACTACTCCCAGTGTCTACAAAGCTCAGTAATTTCGTAGGAAAACAAATGGATGATCTAAATAAAACTTTAATTGTATTATCCACAATGTTGGATGTGTGCAGTAAGTATCAGTCACTCAGCATGCTGTATTTTATTTGTCTGAATAACAGTAAATGGTGTATTTAAATTGGTGGCTTCCAGTGCCAGCTGTGAAGCTACTATTGGTACTACCGTGAGGCATAATTATAAAATGTTGAAAAACACAACACAAAAGCAATGTACCGTAACTGTAAATAGTGTGTACAAATTGGTGGCTTCCAACAATGTTACTAGTCTTTATACTCACGATTACAAAAGGTTAAAAAAAAAAATTAAACTATGACAGTAAAAGGTGTGTACAAATTGGTGGCTTCCAGCTATGTAGCTTCTCCTGTTAAAGAGCATCTGTTAAGGCTTCTAACTGATTTCCTCTCATCAGTGGGTCCATCCGATATCTGGCCTGTGCATGTGTGTCAGGAACAAATGTCAAGGTAAATCATTTTCAAATGTGATATACATTGGTTTTCAGGTTGCAAAAGCTATATGTAATGACTTGTAATTAAATACCTGTAATTACCTGAGATTTTTACTCAAACTCTGATTACTGCAAAGATGTTTTGAATGACCGAGGCTCTTTGGGATGTTGCCGCGGATTGGATTACTATTTATGGGTGTGAATATATTCCCTGAAGTACATCTCAACTTCCCATCAATACACGGAGATTCCCACTGAAAAAATTTACAGCCAGTTTTTGACTTATTGTGATCTGAAGGATAACTGTTTGCACATGTAAAAAACCAGCGTCCTGTGTTGGGTCCTTGGTTTTGAACTAATCTGCGTTTTGATCTTCGGCCACATGAACACAATGGTGGGGTTACTTTCATGTTAGACAAACTACTCTTATTTAGCATTGTTGGTGTTATGTAAGATGTGTGTAAAGTTTGCTGCACTGTTCTTGATGGGGTGGTCTTATCCCAAAGCGTGGGAGTCTTAAACATGGAAGATGTTGAACGAAATGATGTATGGCTAGGAGTTTGGTTGGTTTCTTTCTTGTTGTTGGTATTACATGTGTTTGTTATGTGCTCACTGAGATTTGATGACATCTGGATTACCCTGTGCCCCGGCGCAGGGATATACTCCTCAGAAAGTAAATCATGCTGTGCAGCATTAACTGAACTGACATTAGGAGATATAGATGAAGATGATGGCATGATCTTTTTCTTCAACTGACAAACTGCAACTCCTTCTGGGCTCTTAAAACTTGCTGTTGTTGACCTTTCAATCCTAACAGTTTGTGAGACCCCACATTTTGACCCTGTCTCAAATGAAGCTGATGAGGACTTAACCTGCTTTTTACTTGTTCTAGGGGAACAGACAGTTACAGGTGATGGCAAGTGATTGGAAGCAGTTGTCATAGGTGAGGATCTGGTGAATATTGTCTGACTTTCAGAATGCACGGATGCATTGCTATGATTCTGGCAGGTGTTGGTCAACTCAGTGCATTTTTTCCAGTCTGACTTCAAAAGTGGAATTCTGCTAAATTCCTTTCTATCCATTTCTTGCTTATTTTTACCGTCCAAAGTCATTGTAGCCAAACATTTTTCTGTCATCTCACATTTTGACAGACAGCTGTCACTGACTTTCTTGTTTAAATCTTGATGGTAAGGGCTCTTATGTGATGTAGATCTTCCACCATAAGGAGATGGTAAATTTGTATCCCTTTCTGTCAGCCCTTTTTTAACCCCATGTGATGGTGTTGTCTCCTTTGAAGCCAGGCTGTCCTTATCATATGGTATGCTAAATGGTGTTTTAGTCTTTGGGGACTCATTTCTGCTATTTCTGTTGTGACATGTGGCAAGTGTAAGGGTGTCATTCTTGCCAATGCTCTTACGACTTGTACTGCTGGTATCTAGAATATGTGGTTGCTTGTTAAATGACTTTGGTGACAGTGGTAGGAAGGATACTCTTTCAATTTTGCCTGTTTGATTCTGAGGATAAAAAGAAAAAAAGACAACTGAATATTCAGGAGTTTATCATATATGTAGAATGGAGTGACAAATAAGAAAGCCCTACAAAAGAAAAACAGGTAATGCACAGACATTTCCTTAATACATGTGGAATGACATCCTAGTTTATTCACTGTACCACACCTATGTTCATCTGTCAACCTCGTCTATGTATTCTCACTTTCAAACATTTCTCAACGTTGAAAAGGGCATCTGCATCTTTAGAATGCTAAAGTGCAATTTTGCACCAAGGTTACCTCAATAACGTGTTACCTCCGTGTGATAGCCTAATCTTTCCCATGATCTGAGACATCTCAAGCATAAAAGATTTCGAATGGTACCACAGATTTTAAGTGTCATGGCCCATAGGAAAACCTTCTGGAAAGCTGACCTGTTCTTATCTGATACATCTATCAGTCACTTAGTAATATCAAATGCTTTCTATTTAAAATTTGAACTCTTTTATACTCAGCTGATGGAGGAAAATCTGTTTGCCGGCATTTTTCTTAGTTACCACTGTGGTTTGTTTTAAAAAAATGATGGCTGTCATTTCGTGGATATCTGCCATTATTGGAAAATACAGAGAAACCGATAAATATCAGTATCTGCTTAAGACAGACAAAAGTTATGTAACAGAACACAATCCTATTAAGACTTCAAAATGAAGAAAAGCATGACATAAAGGAAATGGTATGTTAATCACCGTCTTCAAGGCCTTGGTAATGGTCATGATACACCCATCACACATCATTCTCCAGGCCAGTTTTGCAGTGTTGCGGGCATCATCAAGACCTGAAACACAAAGATGAGGAAGAATTAGAGCTAAATTCATTCATTAAAAATGGGACTGATCTAAAATTCCAAATCACATGAAACTGGTTTGAACATATTTCTGTACCTCTAGATATATTTATTCATGATGACCTTTTCGGTAACAAATTTAAAAGAGGGTTCAATCTGTAAAATCATCGAGCAGTACCAAGGCCTGGTAATTTCAGCAAAGTAAAGACACCAGTATTGTTCGTAACTACGAAAATTGCCAAATAGTACTACTGATATGTGAAACAGTTACAAATTTTATGGAAGGTAAAACATTTAAAAGTCAATAATACATGACTATTGTCAACCCAGTATTGAATTCTGCCTATGACTGACTGTTTTATCTTTAATGCAGAACTCACCCTATAAAATTCTGAATCAAACTGGTTATGGACTTGTACATTCTGCGCAATGGTCTGAGGCTAAACGCATAGCATAATTCAATACCTGAACTTTAGGCTTCAAATTTGACACAAAATACAATCTGGTTCATTGGGTGTCATATAGTGAGCTTCATTTGGGCCAATTGCTAATAAAAAATATTTCTTAAAATTGGTACTTATATCAAATAAGAGTGCACCAGAGTGATCTTTGTGAAAGTTAATCTCATATTTGGTTCAATATAGCTTGCTCACAAAATTACGAACAATAACAAAACATGTATCTGATTTAGAAACATTATTTTAAAGATATAAAATACTTGGTAATTACCAGAATGTTCCCTCCCATCAAATTCAATGCCCAAATCTTTCAATGCACCATTCAGTCCATCAGGCCTGCGGCTGTAAAATTTCTGGGAAAAGGTTAAACAAATTAATTATTGCTAATAGATAAATAAACAAATAAATAAATAAATAAATAATAAACAGTGCATTTTGTGATTTACAAAATCAATTTGGAAAAACAGCGTGGAAAGAAGACAACTTGAAATGCTAAAAAAAAATTATTAAAGAAACTGTCCAAATATAACACCAATGTTCACCCATTTTTAAAGACTTTTATTATCAGGATTCTGTTAAATTTTTGCTGTGAAGGGCAGATTGCAGGTTTTGGAAAGCAATGCTGTTTCAACTATAGGTTACAAAGAGATTCTTCTGGCCAGACAGCCATACCGACATTTGTTTGCTCACACTTCATAGAATTTTTCTGAACAGAAAGGCCAAGGATTACTTTTAGGATTAGATCTGGCTGGTTGGCTACAGTGACACAGTTCAGCGCAAATAGTCATAACAATCATTCTGGAATATTTTGAGACATAAAAAATAAGTCATTGTGAGTTTTAGCCCACTGATCACAATAATCTCCTTTTTGCACAATATTCAAAATTACCAAGATCTGTAAAACAAATGACCCATAAATTCCCTAGGTATGCAAGGAATTTGGTGGAATTTAGTGCATTCTGACAAGTGGGACAAAACTGTCAATCACATATATGTATGTTTGATACAAGCTGAAGAGTGACGCTGTGAGATTGTGCAACAAAAGCCATTGTACCAGGGAACCTCAGTAAAGCCTGTAATAAACCAGTTCTCAGCATCATGGATGAATGAAAACCATACGATCCTTCGAAAGAGATGTGTAACATATAATACAGAAATATGTTAATTTGATATTTTGGCTGTCCTTAGAGACAGTACATTAGAAAAAGGTATCCCTGCTGTAGCCATTGGGTTTCTCAAACAGTGAGTAAGAAATAGTCCTGACTATATTATTAAATGTCATAAAAAATCCATTTATATGTGAAAGAGGTGACTGTTAATGACGTGATAGGCTCTGGCTTATGTTGTACTCCTTACTTCAATCTACAACACTGGACTGTCAAAAGGTCATGAACATTCACACTTCAATACAGTTTTGAAGCAGTGATTCTCAAACAGGAGGCACTTGGCTCTCAGGGGAAGAATTTCAAATTTAAGGGAAGTAATTTTAGCCAAGGGAGAAATTGGGGAGGAGTTTCAGTCAGAGGAGAAACCCCAAGCTGGAAAAGAATGTAGGCTTACTCTGTGCACTGCACATCAAATGAAGTACATAAACATAATGCATACACAATACATAAATTGTTTCAGTATTTATCACTGTAAAAGTATTGGTAAAACAATTAGCAGATGGCAATTTAAAATGAATATGAGGAATTGAGCCTCTGAGGAAACCTGGCATCAAAATGGAGGAATGTGATCTAGGACTGAAAAACCATGTTTTGGAGATACAGTAAAACCTCGTTATACCGCCAAGTAAGGGGCAAACAGAAAATTGGCGGTATAATGAGAATGGCGGTACAACGAAAATACCATGTAGAACAAGGGAAATAAGTAATTTACCAACATTGGACTGGCTAACAAAGTAACATGTCGAAAATATTGCAGTTATCTCCCTTATCTCTCCACTGGCCATAAACCGCCGTTGTCATTTTGAAGTTTACATTGCTTGCATTTGTATTTTGTTGTTGTTGTTGTTTTTTGTGTTTATGTGTGTTGGAGTTTATTTATTCAGGAAATCGCACCTTAAGAGTAAAAGTATTATGTATTGCAACACGACACATAATGCTACATTACAATTCAGCAACAAACGTGTGTTGTTTGCATCGTACCCCACGACCGGTATGAACCAGTTGAAGCATCACCTCGCGCGCGGTTACGTTCGTTCGCAAACTTTCTATTGAACTGTGACCCGTCTTTCCCACTGCATGCCCCATCAGTAGGCCTATCAGGACTTCAAAGGC
This sequence comes from Onchidella celtica, assembly GCA_963931925.1. Taxonomy (NCBI): domain Eukaryota; kingdom Metazoa; phylum Mollusca; class Gastropoda; order Systellommatophora; family Onchidiidae; genus Onchidella; species Onchidella celtica. The sequence goes on from OZ007568.1 coordinate 67,298,471, forward strand.
GAAGACTGTGTAGTACTAGTAGGATTGGTGTTTGAGTAACAAGCACAGACTGTGGCGCCATGTGATGTTCCGTCTGTTAGGTAGATTTAGGTAGAGGTGGGGAGTGGGGGTTAAATTTTACGTTGGCGCTATAACGAGCAATATTTACTATACTCAAGTTATGAATGTAGCAGTCAAACTGTTGGCGGATGGCGGATGGCGGTATAACGACATTTTTAGTGACTTTGTATAGGTGTCAGATCCGTTCCACGGCAAAAAGCTGGCGGTATGCGGGAATGGCGGTATAGCGAGGTTTTAGTGTATTTTTATTTTTCAAAACCAGTTGGTGAAAAGTTTGCAGGAATGGCCTGAGCATTGCCACTGCCACTACCTCACTGTCTAGCATTAGTCCTACCTTATATGTTGCTCTGAGGTCAATCCATCTGTCTAGACAGGGAGGCCTTGTAATCTGCTTGCGCCGTGCTTCACTTAAGAGACAAACACCAAGATCCCAATCTAAATGAAAAAAAAAAAATGAATAACAAGTGAACTACTTTTTCTTATATATATGTGACCATGTCACGACTACTCCGGTGGTCCGAAGGCATGCCCGAGGATGTCGTTGTCCGAAGGCGTGCCCGGGGGTGTCGGGTGCTTGGATTCTATGATCTCCAATACCTGCACTGACCGAGGCGACTCGGCCGTGTCAGGATGTTTTATGGGCGTGAGTGGCCCAGAGGTCGTGGAATTCCCGAACTCAATTGCAATTAGCTTGGGGCAGGTTTTGGCGCTGCATGAAATGCGTATTTTTGTTTAGTCAATCTATCGCAGCGTCATTCCCTAGCTAGGCACTCGGACCAAGAGGACGGTCATTCGTGCAAGTTGTACAGTTCTGACTCTTGAGAACTGGTGAGTTGGTCTTAGTAACTTTGTTCTCTTTGATACTTACTCGCATTTCGTTTACTCTGCAGTGAATATTATAAATGAATATTGCATATTATTATACGATTACTATGTTGGACAGTGTGGTTGGATGATCACTGCTTAAGCACGTGTTCGTTAGAGATGTTATGGCCACTTAGTCTGGCGGTAATAAGAGTTTGATGCTACACTGTATGTTATGTAATATTGATGCTGTGGAAGTTTTCTGTTATTTGAAGTTCAGTTACTTCACTGTGTTTGGAAGCATATTATGGTCCATGATATTACTGATAAGGAGGCATATTGGATGGTTAATGCGTGTACACTTGAATATCTTCATGTTAACCCAGATGATGGTACATGATGGGACTAGAAGTTATGCAGTATGTTGTCCCAATTGTTGCAGGTTACTGGGGGAAGACAGCTGATACTGTGGGGCGGTGAGACGCCATTCACTGGCACTGGGCCAGGCCAGCCCATCCACGTAAGGATGAGGCAGTGAGCCAGGGATGCCGGTAGGCGTGGCTGCACTGGGTTTTAGCTTCTTGATTTTTAGTACTTTTAGTTCTCTTTAGTTTTTAGTACTTTTAGTTTCTTGATTTTAATTCTTTTTAGTTTTAGTTCTTTTTAGCCGTTTACAGTTTTAGTTTATAATATTAGTCATTTACAGTTTATAGATACTATAGCTTTTCTTTTTGTTCTTTTTGGTAAACTCCAATCATTGCTGGGCTACATAACCCTTTTCTATTTTTTATATATAATAAATGTGGTCCCTGTCGTGGAAAAGATCCTGGTGTGGTGTTGCTGTGTTGTAAAGGTCGTATGATTGTGAGCGAGCACCACGGTGTTGGGTGTTGAATGGTTAATTGTCTTCTAAATTCCATCATACACCACCACAAAAATGGCGTTGTCGGCAGGATCCTTTTAAGACAGACCTTGATTGGGGCAGAATAGTGGGATTAGGTGTTAGGGACCCAGTGCAGTCGGAGGAAGCGCCGTGCAGCGGACGACAGCTGCGTAAAGACGACGGTGTGCAGGCGGAAGACAATACACTGTCGGGGAAACGCCGGACTATAGAGGACAGCCACCTGCGGACGATGAACTGTGCCGTGCCGGGGAGCACCACTCAAGGACAATATTGTTCCAGAAGTGTTACGTCGTAGAACTGTGAATGTGGTACTCAGTGACAATAATTATTGTAGCTGTGTTACTTGATATGTCTTATTTGAATTCAAGGGATACACAAGATGATTACAAGACAGCTGAAACTGGACATGTAGTTTATAACCGGATGACTGCGGAGTCTTCAAGTGTCCGATGTGCGCTGTGTGGTTGTGCTTGAGAATGTGTGTCTGTAGATAATTTAAGTCTACATAGCACTGCTGTTAAGGTTCCGGTGCAGTAGGAATCTGCATGGTACAGTAAAGTTATTGCTGTTGTTTTAAGTTGTGGCTATCAGGTGGCCAGGAGTACTTTGCTTTAGTCAGCTCATTGGCTCGTTTTCCTTTCATATTGTGGCTATTTTCTGCTATGTGCTTTGTCCATTTGTCCTTTGACAGGATGCAGGCGATTCTCTCTGGTTGGAATGGCGTTAGTATGTCTTGTGCCCATAGGCGGGCCTAAGTAATTTTCCGTTTGATTTTGCAGTGGGTTCTGTCTTTGGTCAGGCTGTCATTTTATCGACTAGTGTAGTTAAGGGTAAGGTGTATTCGAGCGAGATGGTCAGCACCGGAACTTCTGTCCCAGTTATGAACAACCAGCTTGGTGACGTTCGTCTACTTATGGTCCCACGTGTGGGGCGTATCAGATGCTTTGGTGCTGTAGGAGGGCCATGTGTGGAGGAGTTTGTCAAGGAAATCAGGACCGTGTGGCGACTTGGAAATCTCGCTGAGGAGGATAAGATAGACCTTGTCCTTGATCATGTGGCGGACGACATTCGGATGGAACTGAGCCTTCACCCAGGAGTTGACACCGACCCAGAGGTATTGCTCAGAGTAATGCTGGAAATTTACAGTGAGATGCGAAGCCTTGGAGAACTTTTTGAGGCATTCTATTCCATCCAGCAAGATCACGGGGAGTCTGTTGTGGCATTCTTCCACCGGATTCACGAGGCCTTTCTGGCTGCTGTGGCTGCTGAGAAGAAACGAGGTATGGTGCCCACGGATTCTTCAGTCCTGAGGGATCAGTTTGTGGCGCAGTTGCGGAATGGGTTTGTGCGCCGCGGGTTGCTAGAAGAAATTCACAGATCGCCTGGCATCTCCTTCTTGGAAGTTAGGGACTGCGCCCAGCGGTGGATAGAAGACGCCCCATCCTTGACGGCGACCGTTGAAGTAGTCTCCCCAGAGAGACGAGAAATGGAGGATCTGGCGGTAGAGAACGCCAAGTTGAGGGCAGAGATAGACACTCTCAAACTCCAACTGGAGAATGCCAAGTTGAGGGCGGAGTTAAGGGCTCTCAAACTCCAAATAAGGGTCAGCCGGAAGATAGATCGGTGGAGATGTTTTAGATGTGGAGGTCCTGGCCATTTTGTCAGGGACTGCCGGCAGAAGGAGCCTAAGAGAAAAACGAGGAAGAAGAAAGGACGTAGTCTACGCAAATGTTTTAGATGTAGACAAGCAGGGCACTTTGTTAGAAACTGCCCACAGAGAGAGCCTGACGAAAAGCTGACCACAAAGGAAGAAGCTACTTCTGCAGCGGAGAATCAGGCTGTAGTAGGGAGGAGACGTAGCTCGTGTAGGAAGAGGAGAGGTGATCAACATGAGTATTCCTCGGTGATGATGGACAATGGCGTTGATTACGTGGCCGCTGGAGGAATCATGGCTGATCTCCAAGAGCGCTCCCGTCGGGCCCGAAATAAAGCAGGGGAGCGACCCAGAAAACAGGAGACGCTTCGTAAAGAGCGCTGTGACAGACGGGCCTGTGCCCGACCGCTCCAGACAGGAGAGAGGGTCGGCATGAGAGTCCACCGCCTTGACAGAAATAAGGTCCAGGATAGGTGGATGAACCATGGGTATGGTGTCGGAGGCATGTCCTGTGAGGAAGGGGACCGTTACACCAGATGCCCCGGAGGCGGCATTGGCCGCCCGGTTCAGGTTACGGTTACTGAGCTGAGAGAGTGTGGAGATAGAAAAGGTGGCTCGGTGGTAGGCCAATCGCAGATACTTCCATCAACAGACGGTGGTGGAGAGGGAGTAGAGAACGACTATGAGTTGGAGGACGATAGCTTCAGGCCACAACCTGGGCTTTATCGTGTTGTGTCAGAGTCCTCTAGGAAGTTGGAAGCATCGGCCCGGGCTCCAGTTGGGCACACCCGAGGTAATACTGGATCACCAGGTACGAACAAAGGTACCCCGAATGGTGATGAACCCAAGCCGCTGTTCACCAGTAAACAAAGGAATCTCCCAGGGTTAGTGTGTCGTTCCCAGGGGTTCTAACTGTAAATAGCTCTTTCCCTCCGTTTTCTTTCTTTTTCTTAGAGACTGTGTTCCATTATATGCTATAATCTAGTTGTTGTAACGGGGACCACATCATTTAACCATATAACAATATAATCACTCTTGTATTCTTCTGAGATTTCATCTACCTCTAACTTCAAAGTTATTTCTTCAATTCTTGTCAATTGTTTGTTCTGGAATACGTCCTCATTCACATCCCGTTGGCTGGAACAGCTATTGTCATCAGCCTGACTCCAAGATGTTTGACAGCCATGTGCTGGTCACCATGGTCGTGGTAAGAGTTTCAGTGGACTCTCCTCCAGATGGTGATAATAAGCGCTGGAGGGTGGAGTTGCCTGTAAATGGGCATGGACTCTATCATGATGGAACCACAGAGTGTGTTTCTGTTGGGTGATACAGATTTAGCTCGGAGTTTGGCCATCAACTGCTCGCCAACGAGCAAGGGCCGCGCGTTCATGCGCATGTACTCACGAGATTTTGTTGTAGGTGTCATGGAAGGCTATGAGCTAGAGTTGTTGTCGGGACGCCAACATTAAAGCAGGGGAGTGTGTGACCGTGTCACGACTACTCCGGTGGTCCGAAGGCATGCCCGAGGGTGTCGTTGTCCGAAGGCGTGCCCGGGGGTGTCGGGTGCTTGGATTCTATGATCTCCAATACCTGCACTGACCGAGGCGACTCGGCCGTGTCAGGATGTTTTATGGGCGTGAGTGGCCCAGAGGTCGTGGAATTCCCGAACTCAATTGCAATTAGCTTGGGGCAGGTTTTGGCGCTGCATGAAATGCGTATTTTTGTTTAGTCAATCTATCGCAGCGTCATTCCCTAGCTAGGCACTCGGACCAAGAGGACGGTCATTCGTGCAAGTTGTACAGTTCTGACTCTTGAGAACTGGTGAGTTGGTCTTAGTAACTTTGTTCTCTTTGATACTTACTCGCATTTCGTTTACTCTGCAGTGAATATTATAAATGAATATTGCATATTATTATACGATTACTATGTTGGACAGTGTGGTTGGATGATCACTGCTTAAGCACGTGTTCGTTAGAGATGTTATGGCCACTTAGACTGGCGGTAATAAGAGTTTGATGCTACACTGTATGTTATGTAATATTGATGCTGTGGAAGTTTTCTGTTATTTGAAGTTCAGTTACTTCACTGTGTTTGGAAGCATATTATGGTCCATGATATTACTGATAAGGAGGCATATTGGATGGTTAATGCGTGTACACTTGAATATCTTCATGTTAACCCAGATGATGGTACATGATGGGACTAGAAGTTATGCAGTATGTTGTCCCAATTGTTGCAGGTTACTGGGGGAAGACAGCTGATACTGTGGGGCGGTGAGACGCCATACACTGGCACTGGGCCAGGCCAGCCCATCCACGTAAGGATGAGGCAGTGAGCCAGAGATGCCGGTAGGCGTGGCTGCACTGGGTTTTAGCTTCTTGATTTTTAGTACTTTTAGTTCTCTTTAGTTTTTAGTACTTTTAGTTTCTTGATTTTAATTCTTTTTAGTTTTAGTTCTTTTTAGCCGTTTACAGTTTTAGTTTATAATATTAGTCATTTACAGTTTATAGATACTATAGCTTTTCTTTTTGTTCTTTTTGGTAAACTCCAATCATTGCTGGGCTACATAACCCTTTTCTATTTTTTATATATAATAAATGTGGTCCCTGTCGTGGAAAAGATCCTGGTGTGGTGTTGCTGTGTTGTAAAGGTCGTATGATTGTGAGCGAGCACCACGGTGTTGGGTGTTGAATGGTTAATTGTCTTCTAAATTCCATCATACACCACCACATATATGTGAGATGACCGCGCAGAAACAGTAATACATCGCAGCTGCCCAAGTTGAGAAATACGAGCAAAACTATGGTTGGGGCTGAAACATAAAGTTTTTGATTTTTGCCAATTGATTTAAATTAACATGCCTGCTATCTATTTCTATCAATAGAATGAGCAACTTTTGTCAAAGCTCATTCTTCAAGCATTCCATTGCTGTCTATGCCAGGCAACGAATGAAAGAATGTGAAAAAAGAAAAAGGCAAAATAATACATTGGTAAAAAAAAACAGAAAAACATTCATGAAAAGATAGGCACATACCAGACCATGTCATTATGGCAGCAACCTTTCCATTACTCGTATCACTTTTGGATGAATTTTTCTCATCCGCACAGACAATGTCTTTTTCCTCTCGTAACTTCCTGATCCATCCTGCAAACTTCCTCAGACACAGTGACAGAGGTATGCCATCATCTACCTGATCCTGCAGGAAGATGTGAGTATACTGACTTAGTAAGTAAGTAAACAACAGAGAGAAATCAAGAAGTGAAGTGCGTTTCTAATACACTTGTGAAAGGCTGTTGGCTAACTCGTGCTTTGTTTCAATAAACAAGAAATGATCATTGCATTAGGTTTGATAAACATCCCCTGAATAAATCTTGATGCTTGCAATGTGATATATCCACCTGTCTGTACAATATTACCTGAGTAATGCCAGTTAGCTGCCTGCAAAAGTCACTTAGAGTTGGTCTCTCTGAAGGCTGAAGATAGTAGTGAAACTCACTCTCTATAGCACCAGTGTTCGAGTTAAGCAGGACGGCTGGAAATTCAACTGCAAAACATCAAGTGTAAAAATGAAGCAAATCCATCTACAGTATGAAGATCAAATATATAAAACATACCCACTTTAAAGTGAATGCCTCATTCAAGAAGCGACAAAAGTAATGCTATGCACTTTTCACTGAAATTCAACTTGAATGATTGTTTTTTTAATTTTAGAACAAAACTTTTATGCTGGCACACTTACAAGACTGACTTTTATATAACATATTTTTGGTAAACCATGTATACAAAACAAAGGGATCAACATTAAAATGAGGTTAAAAATATTGTAACTAATAATTGTCAATTATTCAGTGTTTTCATGAGAGAAAAAAAAAAAAAAAAAGACACAAACAGAGGAAACAACTCTCCATGGCTTTCATTTACCACAGTGGAGAACAGTTAAACCGAAAATGGCCAAACCGAAACTAGCGCCGTACTGTCCGTCCACACGCATGCCTCCCTGTTCTGAGAGTTAGTCCACATTCACCCGCACATCCATGTTTCGAGTGTGCCTTGGCCTGAGCAATCGCCCATCATCATTCTCAGTCAAAAACACAGAGCAACCGAGGACATGTTGAGTCTGTTTAGCCTGCGCACTTACATTATTTGTCCTCTATGATAGTGATTTGGGTTGCCTCTCTTGAAACTAGCATTTATCAAGCCTTCTATCGCTAAACCAAAAGTCTGTCTAAACCGAAAACAAACCCATAGTCCCGCCGATTTCGGTTTAACTGTTGTCTACAGTATATTTACCACATCATTTGATATCACCATCACCATTTATACTCACTAATCTCTTGGGGACTTGTTCTGTCATCTTCCCAACACGTCGACTCAAAGTCTATCACAATAAGGTAGGAAAACACCTGAGCTGCTGAAAGGGACAGTTTCAAATATTTTTATATCTTTAAAATTGGGCTCATCTATGAAAAACCATAAACTGTTCGTTTAGTGATGCAAAAACATTAGCTATTGCAAGTGGGCGAGGAAAGAATATGCGTGGAATGCAAGATTTTTCATATTATTTTTTTTATTTCTAATTCTATTGCCTTTGTGGGTCAACTGTACACAACTTCACTTAAGGATACACTATTTTGTAAAAGATGATAAAGCCACATTAATACTACACTTATGAATCAAACTATAGTTCCTAATGATGTAGTAAAGATTACTCTCAAAATACCATTCACTTACTGGTCTTCTGCCTTTTCCTACAGAGTCTTGGGGATGGTGCTGAAACACATCGTTTCCGTAACAAACCAAGCTCTCTGCAAATTCAAAACAAATAATACAAATTTTATGATCTAAAAATAAAATAAACATGAACACCTTGTATGGAGTATGAAGCAGTTATTTATGTTAATTGTTATATAGATCTACATCTAATTCTAAAGGAAGTAGGGCCTATCTGTAAGACAAATCTGAAGTAATGGCTGGTTACTCTCTTTGTATTTATTAAATGACAGTTGAAAGAATATATATTATATATGTATCAGTGACTTTGTCTGGAAGGAGTTCCACAAGAGGGATATTATAAGGACGTGACTTTAGGAGTGTCCGTGTGCAGGGTTTTTGCAGCAAAATTAGATCTAGCATTTTGTCTTTCCTTTGTCTTCGCATTTCATTAGGCCTACTGGCTACTGGGTATTATTTCTCACGCAAGGCTTTGCTACTGTATATAACTCTTTCTTTTTGCCAATTTTTGACTTTGCTTTAAGCCTTGCTGCGACCCTACAGTTTTTTTTTTTTTGTGGTTTTCATGATTCGAAGCTTGTGGTTGTAGAGAATCTAGATCTAGATCTAAGTTACCTGGCGAGTTGTTTCGTCGTTTTCGTGCTCATTGCTGATTCACCCCAGCAGCTTGTCTATGCCATGATTCATACAATAGATGTCTACATATCATCGCTATACGAGAGAAAGATATCAAATAATCGCCATGTTCGTTATTTCCATGATAAAATCGATCTAACCTAACCAATAAATAACGCTTTGCTTCCTGATATTGGTTAACACTTCACCTACTAAATTCATAATTCGCAGAAAGATTTAGACGTTAACTGTTTTCACCCAAAGAAGAGTTTCTGTCATATCCTGGCCTCGGAAGTTCTACCATTCTCAATTGAAGTCTTAATACTGCATGCTAAAGACCTAATAATTATTTTCATTTCTATTAGACCTGAGGTTCTCAACCTTTTTCAGGTAATGGCTCTCTCAAGCTCCATTTTTTTTCATCAATCCCTCCCACCCCTACCCCCCAAAATCCCTACTCAAACCCAGCAAAATACATTTCATAAGAAGCCAGACGACACAAAAATAATGCTGTTAAGTTTTTCAATGCCTTACTAATGACAACAGGCATGTTGTCTATTCATTATACATGTACAACAAAGCTTTCTTTATCAAATGCATTTTGAAAGAAATTGCCTTTTCTCTTCATAAAACCCATAGATGCATACGGTGTTGAACAAGTCAGTGGCTGTCCTGTCTTTCCCTCAAATTGTCCTCCATTTATGTTTTCGCCCCTTTATCGCTCCCTCCCATCGTTTTCACCCCCGTCACCCTTCTCTGCGTTTTCGCCCCTTTGGTTATCAAAATGGCCCCTCAGGGAACGATATCGCCCACGTTGAGAACCACTGGATTAGACGAAGGCCCTTAGGGCGGTGCTTTTTCTGTATGGAAAACAAACTTTGTGAAACTGAGAATTTCTGGCGTATTTGTGGAGACGACGTGTCTGCCCCAGTTGTAACTGGGTTGCAGTGACACTAAGGCTAATTTCGCAAATGGGATTAAAGAAGTGCCGGTAGGCTTACACCAAATACCAAGTATAAAAATACAAATTGAAAAAAAAAAAGCATTTCGATATATAGACTCTACGTGTTCCGATTAGTCAATCTTCTGTTTCCGAACAAACTACTTGCAGGAAAATGGAGATCGGTGATTCTGTTTTTTCATCACATGGATGCCATTAATCTCGTTGGTAGGAGTGCCGTAAAAATTGTGAGATCCTCAGTCGGACACCTATTTCATGTTGTGAGTGTTAAGCAGCGAACCCGAAAACATCCATCGAGAGGACTTCCCCCCCCCCTCCCCTTTCCCCCTCTCCTAAAGACGTTGCGTCCTTGAAATGTCCATGCTGTGTGCCTCAAACTGGAACTCCTCTTATCTCGTTTATTCTCCCGGCATCAGGGCCGTAACTAGGGCCCCGCAGCCCCCGCAATGCGGGGGGGCCCCGAGGGTAGGGGGCCCCCGGACGGAAGAAAAAAGAGGGAGAAAAAAGGAAGAAGAAAAAAGAAAAAAAGAGGGAAAAAGAAGAAAAAGAAGAAAAAGAGAAGAGAGAGAGAGAGAGAGAGAGAGAGAGAGAGAGAGAGAGAGAGAGAGAGAGAGAGAGAGAGAGAGAGAGAGAGAGAGACAGAGAGTCTGGAATTATCTGGGGGCCCCAGCAATTTCAGCAAAGCAGAAAAAGACAATTTAGAGACAAGAGTGTTAATAACTGTCGGGGCCCCCTCAACAAAATCGTAGCTGTTGGGGGCCCCTCAACAAAATCGTAGTTGTCGGAGGCCCCTTACTTAACTGACTCATGGTTGCCGGGGGCCCCTTAACCTGGTTTTCCGATCAAATTATAATTATGGTTAAGGCACTCGTAATAAATGGCTCTCGGCCTTTGAGTGCAAAAAAACTTGCTTTTTTTTGTTTTGGTCAAGACGATCAAGATGAACCGACGGGAATATCCCTCGGGTGCTCAAAAGCGAAAAATTAGCGAAACAAAATGAAGAGGGAATGAAAAAAATTCCGAAAATAGATGCCTTTTTTAAGCAACCCCCAAAAATGGATGAGCTTGGTAATGCCAGTGATTGTATCAACCCCAGGCCAGTGTCAGATCAAAGTCCAACTTTAGAACCTGGACCAAGCATGCAACAAGAGGAATCAAAATCCACTGGTAAGTAGCCAAGATCTCGATCTAGATCAAGATTAGATCTAGATTCTAGATATATCTAGACGTCTAGATCTAAATCTATACATGTATCTAGCTTTCTCTTGACTTAAATTCTAGTGCATGTAATTATTGAGTTGCCAGCAAAGAGACGGCAAAAATTTTGGTATAGATCTAGATCTATATTTAGAATTCTCTGAAAACACTGTGATCTTCCAGCCCAGCAAATTACGAGCACGAGATCTAGTAGTGCCGGTGTTGTTGCTATTGCTGCTGTTGTTGTTATTGTTGTTGTTTTGTTGTGTTTTCATTTTTTAAAGTTATTGTCTTTCCAATCGTAACTTAAATGTAACGTATATCACAACAAAGTATGAATTAGAAAACTAGATCTATCTATATCTATATCTAGTGATATAAGTCACTGTTTCTTTCTTTATCTCACCTTTTTTTCAGGTCACACGAAAGAAGGTAGTGTAGAACTACATGTACCAGAAATAGATCTATTAACATTGGACTACCCAACTGACAAGGGTCATTTTGCCGATGATCTAACCGATGATATGAAACATTTCATCGTTCAACATGGACTTTGTCGCCCGAAAGGGCCATTTCCAAAGAATACACAAAATAGAAGCTTTTCTTCTTATTTCTATAGTGAAGATTCTACACAGTTCTCACATTCTTCTAATACATGGCTTTGCTATTCACAAATACAAGATGTAGCTTACTGCCATTTCTGTTGGCTTTTTTCCCCCGACCACCGAAAGTTCGACACTCGGGATTGGCAAGGTTTGTCTAAAAAGGTCAAAGAGCATGCACTATCAGGAGCCCACATTCAAGCCTGCATAGTTGGAAACCATTGGAAACAACACAAAACAGTCGATCACAAGATCGATGCAAGTTTATCTGATGTGACTAGATTCTGGAGAGAGATTTTGAGAAGACTTGTTGAAATTATTTTGACAATAGCTAGAAATAACATCGCCCTGAGAGGAACGACTTGGTGCTATTTCAAATGGGAACTTTCTTTCACAGGTGGAACTGTTGGCCAAGTTTGATGTTTCTATGAATACCCTAGTGAGCAAAAAGAAAGGGTCTACTAACTATTTAAGTCCACTTATTCAGAATGAACTTATTGGTATTTTAGCATCAAGAGTGAGATTAGACATTTTAAATGAATTGAAAAGTGCCAGATTTTATTCCATCATCATGGACACCACCCAGGACAGTTCGAAAAAAGACCAATTGAGCTTAATTTTTCGATATGTATTAGTGGAGGACAGTGTTTAAGTTCATGAAGCTTTTATCAATTTCTATCATATCCACGACCAGACATCGGAGGGCCTACAAACAGCACTACTGTCGTTCCTAAAGGAGCATTCAATTAATTTAAAACACTGCAGAGGACAGGGCTATGACGGTGCTGAGAACATGTCCGGGTCATGCCAAGGTCTTCAAAAGAGGATTATTGACTCTCAAGCAAACGCATTTTACGTGCATTGTGCAGCGCCTAACCTGAATTTAGTTGTCAACGACGCAGTGAAAGGAATTGTAGAAGTCAGGATTTTTTTCGATATCATTCAGCAGCTGTACGTATTCTTCGGCCACAGCATCAACAGGTGGGACATTCTCGCTGAAATCACTTCTGAGTCGGAAAGTACACTGAAAACTGTCACAAATCCCAGACTGGGAGATGTAATAGTTTATGACAGGACGACAATCACGAACAAACAAGTTTAACACTTAACAAAACAACCCATCAGACTCACACATTTATTAAACATAATGATACATATAATAGCGCAATTACATACATTATATTATTGAAATGACTGCCGTACAACGGCCTTATTCTCACACACACTCTCCCTCGGATCCACAATCCGGTAGTTACTCCTAAAGGCACTTCGGCCTCAGCCTCTCCCCTCAGGGTCTTAATAGTACATTAATGATTCACTGGCACCGCAGTCTCTCAATATCACCTTCCTATTGTCATACACCTTAGCACTCCCCTAGCACCTCAGCAGGGCAATAACACATTATTATTTCCATAGCCATCAACATGGCAACAACATAATATCAGTTCACTAGCCTATCAACCTGGCAACAATATAGTATCTCATTCACTCTCATATCTACGTCCCTGTCCGTGACCTGACTGCCACGACTTTATGTGCCTCTACTGTCCTGCACTGACAGCCTCACTTCTGGCCTATGTGTGGCCTCCGGCCCTATGCTGGCCTATCCCCTGTGCTCATCGAGGTGGCTCTGCGGCCCGTCCCCGACACCTACAAGAATAACATTACATTGGTATAATATCCTACCATTTCTATTCACTCCACCTCTCCTTACAACCCATGAAACGCACACACACTAGTTCACCTTCCACTCACCACACATCTTACGGTAACACACCTCCATCGGAGTACACACTACTCACTCGCGCTACAAATCCATGAACTCACTTTCATCTATCGCTCGTGGCGCACATTGCTATATCCAATATCAAGGACTTCCACATTCCTCACATATACTTATTTACATCATGGTAATAGACGAATATAATATAATACATCAATCATAATAATCAATCAACGTTCTACATACCAGTCATAACTGGAAAGACTCTCACTAGTCTTCTCGACTGCTTCCCCTTTATGTCCGCCCGATGGGCTTTTATTCACAGGTCCGATCCCTAGGACCTTCTAACTTGCAGTGATAGTAATACCGCGCTTTCGCCTCCTTCAGACCCCGCCCCCACTACTCACAACAGCACGCTTAACTTGCTGTCTACTGTGAGCCTTTCTTACTCTACACCCGCTCTGTAGCAATCCCCTTAATTGCACTCACTCCACTCGTGACATCATCCCCCACCCCAAAAAAATTAATGCAATTAATTTCAAATCGCATCAAGATGACTGTCAACGAGTGAGCGTGAGCAATACCTACACTAGAAAAATGACCTAGCAGTTCCCCTAGTATATAGAATACCGAAATCAGGGGAAAATATGGGGATCAATATGGCCTGCAATATGCATATATGTGTCACATCATGAATAGCTAACTAACCACCATATCTAATACAGAATCAAAAACCATTCAACCTATCAACCATTCTTCATATCATATTTATAATGTCAATATTTTAAAGTCGACTTATTCACACAGATCCTGTCAATGTTCCTGTCCTCAGATGTATAAGCTCCTGAAATCTTGCCCTAGGCTCGACTAAGGTAGTCGGCGATATGATTGCTGGTTCCTGGAATTGGTTGAACAACGAAGGTATACGGCTGCAAATCCAATGCCCATCTAGACAAGCGTGGGCTGGACGAACGATTCCTCGACAAAAATGTCAGTGGCTTGTGGTCTGTCTGGATACAAAATTCTCGTCCCATGAGATAACGTCCTAATTTCTGGACGGACCAGACAATGGCAAGACACTCACGCTCTATCACAGAATACTTTCTTTCTCTCTGCAATAACTTCCTACTGACATAACATACAGGATGGAGACATTCGTTCTTCTCCTGTAGAAGACAAGCGCCGACACCAGAGTCCGACGCATCCGTTCTGAGGATAAAATTAGATCGAAAATCGGGTAATATCAAAATGGGTGACGATGATAATGCTGTCACCAAATTATCAAATGATGTCTGACATTCAGACGTCCACTGGACCTTATCGGGTTGTCCCTTCTTAGTAAGGTCAGTAAGAGAAGATGACAAGGAGGAAAAATTTGGAATGAACTTTCTGTAATAATTTAAAATTCCCACTAAGCTTCTGACTTGTTTCTTTGTTTTAGGGATTTGCAACCCTACTAACTTGTCAATTTTTGTTTCTTCAGGTCTCTGAACACCTCTACCCACAATATGTCCTAAGAATATTATCTCTGGACATGCCAAATCCATCTTTGCGGGTTTAGCAGTTAACCCAAAATGACGTAATCGTTGAAAAATTACTGTTAGTGTCTGAATATGATCAGACCATGTCGACGTATGGCATGCTATATCATCAAAGAATGACACGACATTAGGTATGTCCTTCAATACCAGTATGAGAATACAGATACTCTGGTCTCTCATGAAACCTCTGCAGCATATCAACGTGGAAAACCTTAACTGATCCATCAATGTGGATAGCGTAATCTACCTTCGAAACAACTCGCTCAATAACATAAGGACCTTTCCATGTCATCAATAACTTATTATGGTCCGTAGGTAACAACAACAGAACCTTGTCTCCTGGCTTAAAATTTCTCAGTTTGGACCCTCTATCTTTATAGTTCTTTGCTCTTGCTGAAGCGATACTAGACGCTTCTTCTGCTATAGTGCGCGCTGAAGATAATCTTTCTCTTAAATCAACAAGGTCTATCGAAACCTTTTTAAACGGTTCCGAAACCGTGGGGATCTTTTGAAGAGGAGCCTGGGGTGAACGACCCTTATGCGTCGTCTTTTGGCACGCACTGCACGTCTTACAATACAGCCGTACATCTCTGTATACTGACGGCCAATAAAAATCTTTCAGAACTCTCTGCTTGGTTCTAGTACTTCCCATATGACCCGCTAATGGGACATCATGGGCCAGACGCAATACTGTAGTAATCAACGATCGTGGCACGACGACCTGCTTTTGAACGGAAGCCACTGTGACGTACATACGGAACAGAATGCCCCCCTGGACAAAAAAAGAAGATGACCCGTTCTTATATTTCCTCGTTTTCTCGGTTCGCGCTTCCCCAAAACATGGGTTTAATGATGGGTCCTCCCTTTGTAATCTCGCCAAGCGCTCCGGCGTGATATCTAGGTTGATCGCTGGCGTCGCCAAAGGTCTAATCTTATCTTTATCAGTTACCCGGCGACGTGTTTCGACCGCGGCGCAAAAGTCAATACCTTTTGATTGCGACCATGCTTGCACGTTCTCATCGGAAGGGGAAACGACCCGTGATACATTCCCAATGATGAGCTGGGCGCCTGGAAAACAACCAACGACTGCTTCGACTTCCCCGCTAAGGAAAGGTGTATCTATCATTATTTTTGCCATGGGTAATTTCTCAATGGCCCCCGAAAATTGGATGCACGGGACAGTCTCACCTGTAAGCTGTGAATCCCGAATGCAGTCCCTATGCACTCCCACAACGGTAGATCCTGTATCTCGTAAAACCGAGACCGGTTCGTCCCCAACAAACCCCGGATAAACCCTAAGACCACCTCCTGTATGACATGAATTTATAACGGGGATCTTTCTCCCACAAGGTAAAACACCGGAAGATAATAACTTCTCACAACTGGGACACTTAGAATACTGTCCGCCTCCGTTGTCCGATGTAACGCACGCAGCCGCATGATGAAATTTATTTGGGGAACATGGACTGGAGCTACTGTCCGCGTTCGCCGCTATCCTACCTGCAGGGCAGTTCACGCTGATGTGATCTGCTCTTCCGCAGTTCCAACACTTCGCGGCCCTACACTCGCGGGAAAAGTGACCCACGCGTCCGCAAGTCCAACACTCTGCTCCCTGTGCTGCCCTAGGCCTGGGTCCCCGTGACCCCTCGCGACCGGAACTAGAGTCCCTATGCCGTCGGTCATCGGCAAAGGTCACAACTCGCCCCCGGCCATTACCGCGACCTAGCCCTCCTGCTCGGTCAAACTTACCGGATCCATATGCCGGTGATTGGTGATAGCCCCTATGCTGCCCCTGGGCTTGCCCACTATAGGCACCACGCTGACGCGACCTGTCCCTGAGTCCTGCCGGCGACCCCTCGGCAACGGCGACGTACCCAGCATCTTGGACGTACGCCCTGGCGACTGGTTTGGACGGATGCGCCGTACGGTATGCCTCCGCCAACTTAGACGCCTCCTGCACCGTCGCGGGTTCGTTCTCTTTCAGGAAAGCCACCAGATCTTTGTGGCACGACGCGTACAGCTGGTCACGGATCATTAAGTCTTTCAGTTTAGCAAAATCCGTGCCCACATGCGCCAAGTCTACCCAGTTCGCGAAATACTCCGTTAGTCTCGCGACGAAGGCAGCAAAGTCCTCCCTGGTATCTGCACGTGCTCGCCTAAACTGCTCCCGGAAATATTCCTCGGTACGCGCAAATCGGCGAAGCAGCAAAGCCTTCAGCTTATCGTAATCTCGCACGTCTTCGCGCTGTAGCTCTTTAAAGTAGGTTAACGCTCGCCCCTGCAATAGCGATGCCAGGTACGTGGCCCATAATTCCTTATTTTCCCCCCATTGCAATTGTGCGTTCAGTTCGAACCTGTAAAGGAAGGCGTCTATGTCGTCCTTCCGGTCGTCGAACGTAGGGAGCTTAATCCTAACACCACCTTTATTGTGTACCTGCCGCTCAACTGCTTCTGTTGGCGCATTCTTTTGGCTTTCCAACTCCGCGATTCTCATTCGCGTCTCTCTCTCCTGTTGGTTATCCCTAGCTTCTATCTCCCTTAACTTTATCTCCCTCTCCTGCTCCTGAGCCTTAGCCTCTCTTTCCTGTTGCTGAGCCTTTAACTCCTTTAACTTAAACTCTCTTTCCTCTTCCTTATCCCTAGCCTCTCTCTCCTGCTCCTGAGCCTTAGCCTCTTTTTCTCGCTCTCTATCCTTAGCACGCTCATCGCGCAAATCCGCCTGCTGTTCTTTGATCCAGCCGCGTAGCTCCTCTCCCTCCAGGCCAAGTTCCTTACCCAACTTCATTAGCTGTTGGAGTTCCGCCATTTCACAGATTTATGGTTATGGTATGTATACTATGAAAACGGCTACCCTGTCGGTATGATCACTAGCAACACGACCAGAGACCTGAGATCACACCAGGTATAACAATACCCAATTGTCTCAAATACAATTCAGAAATTTACGTACTTCCTAACTAATTCTATATTTATAAAATGTATTGCCCTATTAATAATAAAAAAGAGTAGAAAAGACAATAATAAGGAAATTCAGTAGAAGGACCACAAGTACGTCAAGGACAACGAACCAGACTAGGACAAGCTTCTACAAAAAAAAACTAGAATGGAAAAAAATGCAACCTACTACGCCGATTATACTACACGGTACAAACAAGAACAGAGTCTGAAAAAAAAGAACGTATCTACAGATAGGGAGAAGAAGGACAAGAGAAACGTCTTCCTAAAACAACGAGGAAGATAGAACGCTACAATCT
Source organism: Onchidella celtica (assembly GCA_963931925.1). NCBI lineage: Eukaryota > Metazoa > Mollusca > Gastropoda > Systellommatophora > Onchidiidae > Onchidella > Onchidella celtica. Next base: position 67,316,518 of record OZ007568.1, read on the forward strand.
AAACAAAAATACAGGTCCCTATAGAACTGTTCACTGTGATGAACGAAGTTCCAAATTTAGCCCACCTCCCGAAGAGGACAAACTACGCTCACCACAGCAAACCCGCGCCACCGCCCGTATAACCTATAACGACAACAAAAACAGCAAAAACAGGGAAAAAGACAGATTAAAGGAACAGCCCAAAATCCAGGGCACAAAAATTTTGACTTTCACTTAACTTTTGAAATTTTCAGTAAAACTCCTCCCTTTAATCGGAGCTCTGGCTGCTTGTCTCCTCAGGCTGCACGCACACACTCTGGAAAGTTTAAATACACATTAATACCTATTCATAGCAATACATGTATCAATACATATTCATCAATATACATAAATCATATCATGAAATGTCCATTCATCCAACGAACAAGACAGCACAAATACCTACTACTAACTAACTACAACTAAATATTACGAAAATGGACGAGTCACAATGGACGAGCCCCCAATGTCACAACGGACGAGCCCCCAATGTCACAACGGACGAGCCCCCAGTGTCACAAATCCCAGACTGGGAGATGTAATAGTTTATGACAGGACGACAATCACGAACAAACAAGTTTAACACTTAACAAAACAACCCATCAGACTCACACATTTATTAAACATAATGATACATATAATAGCGCAATTACATACATTATATTATTGAAATGACTGCCGTACAACGGCCTTATTCTCACACACACTCTCCCTCGGATCCACAATCCGGTAGTTACTCCTAAAGGCACTTCGGCCTCAGCCTCTCCCCTCAGGGTCTTAATAGTACATTAATGATTCACTGGCACCGCAGTCTCTCAATATCACCTTCCTATTGTCATACACCTTAGCACTCCCCTAGCACCTCAGCAGGGCAATAACACATTATTATTTCCATAGCCATCAACATGGCAACAACATAATATCAGTTCACTAGCCTATCAACCTGGCAACAATATAGTATCTCATTCACTCTCATATCTACGTCCCTGTCCGTGACCTGACTGCCACGACTTTATGTGCCTCTACTGTCCTGCACTGACAGCCTCACTTCTGGCCTATGTGTGGCCTCCGGCCCTATGCTGGCCTATCCCCTGTGCTCATCGAGGTGGCTCTGCGGCCCGTCCCCGACACCTACAAGAATAACATTACATTGGTATAATATCCTACCATTTCTATTCACTCCACCTCTCCTTACAACCCATGAAACGCACACACACTAGTTCACCTTCCACTCACCACACATCTTACGGTAACACACCTCCATCGGAGTACACACTACTCACTCGCGCTACAAATCCATGAACTCACTTTCATCTATCGCTCGTGGCGCACATTGCTATATCCAATATCAAGGACTTCCACATTCCTCACATATACTTATTTACATCATGGTAATAGACGAATATAATATAATACATCAATCATAATAATCAATCAACGTTCTACATACCAGTCATAACTGGAAAGACTCTCACTAGTCTTCTCGACTGCTTCCCCTTTATGTCCGCCCGATGGGCTTTTATTCACAGGTCCGATCCCTAGGACCTTCTAACTTGCAGTGATAGTAATACCGCGCTTTCGCCTCCTTCAGACCCCGCCCCCACTACTCACAACAGCACGCTTAACTTGCTGTCTACTGTGAGCCTTTCTTACTCTACACCCGCTCTGTAGCAATCCCCTTAATTGCACTCACTCCACTCGTGACAAAAACGTTAAACCCTACACGCTGGTCTGGAAGAGTCACCTCTTTAACTGCTGTGAGACTAAGATTTCCAGATGTTTTAAAAGCTCTCAGCAAGATTGCTCTCCAGAATACAAACAAGGACACGATTCATGAAGCTATATCACTGAGGAACAAGATGGAAAATTTTGACTTCATTGTGATTCTCACAGTGCTCAGTGACGTTTTGTCCGACATCAATGTAGCATCAAAGCTGCTTCAAGCCAAAGATCTTGACTTATCAAAAGCTGTGTGTGAGCTGGATGCTGTGTTGTCCAAACTGAAGCAACATCGACAGGATTTGAGTCATTTCTGGCGAGGAGTGAAGACACTGCTCGACGATGGTCCATACCCACAACATTCAAACAGAAGAGAAAGGCAGCAGTAAAGTTTGATGATGATATCGACCCGGAGAGAATCTTCAAAGAAAAAGTGTTCTATGGCATTTTGGATACTATGATCCTGCAGTTGGAGTCTCGCTTCACAGGAACAAAGAAAATCACCTCGCTATTCAAAGTCGTGAACCCACCATCGCTTCTCACTTTACAAGAAGTTGATATCAATACTGAAGTTGACAGGCTTGTTGAAGCGTACCCTGAAGACCTGTCTAAGGCACTAGCTACAGAGCTGGTTATGATGAAGACCTCTATGGGTGATAAACTAACAGGATTGTCTTCTGTGCGACAGCTCGCAACCTGCCTGCTAGTAGATTATAAAGAGGTTGCTCCTAGCTTTCCCAACATCTGCGTTCTCCTGCGCATCTTCATGACAATCCCTGTGACTGTTGCATCCGCGGAGAGGTCATTCAGTAACGTGAAGATTATAAAAAACTATATGAGAACATCCATGAGCCAGGAACGCTTGCAAGGTTTGGCACTGCTCAGCATTGAAGCAGAGAGAGTAAGAAAACTAGACTACGAGCAAGTAATCAACGATTTCGCGGCCATGAAAGCAAGGAAAGCACCGATGGTTTAAGGTAAGCATTATTTTATTTTTTATTTTGCTTCTGTTCATTTTACTGGTTTTTATTTTTAGTTTCAGTTGCTTGCATGGTTATTGATGCTTGGATTCTTTTGTTATGTAGTTGCAGTTGTGTTCATTTTAATTTACTTTTATTTTCTTGTTTTTTGTTTGAGGATAGTTGTTGTTGTTGTTGTTAGTGGCGGCGGTGGTGGTGGTGGTGGTAGTGGTAGTGGTGGTGGTGATGGTGTGGTGGTGGTAAATATTGTTTTATCCACTAGATTATTCCGAATAAAAAATCCACGTGACGCGCCCAACGTTCCCTGCGTATCATACGCCACTATATTTGGCTGTTTGGGCCACACGTCCTCAGCTCCGGTGCTACAGTATAAGCAAGTACATGTAGCCTACATGTGTTGGGTGGGTAGGCCTATGCTTAGTCTGCGGAAGGGGGGCCCCGATAAGAAAGTTTGCGGGGGGGCCCCCGCTTGGCTAGTTACGGCCCTGCCCGGCATCTTTCTCTTCAGCACCCCTCCCCACATATTATTTTCCTCGCAAGCGTATACTGTACATGTCGACTACTTTGAACCCTTACAATTTTTTTTTAACAGAATTTTTTGTTTGTTTTCTGGTGGAAAGGGTAAGGGGTGGAGTTAAGCGATAAGATTAGATTTAAGGTTTGGGATAACGACAGGATTAGGGATAGGGTTAGGATTAGGGGTAGGATGGTCTTGTCTGGGTGATTGGGACAAAAGGAACTCTTTCTTTTACCCCTCAAATCGTCTTTCAACATTCACAACCCTTCTCTTTTCTCTCTCATTCCTCTCCGCTTTCGCCATCTTCTTCCCACCAATCCTCTTTGACTGTTTAAGTTTCTTTTTCTCAACTCTGTCAGTCTCTCTCTCTCTCTCTCTCTGTGTCTCTCTCCCCCCCCTCTCTCTCTCTGTGTGTCTCTCCCCCCCCCCTCTCTCTCTCCCCCTCTCTTCATACACCCAAGCACGGAGATATTCATGGTTTCGAGTTTTTAAATTAATGTAATGACAAAGACAGGGAGGAGCACCACACAACTTTATTTTAGCATCATTATATTTCATGTTCAGAGTATTAACATTTGAGCTGCGCATAAACATCAAGAGGACTAACTTACCCCGGGGAGGGGGAGGGGGCGGCTCTATAGCTTACTATATAAAATAATACAGCCCCTGACAGCAGCTCTTCGCAAATGTCTGGGTCAAGGTATAAAAGGGCTGGAGCCTCCTGATTAAAAAAAAAAGAAAAAGAAAAGAAAACTGATCACCTTATTCCATCCACCAAAGAGGCATGCAGCTTCGTGCCTACTGCTTGTGAATTTCTGGGGTTAGTGTTAATAAGAAAATACGACCAAGAATGGATCTGACTGGCAAAATCAGGCTTGAGGTGAAAGCCAAACAATGCCTGAGAAAACCTTTCCAAAGGGGGCAACATTTTCTGTGGAAATTAAGATTTGCTTATAAAAATAAAAAATTAGCCATTTTTTCTGCATTCATTTAAAATATTTTGCTTGAATATCGTTTAAGAAATATTTAACTTTGATTTTTTTTTAAGAGGTAGGCTATAAAAATTCCTCTTTTAGCCTCGTTTTAAAAAGATCCACCCACAATATCACTATTGAAAACCTAATGTCTTCTCGTAATACTTCTACCGCTGGAATGAAAACCACAGAAAACGTGTTCTAGCTAAACTTTACAAAGTGTTGGATCAACTTTTTAGTATTTTCAAATCTAACTCCCCCAGATGAGAAACCTCTATGGTTCTTACAAGGACGATGGAATAAACTTTGTTATGCCATCTTATGGCCTCATCTCAGTTTTAGTATAAAGTGGAGACAGCATAAAGCAGTACCGGGGCAACGATTTGTCTCCAGATTTTGTATCTTTTCGCAACAGGACATTTATTTTCTTCAGGAAAGATTTACAGTGTAAAGCAGTTTCTCAACTCCCCCTCCCCTCCCCGCCCCCATCCCACCCCATGCCCTAGCCAGACAAAAAGAATGCGGATGGCCGTCTAGATTGCTCATATTAATTAGAGTTTGGCATCTGTGAAGTTCGATGTTTTAATCCGAGCTAAACAAAGAAACCATTAACACGACACAAACAAACAACAGTTTATCTGTACATCTATATATAGTGAAGAAGGTTCAAAGACCGAAATCCTCGCAAGAGCTGCACAAACAACAGCAGCATTGGCGAAGCTCAAGCCCATCTGGAGAGACCGAAACATCTCTCTCAGGTCCAAGGTCAAGCTCCTGCATGCACTGGTCATCTCCATCTTCCTGTATGCATGCGAATCCTGGACACTGAATGCAGAGGTACAAAGGAAGATCGAGGCAGTGGAAATGAGATGCCTCAGAAGACTTCTTGGCATCTCATACACGGACCACCACCAACGAAGAAGTCCGACAAACTATCACCTGACAAATACGGCACTATGAAGACCTGCTGACCACAGCCAAGAAAAGGAAGCTCAGATGGTATGGGCATGTGACAAGATCAGATGGGCTCTCTAAGACCATACTACAAGGAACAGTGCAGGGGAAGAGAAGACAAGGCAGACCGAGGAAGAAATGGGCAGATAACATTGCGGAATGGACCAAGATGAGCTTTCCTGCAACCCAGACACTCGCCCACAACCGCCACAAATGGAGCCAGCTGGTGCAGCGTTCATCACTGCAGCGCCCCTACGACCCCGGCGGGTTATGGGATCAGTGACCAGTGACCAGATATATAGTGTACCGGTACACTAGGAAATTCCTGATACTGAAGGAAGACACGAGGGCATTTGTGGTCTTATTTGCCAGAAATCACAGGCCTTGAATGACAAAACAACAACAGCAACAACAACAGAAAATACAGGATCATTAGTTGTCAGTGTGGCACCATTTAATATCTTCACATTTCTCTTTTCACGACTTTTTATCATGATTGTAAACTTTAACCAGTGTTTGGTCATTTTCGGTCTTTCCAGAATTTTCTCCTTTTGGGTGTGTGTTATCTATACAATAACGTTGCATAAAGCACGTTGCAAAACTTACCGCGAGAGCTCTGCAACAACTGCAAAACCTGGAAATACTGTTTTTTGGCCTGAATTCGATTACTGAAAAAGCTAACGCAGTTTCCGATGGACGAGATGGAATTATGGGTACTTATTCATATCACGCACAGGGTTTAGGGATGACATTTTCCGAAGTTTTAGAGTCTAGCATTCCTAGCTTTATATCAACAACAAGCAAAAAAGTTTCTTCCTATGGTGTCACATTTTGGTAGTTTGGTTGCCGAAGCCCTTTTCCGGTGCAGCATTAAATTATCACCGTGTATAATCTTTGTATTACTTATTTATTTATTTTTTATTTACTTATTTGTATTTTGTTTACTTCTTTAATCCCATTAATTTTAATTACCTTTGTGTAGCTGCAGCCCAGTTATAACTGGAACAGACACATCGTCGCCACAGTGCAGCTCCGGTCGAATAATGTGAATCAAGATGCTAATTGGAAAGCACATTTTTATATGCCCGGATGAGGCTGGGCCATGTTGAGGTCCTTTGTTTCTCGAGGGCCTCAGCCTAGTGCTGTTGACCCCCTATTCTTGATTGTGGTTCCGTTCTCTTCGTATTTCTTCGTTGTGGATCGTCAGTCGTTTCTTGTCTGTCTTTCTGTTTTTTTTTATTCGTGGTGAGCGCCAAGAGTGCACAAGGAGGACAAGCAAGGACAAGAGCAGTAGCAGGAGGAGCAATTTCAGGTCACTGTCCCTTTCAGGAGTTTGATCCCTTTATTACCAATGAAACTCGTCACTAGTTGACTGTTTTTCCTTTAGAGCCCGAGTTAAAACAAGTAATAAAACATTAAGGCCTAGCAGGGCTCTAGCGTTTTTGAATTTTGATCTTTAGTTCTTGGTGCCGCCGGGGAGCCTGGTGGCATCAAGACTAATCCCGCAGCAGAGCATAATTTCAAGGATCTTCTAAAATCTCTGCGTTGGGTGGTCCCGGGTGCAATAGGCATCCGAGGCCATTGGTTCTGCCTGTATGACCGGGCTGGCAGATAAAAACTATTACTAAAATCAGATTATTTTACATATAGTTAGTGTATAATATACCCATTTATTTGAAAATTGATATTATTTATTTAAAATATTCGATTTGCTTATTCAACTTGTTGTGTATCTGTGGCTGGCGAGACTCTTGTCAGTCCATGTGCGGTGATACCACCGTCACCCGGCCCCCGCCCCCCACTGGCGGCCGGCCTTAGCCCGCTAATCCGTGGTTGAGTGTCGAGATCAACATGGTTTACCCACTGATCCACCGGGTCAGGGCTGCCAGCTTTACTACTGTCCATATACAGATTAATTTTGTTCACTATGGCCCTTTTTGTTTTTTTTAAAGCTATTGTCTACTAGAGACAAGATGCCGGCCAAGGTAAATGGCTTATCCCCTTCTAGAAATAGAGTTTTAAAATTATTTCTTTCTGTTAAGTTTTTTTTCGCAGTGGAAGAGGATATGCTCTGAGGCTGGGCCATTGTGCTTGTTACTGATAAAAGTTAGAATCACTGAGCTGTTGGATAGGAAATTGTTTTTTTTTTAATTTTTTTTTTAAAGATCAATAGCCTACCTACAACACCGCATAAGCACAAGGTTATTGTTCCTTTCTGGTAGAATATGCAAAATTGCTCTTTTTACTCTGTGATAATTTTGTAATAAATTTGTTCTCATTAGCCTACTATTTGAATTTTGCTGTACATTCTTTCAGTAAAATCTTCCTACCTGTAGTGTAATCCTACTCCTAATTGCTGAATGTGTGAAAGTGCATAATTTTGCTCTAGTTTTGTACACCGTGTGTACTTGTACAGGTAGATTTATGCCAGTTAATTTTTTGTTTTGTCCATTGGCATAACAGTTCAATTTTTTAAATGATATTGATCGATGTGAATATAACTATGTATCTTGTTTCCAATTCAGAACTCAGAAGACGATTGTTTATGATGTGCTTTCACTATAGAACAGCCCCATGATACTATCCATGGCTGGAAGGTGAGCAGTTTTTTTTTTATTCCACGAAAATGCTACTTACCCTGCACTAACTAATACATATAATGCGTCTGAGAGAATATTATGTGGGAGGTGGAGAAACGCTTTGTTCTGGAGGGTATCAGCCTAAGACTGTTAGCCCTGATATGTGTGTGGGATGAGACTAGACTTGCTTACAATTATTTGGCAAACAGTTTAGTTTATACTCTCCTTTATAGAATGTAGGAAAGAAAAGGTTTATTAAAGATTGATATGAAATTTGGACTATATTGTTTAAGATTGCACCAGATTCTGCTTGCTGTGTCCAGCAGATATTTTCAATAATGTTATTGTGATGAAAAGTATAATCTGCTATAGATGCACATAGCTTTCAATGTTTGAGCTTTAAAACCCGTTTTCCATAACGATAAACGAATGGAAAGTTATGAAATTTGATCAAGAAATGTTCAGGTCTGATTGTTTAATTTGTTATTCCCATCTTGGGATTCTTGTTATTTTCTCGTAGTATAGTTCCATCTCAGGTGAACTTTTTTTTGGCCTACTTTTGGTATCTTGCTCGTTACACTTTCCTATAAATTACTCTTAAAACATTCATTTAGTGAAAAAAAAAAAAAGAAAAGAAAAGAAGTGCTGCAGTAGAGACAGTTTCCAGATGATTAAAAGTGATAGACTGAAGAACTCTTTGGTACACAGACTAAATTTTTGTTAGTCTTGATCAAACAAACAATACGAGCTTTAATTGGTCCTATGCAAAAGAAAAAAAACAAAACAAACAAATAAAGATAAATGACCAGAGGCAAGAAAACTTGAAGATATTAGCATTTATTCAATAATCCAATCCATAATATTAAAAATTACTCCCTGATCAGAATCGTGCAGACAGATGGGTTTACAAGCAGGTGATGTGACTGCAAAAATGGAAAACAAACTGCCATTCCTGCCTGTCCTATTGTGACACGCTTCACATTCAGTGCACACAGATATGGAGATTAACAATTTTATAGTTGCATACAAAACACAGGATGCTTCGGGGCTGCAGTAAGATTCTCTCTTACTTATATGGTAGGACATTGAAACAATCACAACCGTGTATTGTACTAATTTTTTTTTCTTTTTTCTTTGTGCATATCTTCACTTTACCACCATGAATGCATTGAATTTGCTGTAATATACACTAAAGTACACATCATAAAAGGGGTGCCAGAAAAGCCAGAAGCCTATAACTTATAAATCAGACAACTTCTTATCTTATGGATAAAAATGTTAAGAACTGATAAAAACAAGAGCAAATAATGGTATATTGCAATAACAGTGAGTAGATGTTTTAATTGAGACCTACAGCAACAAAGAGACAAAGTAGTGACAAATCAGGGTCAGGTTATCTGTCTCCAGAAAATGATTGAAAAAATTCTTCTCATGGGCATAAGAAAGGATATGGAAAGAATATAATATTATGGGAAACAATACGATTGAAACAATGTTATATAAAATATCTATCATACATTATTTATTTATAAGTTCTCAGTAGGAATTAAAATTCGCGAAGCCCCCATGGCAGAGATGGTTTTGAATCTTTTGTGCCATTTCTTAGATCTTCCTTTTTCTATTTAATTTCGGAGGCATTCTTTGCATTTTTGTATTATTTCTCCATTTTTCTTATACCTAATGAAAATTCATTTCAAGATATAAAATGTATGACCTAAGAGCAGCATTTCAGAAAAATTTCACAGAAACTACATAGTTTCTTATTAATTTCGCACACATGTCATTCAATGATTACAATGTTTTAACAGAATATGCATGACATGAACTTAAATAACAGAGAAAAATGTGAGCTTCAACATTTCAAACCAACGAAGTTCAGCTGTGACACTGTAAAAATATATTTGTCCCTTTTTTGTCTGTAAAGTCTGTAATTAAGACTGCAGTTACTGACACGTTGTATAAAAGCCTGAATGAAACTCCTAGCAGTTTTAAAAGTTATTCTCAGACCTACTAATTCATAATGCAGTCTTGGTTTATGACTAGACAACAATGCAGTGCACTGAATATTTTTCATAGTGCACCGTCAACTCTGGTACGTGTTACTGGTAAAAAATGTTAATATTGGATTGAATATGAGAAAGAAATATTTGAATATTTCCGCAATTTTTTTTAAGAGACTGACTCATTCAATCACTGTTCTCAAACACATTGTGAGTGCAGTTGGCTGAGAGATATACTACATTTCGGTTGTTACCACAGCCCCTCTTATGTGTAATTATCTAGTTTCAAACTTAATGAAATTTCCATTGGATTTTTGAAAGTTTTTTGTTTTGTTTTGTTTTTCTGGCAGTTCTTCTCAATCTGATCAGAGCAGAAGATCATTATTATTCACAAGTGAATAAATTGTAGATAAGCTCCATAAAAATAATGTGTGAAAAAGGAAATTGTAACAAATTCCATATCAAAGTCGTAGAAAAGCATTGTGAATAGTATAATAATCGCAGATATAAGTTAAGAAAAAAGAAATCCAGACAACAATGGCATAATTCTGCTAAGCATCAAATAATGATATTATAAGAAAGTGTTAAAAAAAAGCAAACAGCTTGTTAGGTGACTGAAAAAGAAACAGAGTAGTGGTGAATATAGAGGAATACAACAACAAAACTTTCAAAATACTTTTGATAAGCTGAGTGAAAGCATTGTTTCAATAGAAAATGAAAAAAAAAGCTTGATTTTGAATCTCATGGGCATAATGACTCTGAGTAAACCAAATAATTTTACATCATATAATTCAACACAATAGCAAAGCAAATCTACAAACTATACTGGGTAGAAAATCATGCTAAGCATAAACTTAAACACATAAACAAATATGCAGATGTATATCAAGTTCCATTTCATTGTGCGTTTACAAAATTTTATGGGATCTCTATCATAACAAATGTAATTGAATCTGTTAACTCAAGCCCTTCTGAGGATTACTCTATACACAGAGCATTTGATGGGATTAATGTAAGATACTTACTGCTCTGAAAATGCCTTAGCACTATAATGTTTGGTATTTCAAAGGAACAGACTTTCTTCTTAATTCAATTTGAAATATCTTACAAATTAATGCACGCCACATGATGACAAATCCAAAAGCAAACATTATGAGCTGCCTTTTCTCATCATAGATGATGAAGCTACTGGTAAACTTGATTTATGCTTTCGAACAAAGTGTATGTAGATTTACAGCTTTATGCAACATCTCCAAATGGAATTTTTTCACATTACTTTATGCTTGTCATCTGTTGTGTTCTTTAATCAAAGTGAGGTTTAAATTTTCTCAGATACTTTTGCTAGAAATTTGAGTTATGGGCAGCTTGAAGAAGATGTAAAAAATGAATTTAAGTAAAACCCCTTTAAAACTTGTTTGCCAATAAATTTTAAAATATGTATTTTTTGGGTGAAGTTGGATACAGCATGAAAATCCCTCAAAAGTAATCAGAACTGGGGAGAAGGGGTTTATGTTTATTTTGGTCTATATCGTTAGGTTTTACAGGCAGCAAAACATTGACACTGAATCTCAGACTGCCTCAGAAACTGTTTTACACATCTCATTGTGTGATATTAATTTGCTTGAAAAAGATGGTGGTATGGATTTGATTAACATGGAATGCGATTTGGAAATGCCAAAGACCCCAAGAAACAAGAGACCTCATCCAGTGAATGCATGGTCAGTTATTTTATCTTTATTCTTGACCATTTGTTAATCACTTTTGGTCATAAACCATGTCTGTCTCCTATCTTTTTCAAAATGGAAAATTATCACATATTTTCATGTAAATTTGTGATTAAAAAACCATTACAGTCTTTCAGTGTTTGACAACATGCAATTTAAACACCAAGAGATAACCAGTATCGGGTTTACTTTCACTAAATCTATAACATTTTGCTAAATGACATGACATTGGTGCATCCCACAGATGAATCACAACACAGCAAGATTTAAAAAGAACAAAATGCAGTACAGTTGTGAAGGAAAGCGGGTATGGCATGGCTGTGCATAAGCAAGTTTTTCTTGTACTTTAGAAGGCAGAGAGGTGAGTACTGTCTACATGTAAATATAATAATCAGGGGATAAAAATATAAACACTCTGGAAAATTTTTCCTTGAACTCCCTTTCATGCTTTCTGGAAGTTTACACGCTTGCAACAACACATGCACCAAACTAAATAAATGGAGTATAGTTACACATATTTGAAGAGAACAAGACAAATTTAAATAGACAAATAAACTTTGGCTAGATTCAGATTCTTTAAAAGGGAGGGGGTGATTTATTCGTTATTACAATAACAAAATCAACAACAACAACAAATATTATCCATGAAGTGAAAAGAAAACAGTGCATTGTTTCCAATCATAACTCAGATCATAACCTAAATTCATATAAACTTACAATATGTACACAACTCGTCACATTATATAAATTATGAGATATATAATTTGCAGAACATGTATGTCTGAAGTTGTTTTAAATAACCAACAGTGAAAAGACTCCAGTGAACAGATTTTGCAGCATGAAATGAATATTATTTCATTCCTTTTTGCCAGCATCAAAGTGAAAACACCATTCTCTTTTTTTCTGTAATATATTTATACATAAGCAGTTCATGAGATATCTCTCCAGATTTGGTGTTATGGTCATAAACTTATGACTGTATTATGCCTAAAGTTGCATTTAATTGACAATATATTTTCTGAAATTTGGCTGAGCCTACCTGTATGCATTACCTCACATTTTTTCTTCTTTAAAAAAAAAAAAAAAAAAAAAAAAAATATTTTGTGCATTGTAATGATTGTATCCCATAAATGTATTGAGTAGTTTCCTTCACCCATGCAAAATTGTGATTGCTAGCCCATCATTCTTCCTTCAGGAAATCACTCTTGCCTGGGTGCGAACAATGAACAGGTGCCTGTACGGAGGCATTTTATAAAAAAAACTCCGCACTTGTCATGAAATGTGTTTCTACATCTAGTGCATTTCCCCTCAAAGTTTAATTTGTGAAATATTACTTAATGTTGTATCTCTCAGATAAAAGGCAGTATCAATAAGCTTACAGATACAGACAGATATCGATAACTTTAATTGCTGACAGCTTTTGTATATGTCTCTCATGGAAAGGCAGAGACAGGGCAGAATTACGAGAAGTGTGAGAGTCATTAGAATTGCAATCATAAAGAAATCCTTACATAATCCAATCCTAGAAAATACTATTATGCTTGTCCAACAAATATGTACATGTGTTTTCTCAAATTCTGTTTCCTGATTGAAAGAACCAAACCATGTGTCATTTTTCTGATATGATCACTCCAATTTTAAATATCTGAGATTGGAAAAAGGTTTGTGATGGAAAAATCCCAGCTCTGTCCATCACAAAACAAAAAAAAAAGAATAACAAAAATTGCAATGATATTTACATAAAGTTACTTTCTATAAAGAAATAAAACTGATGATGATTATCACAAGTCAAATTATAAAGGGAATTAAAAAAGTCACACATGTCGTATATGTTTGATATAAAGTACATCAAATGCCTATTATAATTATATCATGATTGCACTGAGGACACAAACCGCGCATATTATAAATAATACAACTATTGCACAAATAAAGTAAACTGATGAACATGATCATAAGAACAGCTAAATTTATTTGTAGTGGATTTGCTTCCAATTTTTTCCATGGAATTTGATCTTTTTACTGCAGATGTCTTAGCATTCAAATTTTCATTCATTTGAATTCACTTTTGTGAGAATTATTTACGGAATGTTTCCCAATAGCTGTCTCAGATTCAGATCTTTATTTCTGTTAAATCTTTGATAAGGTTGACCATAGGTTGCTGTCATAAATTCCTAAACTCGATAGACATACAAAACAATCTCTTTGTTACAACAGTAGTCTCTGAAGTTGCTTAGAGCTTAACACATTGATATTTTACATGTAACATAATAATAAAATACTCCAAGTATTTAACTGTGATAGCATACTGATCATACAAATTCGTTATAAGAAATAAATTAACAGCAACTCCATTCTCAGATGGGGAAAAAAAAATCACATGCAATACTTCATGACAACATCAGCTACAAATAACATCTGTTTGAACTTTTAAATTAATGATCACAATTAAAATGGCAGGAGAAGAATGATGTAGTTATAATTTATACAAGAACAAAAACCATGAAAGATATAAGTTACTTCAACATGCATGATCAACATGCATACATAACATAATGATTAGGATGTAACCTGATAACAGTGGCCACCTTCACATTGTTCAAACTTGTTCTCTTAAGTAATATCATTACGGCTGTTAGTAATGTCTCTTGAAGATATATATCTCTTCGCGTACACTGCTTGAATTAGAATGATAAAATATGATATTGAGAAAAAGCATCTGCTATATCATGGGCAAACACTTGAGTCTCAGGAAGTAGAAAGGATTTCTGATTATAGTTTGTGAAAGAGATCCTGCAATGGGAATTTTAGGAAAGATTAAGCAAATAAATGAAGTACAATTATGTGAGGGGAACAATGAAATCATTCTTGATTGTCTGGACAAAAAAAAAGTGAAATGAACTGACTGCGAATTATAGTGGATTAAGCAAAAATGATCTAGGCTATAATCTATCCTCAGGCTGGTCCTCATAATGTTTGTTTTGACTACCATCCTCTTTAGAGTTCCGCATATCACGTGTAGGACTGGATGTCAAAGAGATTAACTCTTCACTGTTAGCCAAGGAAGCAGAAGCGTCTCTGGATTTGACATCTGGTGCAGGAACTGGTATAGAGAGACATTTAGAGGCAGCTTCTGGAGAAGTCTGTACAATGGAAACAGTGGCCACCACAGGTTTGGAAGTGCTTGTTGGTGAAGAGAGATTCTGTGAATGGCACGTCTGTGGAGGTGTTTGGACTTGTGGTGCTGGAGATATGACAACTGGGGTCTGAGACTGAGGAATAGATGGAGATGCAGATCTTGTAAACATACCAGGCAATGTTTGTTGAGAATTTCTGGGTGAAGGAAGAGGAGATGATGCCCTGCAGCCTGCATGAAGCTCCACATAGGGTTCATTTATAGAAAAGGATGGCTGGAGTCCAGGCGGTGCTAGGAAGGCGCTGTCCATGGAAAGTGTGTGAGGAATGCGACGACGCAGTGGAGAAGTGACTACTGGTGCATCTTGATCCACTGCTGAGGAACGTGTAAGAGTTTGCTGTCTGCGGATTGGGGCAGGCGAGCCCACAGGTTGTCTTCTACTGCTAACTGAGCAGTCCACGGGCAACCCTAGATGAGCTTGTTTGGGTGGAGTTGGTGAAGGTGAGCGCATATGAGGATTGGAATATAATGTATGAGGGGAAGGAACAGTGAGCATGTGAGAGTGAGCAAATGGCACAGGGCTGACAGACAAATCTCTTCCACTTTCAGAAAGCCTGTGTTTATATGCACTGTCTTCTAATGCTAGTGGGGATGGTGGAAGTGCAAGAGGAGATACCGGTGCTGGATGCTCTCTGTACCCGCCATAGGGACTTAGAGATCGATCAGATCGTGGAGAAATGATCATTGGAGGGCTGAAAGCTTTTGGGGTAAGTTTTGAAGGACTGAATGAATTACTCCTTCTCACAGCAGCAGTCTCTCTTGCTTTACAACATGGTGGTATGCGAACATCTTCTCCTAGCTCAAAACTTGTATTATCTATACCTGGATTGTTTCGAGGTGATTTCATGACAGAAGGTGGTATTGGGCTTTTACATTTTGGATGGGAAAGTTTCATGACCCTAGGTGTGCTGTCCCCTCTAGTTGTTGACTGACTACTTGAAGCAGCAGAATCAGCCATTCCTCGTGATGATACTGGAATATGACTACTATCCCTGTCCTCCGATGCGTATGGTGACAATGTAGGATGGATGTCATCTTCTTCATCCTCAGTGCCTCCTGTGATCATCTTCACCTCCAAATCACAAGCTGCTTCTTCACTGCCCCAGTCACTGAAGAGTGATTCATCCATGTCAGAACCTGTCTCATTACTCCCTGTTTGATTTGATTTCTTCATCACATCCTTTGACAAACTTGAGTCTGAGTTATTATGCTTGGCTGTCTTGTTCAAATTACTTTGCTTATACTTGTCCCTAAAACGGCTATACTTAGCTCCACTGCTGCGGCTTCTCAGTAACTTGTGCTTTATTCTGTCTCTAGCTGGCAAACGCTCACCAGTCGCAGTGCCATCTTTCGAATCTAAAGAACCCCCAGCGTTCCCTTCTTGTGAACCACCCTTCATGTCTTTCAACGATGGCTGTGATCGTGAGATGTTCTGATCAATTTTACAGGTTGGTTTTTGTATATCCTTGAACTTATCCCATACATCACTGGGGCCAGCAACAATCTTATTGAGCTGAGGGTCTGAGCCAACATCCATACTGTACTGTTTGACCAGGGGCCTGCGCTGGATGGAGCTTCGATGACCTTGTAAACTTAGCAAATAGGGACTGGGGGCCCGCCTGATGGGTGGAGATGATATACGAACACTACGCTCTGAACTTGGGGAGCTCCCAGTCATACTTGGAGTAACTGCCAACCGATTGCTATCCATGGAGGACCATGAAGATGCCACACCTTCAATGGTCATGGATGCATTCACTGGCGACATTCCTGTAGGATGATGTACAAATGAAAACAAAGGTCAGAAAACACTTCTTCAAAGAGAGGGAAGGGGTAAGAGGGCTTGGGGAAGGAAGGGGATTAGAGGGTTTGGGGAGGGAGGGGGTTAGCTGGTTTGGGGAAGGAGGGAGGTTCGAGGTTAGGGGAAGGAGGAGGGTTAAAGGGTTTGGGTAGGGATGGGGGTTGCAAGGTTTGGGGAGGGAGGGGGTTAGAGGGTTTGGGCAAAGAGTGGGCTTAGTTGGTTGGGGGGGGGGATAAGAGGTTAGAAGGTTTGGGGAGGGAGGGGGTTGGAAGGTTTGGGTCAGGTGGGGAGGTTTGAGGCGTTGGGAAGAGAAGGGGTTATATGGTTTGGGGAGGGAGGGGATAAGAGGGTTTGGGGAGGGAGAGTGTTAGAAGGTTCAGGGAAGGAGGGGATGAGGGGGTTAGAAGGTTTGGTGTGTGTGTGCATGTGTGTGGGTGCGTGTTGAGGGGGGAGGGGGTTAGATGGTAAGAGGCAAGAGAGAGGTGGGTTGGACATGGATGGTTTCTCCCCAATCATGCCCTCCCCACTCTTTACACCTCTCAATGCTAAAGGCCCTTTAATGTTCTTTATGGGTTGGTGTGGATAGGAAGGGGATTAGGCAGGGTGTTAGGGCTGCACTAAAGCTTTAAAAAAACCATACAAACAAGATTTATGAGTGGAAAGTGGATCAACACTCTGAGCAGGGAAAAGAAGAAATACAGTTCATTTGTTTTTTTCTCTTTTTTTTTTTACCCACAAAAATGAAATGAGCAGATCCACTCTTGTGTTGTTTTAAAATGACATTGTGAAATGGTAGTTATAAACACGCTATTTTCTTCAGACCTGCTGCATCTTCTGATCTGGACTGCTCCTCACTGGGTGGTCTTACACAGAAGCTGAAGTTGGGGATGGTGCTCACTTGAAGGCCTCCACCATTTTCGCCACCATCGCCATCGCTATCCTTGCTCTAGATGGACAACGACAAACATGGATTACATTTAATTGAGGTGTTTGGTCACTAGATAGAGACAATACATGTATAATAAAACATACCTCACAACTCACTGGAACCCTTTCCTGCTCCTTGTTTTGGAAGCTCTTTATGTCTGTTTGACTGTGTTTACGTGCTTCAATAATTACAACACTTGTCTTAGAAGTGAAAATGACCAAGGCTGGTGTAGGCGCCAGACTGGTGGCTTGGGGCACATAAACATTGCTTCACATGAGCACACTAGGCACTGACCACTGCATCCCACTGGGTCATGGTGTGGGATGTGCCTGTTCTGTTAGTGTGAAGCAAAATTTATGGGCATCGAGCCACCAGGCGGCACCAACACCAGCTTTGGTCTGTTCCACCCCTAATATGCACTGTTCAACTGTTGAAACCTTAAAGGCATCAGAACTCCAGATTCTGACACTGACACTTTGCACAGTCTACCAACTCAAAAACACATGACTCTATGTTTACATGGCACTGAGCTAAAGGGCTAAAACCCTAACACCTCTGACAATGACAACAACAACAACATGTAAAGTTAATCATATGACTGTGATAAACTGTGACATGACTCAAAATTCACCAAATGAGAATGGATCTGGTGAAATTGGGCTTAGGGTGTAAGATCAAATTCCTGAGACACTCCTCCAAAAGGGGAAAAATTTTTCTATAGAATTGAGATTCGCCTATTAAATGAAAGATAAGCCATTTCTCTGCATTTGGTTAAAATATTTTGCTTAAAATCAGCTTAGAAATCTTTTATTGTTTATTTTGACTTTTTAAATAGGTATAAAAATTTCACCTTAAGCCTGATTTTGCCGGATCTATTCACAAAGCTATATAAAAAAAAACAGCAAGGAAAAAAAATTCACTGCTGCGAGGAAGAAATGCCCAGACCTAAAAAAATTACACGTGAAAGATAGTTCTTTTTGCTACTATGTCTATTCCTTTGACATGAAAGCGAAGTATCGTAAGTTTGTAATAAATGAAAATAGGCCTAAAAATATCGAATAATGCTTTCTCCTCAACAATAATGGCCTCCCTCCTGCCTTTGTTTTGTTTCGACTTTAAACTTCCGGTTGCGTTTCAAAGTTTGAATTTAGACATGAGTTTCTGTGCCGTCTGCCTTATGCACGGGCCTTGCGGGTGTTACTGTGCCAGTTGTGAGTTGTTTTCTACCTTGATAATACATAATCTGTGTCCCGATCGTGCGTGTTCTTTTCTACCTTGATCTACATATTTGTAACCAGTTCTTTGAACGAGTCCTTACACTCGTAATTTAAAAAAACAAAAAACAAATGCAGAATTTTTAATACAATAAATTCATGTATCGGTATATCAAGAATATCAAATGACCAGAATGAAGTATAGTCACCTCAGGATCTTGTTTACTGTTATTTCCATTGATGAGGGCATCTCTGAGCAACAAAGCATCGTCGTCCATCATTCTATGGGACTCCTGAAACCATGGTATGTAATTTCAAAAATTGATCTAATGTATACATAGCGCTTATTCTGGGGACAACGCCTTCATCATTTGGCAGATCTGCTTCATGAACATGCAATCAAATTTGACAAAAATCTCACATTTTCTATGACATCACTCAAGTTTTCTTTCACATGAATATTTTTCTGGGAAAAGAATAGTCATGGTGAATGAATATCATATGAAAGAGATCATAGATATTTCCTTACATGAACATAATGACGAATGACTGACAGGGATAAATGATATCTTGCATGTTGTCAGTATTTTGTATGAAAATCTAATGAAATGATAAATTTGAACTTTTTGTGTTAATTAAGAGCACACAGTACAAATGTTACATCACAAATATTGCATATTATGTTAGGATTTCACTAGACAGAGAAATTGCTAAAGAGAGTACCTACAAGGTTCTTAGCATGAAAGACTGTGAAGACTAACAAATGACTCTGTTCATATAGAAGTAAAGTACTTTGCATTGTACACAGAACTTGTCAGTTGTTTGCAATGATTGTTAATTTTTCATCATGAAACTAAAATGATTATGATTACAACAAAATAACATAAAATGTTAAGTTCTATAACTGCTGAGAATGATTTTGAAAGCCATAATGTCTTCATGCTTCAAGACTTAAATGCTGGAGTGGTGCTACTTGTCCTCCAGACAAGACACACAAAGCCAGAAACTGAATATATAAGCAACTCCATTTTACAGACCCAAAGCTGTACCATGATCATAACTTCTATTTGAAGGAAACTGTAAACTTCTATTTGTATAGTTTGAAAAATGAAAGAAAAGCACAAATGAACTGTGGACAATAACCCTTGTAGTCAAATCTGCTGCAATCAGAATGGTTCCTTGCCATCTGAAAATCATTTGCATTGTGCAGAAATAGATACATGTAACAACCTTTAATTTTTGTAGGTCAGAAAATAACTTTGTGCATTCATAATTTGTCAATTTGGAACAAGGGTTTTCATCTCTCCACAAGCTACATTTTATGCTGAATGCAGTGAAATAAAAATATAAGCATTTCAGATGGTTATGTTAGTGTAGCAATTGAATACATAAAAATAGCAAAATTGAAAAAAAGGACAAGCAAACTTTAAACTGCAAAAATAATTTAATGCAGCAACAAATGGCAGAAATGTATACTTGTCTACTGATGGCTTGCACTATGAATGAGGCTAAAATAATTAAAACAAGCAAAATTTAAAGAAAAGGGAGAGAATGAGATAGGATTATAGATTAACAAATATATTGGCAAATCTCAACTGAGTAAAATATGTTTTGACATGTGTCACAAAATTCTAAATTAATGTTAAATATGTTTCTTGTACATATTACATGAATTATATGAAAATAATGAGCATGCAGATTATATTTTAGTAAAATGCAAAACATAAATTAATGCATAATTATGTACAAAGAGGTTCAAAGGTTGCAAAATGTGTGCGTGAATGCCAACTACCATTTTGTCATCCATTGAATACATGCATTTTTTGAGAATTACAGTTTTAATCTCCCAAATCCTGGAAATGTCAAAGTAAACAAAACATGATACCATCACCTCCAAAAAAAGACAAAAAAAAACAAAACCACCAAAACAAATACATGTATGTTCAAATAAAATACGCTAAAGAAGCTCCAACGAAATCTTCGCGCTATTGAGCAAAAACAAACCACAATTTGCCAACAGAATGCCCACTGTATAAAAGGCTGAAAAATGTACAAAAATTTTCAGATAATTTAATCACCTTTATTTCAATGCCATCTGGTCCCGTCTTACCCGCCAAGGCTACTGCACACATCTCCGCCCTCAATTCTTCTTCTAGTTCATCATCCAACTCTTTGTATTTGTAAGTTTCCTGGAGTAGCACGCAAACATTGCACAAAACTCATGCAGAAAACATGCAATTAAAATCTGTGAGCCTGAAGGGAAATAGCACTAGAAGAGTAACTTTAGAAAAACAGTGATAAGGAATGTCTCTATCAGTATCAGAGCAATCTCTTTCGATCATTCGATCCTGACTCTAAGTGCACCTTTGTTAAATGCACTCTAACTAGTTGATTAGTTAGTGAAAGATCTTCATTTTCTGGCACATGCTTTTACTTCTAGTCAGTTCTAGGAAAGTAATGATGTTAACTACCATTATTATGGTATGATAACACATGAAAATGATACGTTAATGATGCTAAGGATAAGGAGGATAATATATAATATTCATCTGATTATTATAATATATGTAGTATTTCAAAATACAACAGGTAGAGACAAGTCACTCTACTTATGTACATGTACAATAGACAATTACATTATTGTTGTTTGTTGCATGTAAAGGTAGACTTAAACAACAAATGTGATTGGCAAAGAGCAGTTGCGGATCTAAGGAAGGGGAGCACCCCAGACTCGCCCATTCCCCTCCATACATGAGAGACACACAGTGAGAGAGACAAAGAACGAAGAGAGAAGCAGAGAGAGATAAAGAGCATGTGCTTGAGGAAGTGAAAGAGAGACACAGAGGAAGAGAATAATGAATATACATGTAATATGCTGAGAAGAAATGAGTGGGCAGTGAACAGAGATAAGATGCGTGTAGGATAAAGCTTAAAGGAGAGGGGAGGGGAGATGGGTGGTGGTCACCCCAACATAGAATTCCTAGATCCGCCACCAGAAAGCAAGCAATATAAAATTCATATTGGCTGTATTTTGTGAAGTTAGTTTATGATAATGAAGTTACAATAGAAAAAAAACTTAGTGAATGTGACAAAAAGATGCACTCAAGAATTATTCCGTAAAAAAATAAAACTAGTGTAAGTGCACAGACTTACTTCACGCTTCAGAGGCTACAAAATAAAAGGTGTGAATATTACTATCAAGGCTCTAGTATAAGTTTCATAAAGCTATTTGTCTCCAAAACAGTGTATGGATATATATACTCACTTTCAAACAAGACATTTTTCTATAACATTGACAGAAGTCTCATGCAAGATCCTTGTTGGAGCACCATACCAATTCTGCTAAAGCTCTGAATGAATGTGGGTATACACTGTCATCTCAAATGATGTCACAAAATGTGTGTTATTATGTGGCGATCTCTGGAAAGATTGCTTGTTATAGTAAAAATTTATGTGGCTAACACAAATCAGTCCAGAAAACAAGTTATAATATACCTCTAAATGTTTCATGAGAACTGCCACCACCACGTTGACCAGGACAAATTGAGCCATCAGCACAAAGACAACAAAATAGACTGGAGCGATGATGGGGCTGACACAGCAGTTAATGAGACAATTGTCTGATCTGTCACAATCCTCTCGTAGTGTATCCTGAAAAAAAATTACAACAGTGAAATTTAGAATGCATGAAACAAAATCATAAAGTATGTCAAGCAGTTAAAGGCCGAAACATCTGATGAAAAACCCCATTCTTCCTCTGAAGACCATCACCTGACTAGCTCTGCCTGAGGAGTTACTTACCACTGATATCCTGGGCCTTTTCATGAAATCCCCCGAGTACAAAGGAAATAATACAGGAGAGGGGAAACACTGCTTTAGTTGAAAATGTATTCCTCATCTCAATTTTTTCACATCACCTCCCTCACCTTTCAGAAGCAGGCTGTTTTACAACCCATCCATACACTGGTCACCCACAAGGTGCAGCCACTCACACACCCATGTGCCATAATCTACACCACCAAGGGATAACATGCGGTTTCATAGCGCACACTGTTTTTGTTTTTTTAGTGTTTGTAAAAATAAGACCAAATGATACCAAATATAAATCTAGCTTTATCAGAAGAATTTTTAAAATAAGTTTTCAAAAACACCCCTAAAATAGTGCATCTACAGGTAATAGCCACCGCAAAGAAGAAGCGTATGATGGGCATGCGAGAGCCATGATGTGAAAGGTTCAACACATTTTTAGCTAGATAAATAAACGGTGGTCTAGAGGCAAGGTGCTTGCCTCCCATGCCAAAGTACTGCGTTCGAATCCTGGCCGGTGAAGGCATGCTGGAATTTTGAGATTTTCCTCATATTTTCCTGTCCTTGATCCTATGATAGGTAAGATCAAGCACTTAGACTTCCCGGATAAGGACGAAAACTCAGAGGTCCGGTGTGCACGTTGTGCATGTTAAAGATATCTTGGCAGTTGGAAATTGAGAAGAGCAGGCCAATCAGGCTGCTGCCAGGGCAAAATTAAATAAAAATTATCCCTACCAGTGCCCCCTACCAAAAAAAAAACCCAAACAAAAATCAATTGCCGACTGGCGCTGCACTGTGGCGATGATGTGTCTACTCCAGTTGTAACTGGGCTGCAATGGCACTAAGGCAAATTTCCCAAATGGGATTAGAGAAGTATACAAAATACAAAAACAAATACTGCCCTCCTCCATGGTCAATAGAAAAAATAAAATTATTTCAAGGATTCATAGAATATTTGGCAAAAAAAAAAAAAAAAGAGTTGTCGGCTGCTGGTGTAAAAATACACATGTGAAATTTCCTGACAGTGTAGCAAAATAAGTTGAAACTTGAAAATGACATGATGCTTTAAATTAAAACTACCTTGAGACGCCTATGTTGGGGAAATAAGAACCTTACGAAGAACCAAACATAAAATTTCAATATTCACAAATTCCCAGTTTCCGCATATCATCACTGCTCTGCGATAATGGCATATGAGAATTGGCAACTGACATCTTCATTACATTCCTACGCATGAGGGTATCAAATAATATTATAGATAAAGAAATGCGCCAGTTAGAAAATGTAATAATCCAATGAATCATAAAGGCATAAGTCACCAAATGACAGGAAAACAAACGGTCTTTCTTAATATCTCAAAAGTGTCAAAAATGACTTATGCCATTAATGTAGAGCAGTGACGATATGGAATAAGGACCAAAACTTAATTTAGAATGTCTGTTTTATTGTTTATTGGCAAATGGGGATCTTCAGATTACATGTTCCTCTTCTTTTAAGTTCCATCAGTATGTAATTTTTACATGTTGCATATTATATGAAATGATGAACTTAACAGAGTAACTATTGTGCCATACCTTCATTATACCATTCCAGTTGTCTCCTGTGGCCACTCTGAAGAGGGTCAGGAAAGCCATGCCAAAGTTATGGAAGTGTGCATGTACACCCAAACCTTCACAAGGATGATCTACTGAGCATTCTGTGGTTAAAAAAAAAACAAACAGTATAGATGTAAAATAAACCATCAATCTTGTCTGTTCTGCAATCACATTGCTTTCATGAAGCCACAAAAAGAAAGACATCCCAAATCAATATTCAGTTACCAACATCTATCACATTCACCCAAGAATTGATATGAGCTGTAATCCACCAGTGGCGAAAAAAAAGGCCATTGCATTGTGTAAAATAAATTTGCCTTCTTGAAACAAGACAGTTAATTTGATCTCATATATAACTTAATTTTTTGTTTTTTTGATAAACCACAGTGAAACAAAATCTTACCAAGTCTTCCAAATAGCTCCACTCCCAAAGCAGCAAAAATGAAGAATAGCAGGAAAAAGAGCAGACCAAGATTTCCCACCTGGGGCAAAGCTTGTATGACTGTGTCCAGTAATGCTCGTATGCCTTTAGCCATTTTCAGAAGTTTCAGAACTGTCCATGAAAAAATGAAGGTAATGATTATAATACATCAGACAATTTCATATTCAAACAATTACTCAGCTATTGTTGTATTTCATAAAATGTTTTTTTAAAAACTATTATGAGAAGGAAAACCTCATCAAAAACAACAGACCACAGCAAATAAACCAATAGGATAAATATCATTTCCTGAACAGAGAGGATCAAGTGGTATTGTTCAGACTAAGAACTGGTCACAACAGGCTCCACCACCATATGTTCGCCAAGTTTAAAATAGGAACATCTGCCATATGTGAGTGCAGCCAGTCTCCTCAAAATACAGAGCATACATTCCAGAACTGCACACTCTTATCAGCACTACGAGAAACATATTGGCCCAAACCCACCGATCTGAATGTCAAACTCTATGGTGCTCTGCCAGAACTGCAGAAAACGGTAGATTTTCTTAAAAGAACAAATTGCAGATTTAGATTTGGTGAACGAAAGAAGAAAAAGAATAAAATGTTTTGTGTTTCTTGAAGTTATTATCGCCATATTTTAGTAAGAAAATCTTACACTTTTATGCAATAACTAAATTCAGATAACTGTACAATGTAAGAAAAGAATGATCCACAATTTAAAACTCATACAGAATTATCGAGTTAATGAATGGGCCACGATGTGTCATTCAGAGTAACTTAGGATAATTTATTAAGATCAATATGATTATTCATGGTTAGAGATTATCAGCCTCTTTTGGAATTCAAATTTGTTTTACTTGTTACCTCTGGCAATTCTGAGCACTCTCATGACTCTGATGATAGTTGGATTGATGGGAATCACATTTGATTTCATCTCTTCCAGTACTATTCCCACAATGGATAAGATGACAATCATCATGTCTAGTTGATTCCACCTTAGGAAGGAAAGAAACAATTACAAACATCTCAGTAAATGAAAGATGGTATTGCTGACAGCAGATCAAAATAATGGGGGGGGGGGGGGGGTTTCCAGTCACATAAAACATCTCCATCAGAACCTGGCTAATGTCATTTTATAAGCATGTTATTATCACTTGCAGCATAAATGAAAGCCAGTGGACAGAGCTCGCAGCTGACCCCAATGCCTGGAGCAAAACTACAAAGTAGGCTAACACCAACTTTTGAAACCACCCTATGAGTCAGAGCAACCAAGAAAAGGATGAGTCAAAAGCACCTAACACCCAACCCAGACCTGTCCTTCCCCTGCAGTCATTGTGACAGAGTATGCCTATCTTGGATAGACCTAACCAGTCACAATCCTTCCCTAGATCTTCATTTGCAAAGCCAAGCCACACAAACATACTGTTATAACTTGAAACAGGATTCCCACTGACTGGGTACTGAGAAAAATGGCTATAACAATGTGGTAATAAGTTCCATTTCACTTACATTTCACATTACAGAATGATAATCTACGAAATAAAATAGAAACATTAAGCTAATGATTACAATGGGCACGAGATACAGTAAAAACAAGGACATGTATTGTAGAAAATCAAGTTGTAGTTTTTGGTATTATTGTATAGATGATCTCAAACTCAAACTGTTATGCCATTGATACAGCAATTTAATGACAAAACAGAGATGAAATAATTTTCTGCTTCTTACTTAAAGAAGTTCTATTGTAGACAGCATTAATTCTTATGTCATGTATTATGCCATAACCGTACCTGTCCTTGATATATCTGAAGAAGCCCAAGGCAACAATTTTCATGACAGCTTCCAGTATGAACACACTTGTGAAGAAAAAGTTGAAGATTTTCAAAGCAAATTCTAGTTCCTGAAAGAAAGGTGAGGAATGATTATTAACTATATCAATTTCAAAAATTGGAAATTTTTTTTTACAAATCTAAACATTATAGCAATCTAAACAGTATTAATTGGCAAAAATCCAAAACTCAACTCTGTATACGAGCCAGAAACATCATTTTGATCGACTTTGTCAACTTGGGTGGCTGTGACATATTACTGTCAATACCATCACCTCACAAGTAATATGGTTCATGGGAACCTTTGGAACAAATGCACATAATCTTCAATACACTGCCAGCCTCATTATATACAGTTTCTTGCAGATGTGAATTTCCCTTTCTGATATATGCAGGGCATTTAAAAAAAATGTATACACTCTGAATACCTAATACAATGCCAGTTAAGACACATCAAGGATTTATTCAAATTAAAGGGGAAAGATATTTATTACTTGAGTTATTGTTTAAACTGATTGCCCCACTTGGCCAGGCACTAGTGACAATGCAGTTCATTAAAGCTGCAAACAACATTTAATGTATGTACGTCTTTTTTAGACATTCTGTATTCTGTTGTTTAAATGCTGTCTCTTGGATAGAGATTTTGTGCACTGTTACGTGGCAGGCCTACTTACTTCCGGCATTAAGTAGTATTCCATGGCCATAGTGATGACATTCAGGCCTATCACTGCTGCTATAGCCAGATCAAAGTATTTGCTGTTGATGACTGTGTGTATCAGTAATCGGCTGTGAGAATAATGTGCCCAGTAGGGTGGCTCTCTCATTTCTGTTTATCATTTTAAAATTGAGAAGGATAGAAGCAAAACATTTACTAGTGATCATTAACATAGATTAGTTTGTAAATGTATTCATATGTGCGTCATAAAATATAAAGTCTAAAATAGCACAAAAGTACTGTGGACAAAAAAAATTATGACATGAAAACATCTGTTTCATTCAAAATTCAATCAAAAAGTGCGCTCCACTGGCACAGAAATATCTACTGCACACAAGTCCATTGGTGTGGGTCAGTAAGGGTGACTGGCTACAAAATCCAGAGCCATAGAGGAGAGTTTAGTAAGGAATGCTTGGAATGATAAATGAAACCAGCTCCTCTTTGATTACAGTTTCTTGGGGAAACTGAAATCAGAATCCATTTCACATATTTTCTATGGGAGGCAAAGCTAGTTGAGCTAAGAAGGCGTTGATAACAAAACCTATTTTATAACTAAATTGGGATAACACTCCCTAGTGGGCCTTCAGTTTTATAGACAGCATTTCCTGGTGGGCCTGCAATGTTACAGATTTGTGGATGACTTCTGTGAAATTTGAAATGTTAGCATGGTCCTACCCAGGATAAAGTTTACCACAAAGTAAGTGAGTACAGTGTTTGCATAATCTTTACTAACTATCAACTTTTGCCCTCAAATGATGCAGTAAACTTTTGCGGGAAAATATAGATAGCATGAAATGAATAAAACTGTAGGCCCTGGAAAAAAGCTGAATGACTGAATGGCCCTCAAACAGGAACCTGGAAATAAAGAAGTCAACCTATTGGTACAGTTCACTACCAGATGAGCCAGGTAAGAAAGTTGGAGATGGAAATAGGTTGATGAAGGCTTGGAGTGGGGCAGCAGGGATGTCAAATTAAAGATGCGACATTGTTCATTTAACTACAGTGCAAAACTGAACTGAGCAAGGGATCAACTGAACATACTCATTTTTCTCAGATTAGAAATGCTATGTGAATGATGTAATCTACCCTGCATGTGCACGGCAAACGTGGCTGGCATTGTCAAAAAGCAGTGGGTGTGATTGCAGAAAAGAGAGTGAGAATCTGTGCCCCTTGTCTGAAGTTGCTGAAAATAAATTCTTCACTTCCCATCGCAGTCAGATCAAAATAAAACTAATACCGGTAGTTATCCACAAATTTTCTTTGAAACACATTTTACACAATAACTTATATGTCCTGAACTAGAATTGAAATAATGCAATAATTTCAGTGATGAAATTTTGTAACATGACAACAGTTTCTCCATCATCGTACTTTGTCAGTATAATTCAAGTACGTACCTACGTCCAAAACAAAACAGTTAACTTCAACCCCTTGTACTGCAAAATACTAAACTATTCTTAAGATGAGAGATAGCAAAGAATTAGCAGTTTGATACTTATATTTAGATATATATATATATACACATAGCAGTAAGCCAAGCATATACAGTGGTACAGGAAGAAAAGAGTAAACTTATTGGGCAAAGACTTGGTCAGAGTTATAGCCAAGATAAAAATTTAAAATGAAATAGCAAGCAGCACATATATAGGTGTGTAGTTATTCAACTGAGTCTGCTCCCTTTCTACAAGAAAGCAATACATTGTACTTGTAAAGCAACTGTAATTCTTCAATATAGCTTTAATCCAATGCAATATAATCAATATAATAACTTCTAGAACTGTCTTTGTTGAAACATTCATAATGGCAACATATGACTGTTCTAATTTTTTGAATAGGCATAAACAAGATTATCATTCCTGTTGAAATAAATCATGAGAAACTTGTTCAGGGTTATCTGGTGCAAACACATATCAAGCAAATGACTGAACTACAGGACTGAGTCTGGCTGAGCTAGCTGTTAGAACAACATCAATGAGCTCCAATTATTGCTGGTGTCAATAAATTAGTTTTGTTAATACAGAAAGCAACACAACATCGAAATCATCGAAATCATATTAGTTTCATTTTACTACAACCACGTTTTTGGCCATGTTTATAATTTAAAAAAGACTTCACGAAAACTTCACAGAATAATCCATATCTGTGCTCATTTAAAATACAGTTATCTTTGGAAAATAAAATATAACATCTAGAAGTCTTAAGAAACTGAACAGAAAAATTTCATGAAATTCCCAAATTAGGACACTTTCACAGTCTCTAAATTTTGGACAGTAAAGACCCTGGTACAGGGCTATCTATTCACTTCAGATACATCATCCAGATATTAGATCAGGAAGTCATAATTAGCCTTCAAGGTAACCACAGTGTGAGAAATTGAATCCAAGATTCATTATGCAAATTATTAACCTTCCTAAAATATGAAAACGTACTATAATTAAGACCAATAAATGACGCTTATAGAAACAAACATACAATCATTCAAAATCCCAAAGATATTATTCAGTACTTCTTTGCTTTTCAAAATGCAATATCTGGATGCCAAAGACCAAATGAACCTTTGAATACTGGTTAATTTCCAAGGCTTCAAAATTTTCTCTGCTTAAACTTACTGGTTACTTGCAGTAATTTTTCCACTCAACTTGTTTTTAAAAACGAATGAAAGATTAGAGAACATTTATGTAGTTTACTTTCCCCAAAGTAAAATATAATGATGATCTATAGATTTTAAGAAATAATGACACAAAACAAAACCTGAACTAATGCTTGATAATAACGTAGAATTTTCAAAATGTCCTCTTCACATACATCTCAACTCAAAAGACAGTTCCACAAAAAAGTGTGATACATCTAATAAAGAACAACATTAAACTACCACATGTGATATATTATTGCCTACTGTCCAATTCATTTGAGAGGGAAAGAACACAGTGCAATACAGATCTAGTTTTTGCCAAGTGGAGCACTTCAGTGATGGATAGAAATGCTTATGTGCCTCATATTGACTTGTGAAGAAAATGTGGTATTTTTTTTATAAGTGAGTGGTATGCAGACAAGATTTTAATAAGACTTGTGCAAGCAGACAAATATTGTACAATGTGGAAATTTATTGTGAAAGTAGTAGTCTCTAGTCTGTCATGCTACATGAACCAAATGAAAATATTTTAAAATTATTTTGGAAGGAAAAAAAACACAGAAAAAACCTCATATACATTTAATAAATAATAAAAGACACAAATGCCTAAGGCTTGTGAGATCAAAATTAGCACCAAAGAAACTTGAATAGAAAATGAATGAGAAGCAATAAGTAAACACATGAGATAGAAGAGGTCTCAGAAAACCAAATGTTTCCAGAAATATATTTAATTCAAATTCAATCCTCGGCAAACTAGCAAATGTTATCTTCTGGAACAACAAACCTAGCAAATAACACCAAAATACAACAACTTAACAACAAAGTAAAATGGCAAAATGAAACAAAATGAAAATCACATAAAATGGTGCCTATGCACAAAATTTTACAAACATAACACAGTGAAACCCGTTTCAATTCTTCTTCTTGTTCTTTCGTTCCCCAATCTAAATCTGCAGATTTGTTCTTTTAAGAAGAAATCACCCGTTTCAATGAAAGTCAGCATTTCATGATAGAAATTTCCTTGCTATTAATTCCAATCATCTCATTCATGAAACAGGCTTCATAAAATAAGTGCATTAGATGAAAATAAACAAAACAATAAGCAACAAAAAAAAAATGGCCTCCAGAAACTAAAATTTATATTTAGTTAATGCACATGATGATGCCAAATTCTACTTACATTCAAGGCTCCATTGCTTTAATATTTATACCTACTTACATTACAGCACCCCTTACTTTAAAATAGTTCCCCAAGTAAATGAAAGATTAGCTGTGACAAAATGGATTTATGCCGTACTTGACTGAATTTCCTTGTGATGGAATAAACAGTGAATGACAACAGAAATTTAGATATATTTCTATTGATGAAGTAACCTTAGATTATTTATGAAAATTACAGAACTGAATGATTGTTTTAAAATATTGGTGATGCATAAGATAGCCTTGTAATGTAAACAAGCCAGACTCAGTGCACTAATACCAACCAGACGACGCATTTGGGTCCTCACTCTTTCGTTTTTTATCCAACTTCTCTTGTCGTTTTGCTGCCCGTTTGGCTCGCTCCTCAATTTCTTGGGATTCTCGGCATTTGTGGAAGTTTTCAACCACCACACCGACAAACATGTTCAAAACAAAGAAGGCAACCAAAAGGAGGAATGAGATGAAGTAGATGAGTCGCCATTCGTTGTAGTTTTCTATTGGCTGAGGAAGTATAATTAAACCATGTTACACAAGACAGTAATGACATATCAGCCCAAAATAATATTCATGTTTGACAGCAAAGTGTGGAAACTGATCCTTTTTCAGTCACTAGGGTGAAGGTAATTTATGCAATGCTCACTATCCTTTTCAGAATTAAATCTTTTTTCAGCAGTGCAGAGCAAACAATTACAGTAAGCTGGAGAAATGGGTGAGATGAAACTTCATACTACCTGTGTTTAAAATATCTCCAGTCATATATTATGTGCAGATATACACAGTTTCTATTATCCAAAAGATTGCTATCACTATAAAGTACATTCATATGGCAGGAGGAAAGCAATACCTCGCAGGTTTGAATGTTAATATACTAATTTGAAAATATATATGTTTGCTGCAGCTTGAACGGCTTTTCTTCCACTATTTTAATTAATGTCCATAGCTGACTGGTTCTTGTACTGTTGTTATGTATGTTGTTACTTAATTTAATTTAATAGTTACCAACCTGCTGATCTATGGCCACTGCATCCAGCCCTGTGTACATGATTTGCACCCAGCCATCTTTAGATGCAAGGACAAACAATGCCATCAAAGCCTGCAAATGAGGTGAACAATTAGTACTTCCCCATTCATCAAAAAAATATCAAGCTCAGAAAAGCATTTAAATGAACAGAATTCACTGGTATCCCACAGGTTGGTATCGGATAAATCTCATAGTGCCGCATTCCAGTGGGTCACATTTCCATGGCTAAGTTTGTTACAGGTACTTTAAACACTCCAATTCAAAATTTGTTTTCTTAAAGACACTGCAGGTGAATACATGTATGTAGCTGAGCAACAGAGAAACCCAAGGTTGTATCCAGCATAATACTATTTGAAAATTGGTATTGTGAAAATTTAATTAAAAAGAAGAAAAAATTAAAATGAGCATCTTGAAGGTTAAAAAAAAATTGTATTTTGTAATCTGCATTTCACAATCCTTGCAATACATGTGAATTTTTTCCTCCATGTACTAAACACCAAACAATGTTGTCTTTGATCAACTCATAATATTGTCAATAAGTGCACATGTTAATGAATATTGAACACCAACCTGGCCAAGACTGTCAAAATTGTATTTTTGATTGACCCACTGGTTTTTCTTGTCTGCTTCACACTGAGTGCGATTCACTATATGGGCAACATGAGGTCCTTTACAATAGTAGAACATGCCTTTGAAAAGCTGGGGAGTAAAAAAGTGACTGATGGATGAGAACAGAAAAACAACTGAAATTATGTCTCTTAATCTTGTACAACTTGGAATGTATTCATCTGCACATGGGTGAGGGTTTTTAATGTTAATATTCATTTTTTTTTGTTTGCACCATGATGAACTAGTTGCCAAGCTTTGTTTTGTGAATGAATATATGTCACCTTATTCAAAACAGATCACTGTTAATACATTGCATCTAATACAGTCTAACTTTTCTACTGCTAATTTCTTAAAATGGTACAAAGTGTCACTGAAATAAAGAAAGGAAAAAATGGGACTGAGCCAATGATGTGAGAAAAGAAGAATGATTGGCGGAGTGATTATTTTCTTTTACACAATTTGGTGACAAAAAAATCAATGTTTTTGCAATTTATCTGACTGTTTCAAGACCATTCTTTACCTGCACACCGAGGATACCAAATATGATGAAAAATGTACAACATATGAGCACTATGTTGCCGATAGGACGGAGAGAAGACAGAAGGGTTTGGACCACAAGTTTTAGGCCTGGGGCTCGGCTTATAACCCTGTAAATTTAAATTAACATTTTATCAAAATTTCTACAAAATACATGAACATTACAGCATAACAGTAGAAATGAAATGGAACTGTTATTTATGATCACATTATAAATAATATGATAAAATAATTTCCTTAAAGGATTATAAGAAACGCAGTAATGAAACAATCCATCATTCTCTTTTTCCATTAAATCCCAGAGGAAATCTGTCAAACATCCACAAAATTATTTTGTCTTTCTGCTAACCTCAATGGCAACAACGTATTTCATGATATTTGAGAGGTACTGATAAACACTTTACTGGAAGAATATGTTCATGAGCAAGACATTTGTTCCATCACGTATTTGTGTATATTAAATTCAGAACATGAGGACAAGGAAAACATAATTATGGACTGTACAATTATTTGCATTTACACTGCTCTTATTATGGCTGGACCAAGTTCCAGGATTCAGCAAATGACATACAACATACCTCAGTGGCCTCAAGGTACGCAACAAGCGAAACACACGGAGTATGCCAAAAATGCGAGGGCTGCTGGCTGCAGAAAGTGAGATGCAGATATCAATGAGGGAAATGATGACTAGGAAACCATCCATCACATTCCATCCACTTTTCAAGTATGCATGCTTGCCCACAAAGAAGCCTTTGGCCAAAACCTGTGGGTAAAAACAAGCAAACTTCTAATGAAAATGGAAAACAAATCTTGAGAAATGCATACATGTACATCAATCAATTCTAGAACTTTCCTGGTTTATATCTTTATATTTTCTATTGTGCAGTTATAAAAAATCTCAGTAAAGAAAGACGAACGTTGGTGTTAAGTGCTTACAGATATTTACTTGTATCATTAAACCAATAGTTTTTATAAGACACAGTTACACAAATACTCCACAAATAACTATTAGCCCCCTTAGTGGTCCAGCTGAATCATTTAGATAATTTAAATGAAGAAAAAGTAACTTTCCTACCTTTACCACCATTTCCAGGGTGAACACGAAGGTAAACATGTAATTTGAATATGTCAGAAAGGAGCGTTCCTGGAAAGAAGGTAAACAAATCATGATTGCTTCACTTAAAAAAGTTATTTCACAGAAAGACTATGAAAAACATGTACTAAAACAAGAATTTAAATTTAATGAAATAAAGAAAATATGCACTCGTCATTATCTCAGCAATTTGCCCAAGACTGCTCAAATATAGCTAGCATAACCAACAAAAAAAAAAAAAGCAACATGATGCAGCATTCCTTAAACTTATACCTTGGAGCTTGCAAAAGAACAAAAAAGTTAATTGCATAATGATCAGTCATTTAAAACTGTATTTCCGTAAATAAAAGCATTCAGACACTGATCCAAATTTAATATCTTAAAATTAAAGTGATAAACAGAAGAAAAGGCTTACAGTTAATAGTTTGCTTAAAATTTAGAACACCTACAGTGAGATTATTGTGATCTACAGCATTGACACCATGCAGGTCCCCTGAGGAGACTTAGTATTTTGCATGACATCCACTATGTGTAAGGCACACTCTATTGTGCATGAAAGAATACAGTAATCTCATTGTAAACAAATCTCACATCTTCAGCCTGTTCCATCTATACTAATCATAAATTGCCCTTTTCATAATATGAAGAACACTGGACATGTTAACACACAAACATGATTATAATACTCTTTCTTTTGCATGTATGTTAGCTTTCCATATTCCTAGGTATCATAAAGTTTCTCAATGTTTTTCTCTGAGTATTTCTGGGCATTACAATGTTTCTTAAGAAGAAGACCAATATCCTATAAAAACCAATGATTGATCTCTCAAATTTACCACTTAATTATTTCATAAAGCATGGAGGATTATCAGACTCGAAAGAATATAAACTAAATCACACCCATTGCGGCATCCGGCAATGGCAGGTAGTGACAGCAAACAGTTCTAATAGCACTGTGTAATGTTTTAGACAGAATAAAACAAGTTGTGGTTCATGACAGCAGAAATGTAGTACATGCAAAGAGAAGAAATTGATAATAAAGTTTTGCTACTTGTCTATGAACAAACTGATTTATACATTTTTTTTTTAGTTAGAAGAAAGCTTTTGCTCAAGAGTTTGTACAGGGCTCACAGTATGCATTTACATTAAATTCATTCTCTATACTGTCTTGAGTACAGAGAGAAAAAAACAAACTAAGTGCAATGGAAAATGGGATCAAGATAAAAGATGAATGATTATGTAGTGCAAATGTAACTATGAATATGAACGCATTCAGGAAATGGAAGATCAGTGTGAAGTATATGTCCTTCTTGAAAATAACAACATCAGCAACATTTTGCCATAGAACTTCTGGACCCTCTCTTATAGAAAATGCACAATGTTTAAAACCAATTAGGTTATACAATGGTGGTGTAAGACAATTTTCACTGGACAGACACTTCCACTGAATATTTAGCTTGTGTCTATAATTTTTCTATTTTTTCTATTCATGTATTTTGATTGCTTTATTAGCAATGGCTGCAAACTCATTGCTGTTGAGGAAGGAAACATGCTATAACAGCGGTGGTTGTTCATTGCAATGTGTTACCTCCACTGCTACCTGTTCAGGAATATTTGATTTAAAAGGCATAAATAACACAGTCTCTGAATATGAAACAATGTGTCCAGTTTAAACTTGACAAGCAGCAAGCAAAAGTTTCGTTCATTCAGATTTTAACTGAACATTTGCCCCATTCAAAATTCAAAGAATAGACATTGTACTGCCATTTGTGAACGTAGGTAAAATTTTGTTAAAAGACATGTAGTACAAAGGCACATCAGAAAGGACTTTTGGGATGAAATCATGAAAATGTCAAACCACATAGGTGAACAGAACTTACTGAAAAGCAGTGGCTCATTTATTCATAAATAGCTTCCCAAAATATTTATCACTTGCAGTTTTATTTGTGAATAAAATTGTATATCTGTCTGAACTGGCAAGTCACCATAAACAAAATAAAATAAAACAAAACAATGCAGTAGAAAAATGAAAAGTTCCGATGCATGTAGCAAAATGAAGCGAGTAACAATACGGAAGAACTTAAAAAAACGAAAATGTGTCATATATCTTAAAATGTGTATCAATATGGTTACACATCATGCACTGCAGCAAACGGGTAACATCTCTTTGAGACATTAGTAATTAGTGAAAATAAACATTCCTCCATTAATCCATTTCGGATAGTTCATTCAAAAGAACAAAGCAATTTTACATGAATAAACTTTTCTTAATTCGAAGAAGCAATAAGATAGAGTAAACTCTTGCAAAAAAAAGTATTGCCTCATGAAGTGATAACTGTGAAATCCTTTCCAAACATAATAAACTTTGATAAAACTTGCAGAACAATAAATAACTATTTGACCTATGTTACAGGAATCTCTTGACAATTATTAATGAATAACTTTATTCAATCCATATGAATCTCTTAAAGTGTCAACATCAGTTCAGCAAGTATCAATATTAATATTTAAGTCATGGTTTACAATAAAATGTACAAAATTCCTTTTGTGATAGTTGACATTGAACTTCCTTCTTCCAGTTCGATACATTTAGTAATGACTCAAGAAATCTTTAACAGCTTTCGTCAGTGATCGGAACAAACCATAACCATAATCATCTCCTAAGTAACATCGGTTTCAATCCAATCGTGTTTGAAAACCTACGTTTGAACAGTGTTGGTAAACACACTAAATTGGTAATATCGAAAATTTTGAAGTTTTTATTATATTGTGTGTCCTTGCAACAAATGACCCTGTTTTGTATTTTAAAAAATTATTTCTATGACCCTTTCTTATTTTATGACCTTTATGTAAAATAACTGTAAGAATAGATTGCAAGTAGCTAAGAAGTAAGTCATGATATTTCAGCTTACCAGACTGTCAGGGGGAATATCAGGTCTCTCCATGGCAAGTGTGATGCAATTCAATGCAATGAAGAAAAGCACAGCATTGTCAAACCACTTTCTTGAGATAAGATGATGGGCAAATTTGCGAACTCTGCCAGTAGGAATTCAGAAAAATTGAATGAAGATTTTTAAAAAATTGGACAGAACATTTTTCAATTTATTTTAAATAAATATTATGTATTAGAAATGTTACCAGGGCTTTCCAGATTTACATGCTTTACAAATTGATCATGAAATTAGCATTTTAACCTAATGAAGCACCATGTACTTTTTTTTTTTTTGACTCTGGACACTCATCCCTCAAAAATAATCCATGTCCAATAATACGAAAAAAGATATAACTACAATGTGCTCACCGGTTGTCATTTGATAAAACATAGAAGGCGTACTCATGTCTGGTCAAGAAGCAGCCTTTGGGTTCTGGACACCAAGAACAATTCCAGTCCTATGGGGTGAGACAGTTTATTAAGTATACAAATCTTCCACAATATTATAACTTAAAAGTTAGGTACTGGCCAATACTAAATGAAACTTTTAATTTTCAGACTAATGTATTCAGATTTTTCTGGACTCAATGATTTTCTCTGCCTGTCCAATGGCCCATTCTTTCTTTTAAAAAAATTATCCTTTTTCACAGAAAATTTAAATAATTATATATAATATCATCACCATCATAAAATATTTTATTTTATTTTTGGGGAGGATAGAATTATGCATTAAAACAAGAAGTTAAGCTACGGTGGCTTTCACAAATGTATTCTTCTAACAGATCATGCCTGCAACAAGTCCTTTCAGCTAAATCTCTTTTTCTCTTTACTTACTGTTTCATCAATAGCATCAGGATCTGGTTCCTCCTCCTCTTCATCTTCTCTCCCTTCCTCCTTATCAAGAGCTATTTTAACATCAGGCAAATCCACAAAATTTTTGTTGGACTTTGCATCATCCTTAGAGTTTCCACTACCAAGTGAGTTGAGAGTACGGTGGCTGAAAGTGCACAGGGTAAGTTAACAAAGGTCATCATGTATGTTAAAAGACATGTGATGTTTAAGTGGTGGTGGGACATGGTATAGTATAAAAATTGATTGTTGGACAAGGAGCAACAACAATGACAGTGAATTAGCACTTCTGGAATTCATTTTCATAATTGTTTCACCTGTTAACATTTATTTACCTGAAGAAAGACTTAAAAGTCCCAAAAGTTTGTCTTTTTCTTACATTTCTAATTCTCTTGGAATTTACTATACAGTTTCCTTATTGTTTGTTTTGAATGTGGGGCCTTTTTGTCCTCTCCATATTTTAACTTACAGGACATCAATAGACAGTTCTT
Source organism: Onchidella celtica (assembly GCA_963931925.1). Classification (NCBI taxonomy): domain Eukaryota; kingdom Metazoa; phylum Mollusca; class Gastropoda; order Systellommatophora; family Onchidiidae; genus Onchidella; species Onchidella celtica. Next base: position 67,354,873 of record OZ007568.1, read on the forward strand.
GTGAAAGCACTAGCAGAATGACAGATTGAGGAGAACTATCTGTTGCTAAAAGCTGGAAGATGCATGTGAAATGATCGGTGGTCAAGTTCATAACTAAAATGCATCCAACTGATTTTGACCACTGCAAATTAAGACCATATATCTTAAATGAAAATTGGTGACACAAGTTCTACAGACATAATACCTTGTGAAAGAATTCTGTCGGCTAAGCTCAAAGGAGTTGCATATACTTCGCCCACTTCCCACTGAATTATTTCTACTCCAACTATGGTGACTTTTGAAAGAGTTCCGAGGAGTGAGGGCCCTTCCCTTCAGAGAATTTTGAGGACTCAGCGTTCTTTGGTTGTTCAGTGGTGGGTGGCCATTGCAGTCACTGAAAACAATGAAATATTTGTGTTCAGAATTAATCACCAGTATATGAGTACTTAACATCATGCCACATCTTTTATGTTACATCATGCTAGAAATTCATCAATTTTGCCACTGTTCAGTTTTCTGTTTGACAACATCTCTAAAAAGTATGTGTCTGTACGAAGAAAAGCAACAGCTGTTTCTTCTCTGGTTCTATGTCTATGTCTCACAAAACAAACATGCTTCCATTCTGTTCATTAGTATATTACGCAAGTAACACCCACAAGTTAGATAAAACAATGACTGAAATGTATAGTGCATTTACAAAAATGATGCCCGAAAATGTATAGTGTAGAACAATGACTGAAAGTGTATAGTGTATAATAATGCCTGAAATTGTACAGTATATAACAATGATTGTAAAGGACATACTATACAGTGCTCGTTCCTGATGAATAGATACGTACTGTATTTTGATTGCAAGTGGCATCATTTAAAATGATTCACAAAACAAACACACTCAACAAGAGGACAAAACAGTTTGTTAGTACCTGAAGACATATGTAACTGAATGGCTGTAAAAGAGATGAAATAAAACATGCATTAAAATAAGCTTCACACTGGATTCATCAAATCATGAACCATACAAGTAATAACATGCCAAACATCTGAAAATCTTGAACAACTCGGAGCAAAATGTTACAGCGAAAGTTACGTTATACATACATGGCACCCTGAATACAATGAATAAAATGCACAACCAACCTTCTACTTCATGTGCCTGTGCACATGATATTACGAATGTGGCCATATGGTTTATATTACACTCATGATAAGACAAAGAATATATCCCTGATATATAAGCAAACTTCAGTCTTTTAGGATGCAATGTGATTGTTTCAAATCAAAATATTCTTAATTATCCAATGAATTTCTTTCTTTGCATTTGGTATCTGTCATTAGGAAGTTGAATTATAGTAAAGGAGTCAATACTTTGAGTTGCATGTCACAAACTTAAGAACAGGTGGATATGATCATAATTGATCTTATAAATTCTCATTCTTTGGCATATTAGTACTTTACTGAAGACATGAGCAAATTTCATTATGGTTTGCAAAGTCATATTGACTGTTCTGCAACCTTGCTTTTTGCAAGAGTATTAATGCAAAATCACTCAGCTCTCAGCATGCAATATTTCACCTTCACAACAAAGACCAGCAAATACATGTACAATTCACAATTTCTTATTTTCCACAAAATCCACCACAAGAGTGCATGCTATGTCATGCCTAATGGATATCTCTTTATCATAGTGTACTCAGTACACCCAGTTAAATTTCATTGCCAATAGACAAAATCCAGGCATTATTGGATCTATCAAGTCAAGGAAATGTGTGCAATGATTTATTCCAAACTTCACTCACTATAACAGCTTCATAATTGACAGTCAAAGAGAGCAAAGTTGAAAAATAAAATCTTTTTAGCATCATGTGCAGGAATTTGTCATTCTTCAAGCTTACAAAATTGCTTACGACCAAAATGTACAAATGGAGTTAAAAAAAATAGACAACTACTTCAGACTCAAGCAAACCAGAAGAAATGATCAACATATCAACTTCATAATGTGATCAGTGAATTATATGTTGAGAAAATAATTATCTCATGTCTAATATCTCAGATTGGAAGATATGTCTGACAGGTTTTTGCTTGCTCAGTAAAAGCTATTTTTAAAGAGACGTTAAAATGATGAGAAAAATAAATACCCGTGTGTATTGACGCTTGGTGTCCGTGGTGTGCCAGCCGAGTAAGTAGGGGATTGGGAATGTGTAGAGGAGAAAACATCATCATCCACATCATCTGCACTATCTGATAAGCTGTCAACTACAAGGCTTGTCTTATCACCGCGATGCCGTCTATTTCTTGCCCTCCAACTTGCACTGCGCTGATGATGGCTACCTCGACTGTTGGTGCGACGCAGAATAGGAGAGGGGCGTGGTGACCCGCCACGGAAACTGTGGCTAGCCTGCACATACAGAGAGTCAAATTAAGCTTTTGAAACTGGTGTGCGAAATGGATGATAGCATTAAAAATGTTACAATAATAGTACAGGAAATAAGTATTGATAAAATTGTATTGAGAACTGTCATTTATTTTGGACATCTATTTATCTAAAAATGCCCACTGCCATTGGAAAAACTCTTTATAATTAATTAAATAAAATGAAAAAATTAAATACTAATAAAATTAAATAATATTTAATTTAATTGTACAGTAAAAATATGAGAACAAATATAGTCTTACCGACTTGTCTGAATCCACTGATAATGTAGATTTTAAGGCACTCCTTTTTGTAGACACAGACAGCTTATGATTTGTATCTTTAATTGCGTTCTCGTTAGGTGACCCCTGGGGGGTTGCCATAGGAGTAGCTGCAGTATGCGTGATGATTGGAGGATTTAGTGGCCCTTCTGTTGGAGCTGGGGCTTGCAACTGTGAGGAATTATCGTTCTTAGATGTGTTACCAGAGGCAGCAGGCAATGCCAACATTTTCCTCTCTGAAAAAGGAAAGAAACAGATCATCAACATTTCATCTACCGGTACTTCCATTGTGGACAGCATAATTATTTATGCTCATACTGGACATATTTCAGTCCAATCATTTACTGATTTAGGTCTATGATCAAGTAAGCATTCTAAAAAGTGAATTCATTAATATTAAAATAGCTCACATGAATTCTGGAAAAATAAAAAGAAATCACAAAAAATATGAAACTAAATAATAGTTTGTATTTCCACTTTTCATCGAGGTATGATCCAAAGCCGAGCAAAGAACAAAAATATTCAGAGTTCTGTTTTGCATCAGATTTGTTGCATTTAACACTGATTCCAGAGTGTTACTACTTCAGAGGATATTCATTTTCAATATTAGAATGAGCAAAGTTCAAATGAACAGAGGGCCAGATCCACAGATTTTCTATTTCTCTTTCCAGTAAATAAAACGATGAAAATTACGTTAGCGCAACTTAGATATCAAATTAGTGCACTGTGTATACCACTACCTTTCTCTTTGTTATTTTTCACATCGACATCTGCCGTGTTGAGCTGACTTTTAGTACTCTGAATATCATCAATGTTGTTGTTTTCTGCCAGCCGTTGTTTTTCTTTTTCCTCTTCCTCTTCCTCATCTTCTTCACCCTCTTCTTTCTCATCATCGAGTTCTTTCATTTTCTCTTTTTTCTTTTCCTCATCCTAGGGATAAACAACAGTGTGAAATCTGACATGCCCTCATATGAATTTTATGTGAATGAAGTTTCTTAGTGCATAAAATATTCAGACTCTGGGATCAACATTCCCTTCATGCCCCATTTGAAGCATGTAAGATATGGACCTCACCTTTTTGAATTCTCACTTTCGCAAGATGGTGTACCATACTACAAAACATCAGACTTGCCATACAAAAATATATGTATGCCATAAAAATATAAAAAAATTGAAAGGCATGATGAATAATTTCCATATTCTAACATTAAAATGTTTATTATAAGCACTTCGGATGTTTGTTGACACAATGTCGGGTTAAGATACATCCAAATTAAAGAAGACAGATGTATAATTGTTTGATTTATCGCATGTGTTCAAACTGATGGCTGCATTGGGCCACATACTGATGACACTGCAGTTCAATAGAGTTGCAAAGCAGTATTGAGCAGTTAATTTGTGAGTACATCTTTTTGAGACACACCGGAAAATAACCAGTTTTTCAAAAAACCTGTAATTTATATACTGACCTCAGTAGAAAAACCTTCAACCAAGATGGCAACCAGCAGATTGAAGAGGACATAGTTGCCAAAGGTCATGAGAGCAACAAAGTAGAGTGAAGCCCAAGGAGAAGTGCGTGCCATGCCATTGTAAAGCACAGTGTTCCAATCCTCTTGGGTCAACACCTGTTTTTATAGACAAGACAGGAGTGTGGGCAAGGGTGCCTTAAAGGAAGACACTATAAGCATTCAAGGAAACATTACATGAAATCCATGCTGGTAATTAGAAAGTAGACCAATTTAAGCTCCATGTGATCTTCCATTTCATTGTTGTCATTATCAGTATCTGAATTTTCATCAACTACTTCAATTACATGAACAATAAATTCTGAATGCAAAGGCAAATGTTTATACTGAATTTTGAAGAAGAAACTTTTTTTAAAAATCATGATGTTACAATTCTGATGACTGGAAACCTTAAAAATGACTAGGCTATAACAACAATAAAAATAATGCAACCATTATAAAGTGTAAATTATAAAGTGCCAGCTACACACATTAAAATACTGAATTAAAATGTAGGATGTATAAATGGTGAACTACAGAAGAATTACAGATTTACTGAAAAGCTGAATTCATTTGCTCTGTCAGCCTAAGCCTAGTAAACATTTCCAACACCGTAAAATTATATATTTAACAAGGATTTATTTGTCCATGGCATTGAGTAGCCTAAGAGGAACGAAGTTTAAACTAAGTTGTAAAGCACAATCAAATTTGGTTGGAAATAGGAATCATACACTGCTATGTCCAGCATACAACACTGATATACTTGAATTTAAATTTTGAATGCACGGTGCAGCACTATGTCTTCTGTAACAACAGAATAATATTTTTTTAGCTACTTGTGTATCAATACAAAGGACGTAAATCATGCTCAGCTAATATCCCACAAGATGAAAATAAGATCACAGCAAAGGAGACTGATTCATTCACTGAAATGTGTCTACTTTGCTATATCAGCAATGCTGGAATGACTTCTTGTGAGATAGGATTTATTAGCACACAAAGTTTAAATACACAGTAAAAGGGATTAACATGCAAAAATGGCTACAAAGAACAAGGCTGGAATTTACTATTTCTTTTCAAATTTCTAAGGAAAGAAATACAGTGGCATTATGTATCAGAGACACTTACTATGAGAAAAGACATATAATTATTTTGGTATAAACATTTGTCATTATTATTATTACTGATAGGCTCACGATAAAGGATACAGATTGTTTCTAACAAATGAAAAAGAGTTGCTAAAACAGACTGTGATGAAGCAAAATGTTCTGTGGAGATGCAAAATAAGTTTTCTGCCTGATTTAAATTGCACCAACGAATGCTGTTAATAAACAATGGATTCTTCTTTTACTTCATGTAAATGCTTACAGTTACACATCTAAATGGAAATCAAACATTTCTTCTAAAAAATTACAGAACTCCAATGAATCTTAAATATACTAAAAAAGTGTGGATTAATTCTGCAGTGCAAATCACAAATACAGCTCTAAAACATTCAGCTGGTAAATAAATTGTAAATATCTTAAAATTCTATAATGTTTGTGATTTGGCTACAAAGTACTCACATTCTAAGACTTTTAGAATTAAATCAGCTCATCTACACACTATTGACCAGAAATTATTATTCATTACTACAATGCATTTCTAAAGACTAAAAAAGGGATTCAAGACTGTAATTATCAGTAAACAACAAACAGTTAATTTGGGCAAGTCATGCTTCTAATAAGCCGTCTCTTTGACATTCAGCCACTGTTGTATACCATATCCTCAAAATGCAGATCTTCAGCCACGCCTTGTCAAGAGATGTATCAGTATTATTTCCATAGCCTTTGGCACAGACAGTGGAGGAAACTAGATTAAACAGACTAAATGACTCTGACACTTACTGCACATTTTACATGTATAAAATGATGAAGCATCATTCTGAATCACTATGTTTTCCTTAACAACTGCGAATGGGATGAAACTGTTATTCATAAAAATAGAGTTCTAACACAAAATAGACTTCGATAGAGGCCAGGATCACACAGAAACACAACAGTAGATTGGTTGTTCATTGGGGCACAACATTACAGTTAACATATTCAGTGAAATTGTGCTCTAATTTTGGTTTTTACAAAACTTAAAAACAATATCCAGATATCACAATGGATACCAATGCAATTCTATCTGCACAAAAGTGAGTTATTGAGTTTGAGTACATCAATTTCTGTCCCCATTGGACTGAACATGGAGATGAAACAAATTTCAGTATATTTAATATACTGTGAAAGTGTTACACCTTTCAATAAAGAACAAATAGGCCTTGGCAAATCTAGGACTACCATACCATTAAGATGTTTAGCATTGATAAGAAAGTTAGCTACAACAAATTTGATTATAACATCATTTACAATGGTGACGACAAGACCCTGATAATTTTGGTGCATATTCCACAGTTGACATAGATTTATAAAATTGTATTGTAGTAGGCATACAAAACACCGACACAAACTTCAGGAATATGTTATTTACTTATCGCGAGGGGGAGACAGTGAAATACATTATATGATTTTAATAGGAATGAAAATGGTTTCAGCATATCTATTTGTGAAAAAAAAACAAACAAAAAACAACAACATATAAATAGGGAGTAACAGTAAAAGTGGGGTGCTGGAAGCTTTGAGAAGGATGAGAAAAAATGGTGGATGGGTACTATGAGTTAAATTAAAGGGTATGGCAGTTTTGCACGAAGAAAAAAAATGTACAATGATATGAAGAAGATAAAATGTAGGGCCAATCTGCCAGCTTCAGTAAATGAAATTAAATTTCAAAATGTTCATCAAGGGGTGGCGATGACATCTTGAGATTTAAGTGAAGTTCTTAAAGTATGGGTCCAAAGAATATTTTTTTGCACAGTATGGTAGGAAAATGTGATGATTTTTGTTACTAATTTTGTCAATTAATTCATGAGGCTAATGAGTAGATGTAACTTTTTTAGGCAGGAACAAAGCAGCACCTCTAAATCTTAGGCTGAATACAAAGTGTAAGCTGAAAATAGCGGAGGCACATACTGGCAGCGAGATGAATTTGTGAAATGAATATATTGTCTATCTTTGGGGTGTAAGATATGATTTCGTTCCAGTCTCCAATTATGTCTACGTTTCAAAATATGACCAAAATTCAATTTCACGACCAAAAAAAAAATAAAAGGAAAATTAAGTCAACTACTGCCTGACTATAAGGTAACAAATCAAGAATCAAGGGAGTTAAATTTTGAGTCAACACAATAGAAAAAAAAAACAACTGTTAAAAGGAACAGAAGTAGCTGTTTTGTTTTCTTCAGCATATCATTATATTCTATCAAGAAGTAAAATCAGAACTCTTCAATTTCCAGAAACAACCAAGTTTTATAAATTAAAAAAAAAACAGAATACATTTATTGACATGCAGACTGGGACTAAATGCCATTCAAGGACAAAATTCATCACTCCATTTGCAGTATGCAGTTAAATATTTCTGAAAACCAAAGCCAACAGTTTGAAGAAAAATAAAAGTCATAGTAGGCCTTGATAAAGCAGAAATGTGCACTCACTGCAAAAAGTCATATTTCCATATAAAATAAATATGTTATTAATGTGAATGCTAGAAACAGAAATAATACATTAGATATTTCTTGGGTAAATGAGAAATACCTGGAATACAGTGACCAGGGACCATATGAGATTGTCAAAATTGGCACGGTCGCAGTGGCAGACTATTGAAGCATTACGACGATCAGTGCAGGAGCATGAGCTCCCATCATCCTTCTCACAGAATGCGCCTCCAAACAGGCTCATTCCCAGTATACTGCATGCGAAAGGGCCAGGAAGCATAAGTGGTTAAAGGGAAGAGTGAGAACAAACTGCTTGTTTTTTTTTTTTGTAGAGACAGTATGTGAAGTACTGGCTTACCCAAAGTGTATAGGAAAAGAGGAACTCGATATTGTCCAGTGAAGAAGACTCCCAATAAGTTCAGAAACTCTTACGGATTATTTTCACCATAAAATTTTGGAAAAAAAAGAGATTTAATATTCGATCCGAGACTGAGTGAATTACTGCACTAAACTGCAAAGGGACAAAAAAAAAAAAAAAGATACTAATATGACATAACTTTAAAGGGAAAGAATAGAAAATTCAAAAATAAGTATACCTTGGTGAAACAAAAGCCCCTGACAAAAACTGTAAGAGAACTAAGAACTATAAAAACTAAATTTCTAGCTCTCCTTACACATATGAATGCATCTGAATCGTTGCTTAATTCATTACATAAATGCATTTACTACAAACAGAGAATATGTGCCTGAAAAACAGTTTCATCAAAATTTTAGCCAGGGCCTCCGTAAAGAGTGCAACTGCCAAATACGAAGCGCCATTACATCTTCAAATTTCATGTTGAATTTGACTTTCATGAAATGGCTATATGCCAGTAAAAAAAAAAAAAAAATGCTTTCTGTGGTGGAAAAAAATGAACAACAAAAGTAAATGAAAGTCATGGCTAATGGGGAAAGTGTGAAGAGGAAAAGGAACGACTGACTTGTGAGATGGAATTTGTTAGTGGTGAATAAAAATGTGACAGGAGAGGCAGTGTTATGTTGAGATTGGGCAGAGGTATGAGGATGAAAAAAAAAATGGTAGGAATTTAACAAGGAGGAATGGGCTAGGGATAAACCTTGTATGGACATCTACATACAGAAAATTGTTGACTGGAACCAAAAAAAAAAAAAGTTCAGGAAACCGTTTGCTGTTCCCTTATCCAGGACATAATTTAATTTTTAAAAAAAAAGAAAGAAAGATATGAGGGAAAACAGATCTCGGAGCACTTGAAAATACTAAAGGCAAGGTGGGTAAGATATGGACAACAGGATTACTCATGTCACAGGTGATGGTTCACTCTCTGTTGTGTACTTCCTGCACATACTGACACATCTAATAGTTCAGCAGCTATGAATTTTTTAATCGTATCTTGTATATTTCAGCTGGTAAAATGTATACAAAATAACTGCGCACTTCAAGAATCTCTGTGAACAACATACACATTAATTTCAAACTCTGTCTGACCAAACACATAAGACTCTGGCTGTGCACTTTTATCATCTAACATCTAGTTCCTCCATTACAACAATATAGCTTTCAAGTTCCTTCTGTCAGCTGGACATGGTAAAGCACCTACATATACAAAGCCTAACAACAGAAATAACTCTATTAACATTTTAAGTCTTTCATTCTGTCTAAAGGTTGCTCTTTCCTTTACTAATCTACGAATTCTAGCAGCTGAAGACTACATTCATCACAGCACACAATGAAGATAGCATGCAACCAGCAACTGGACACAAGAAATCTTGAGTATGATAGCGTAGATTGGGTTAAACCACTACAGAAGAGGGATGAGATCCAGTACTACACAATGGACACACCCTGAACCTCAGCTCACTGAGGGACTACGAAAGGCATGTCATTCATTGTGACTGATACCTGAAAGACAGTGATTATCGCCCACAGCAGCGAATCAAAGTTCTTGCGATCACACTTATGACTTCCATCGTCTAGTCTCTTACAGAATTTACAGCCAAACAAATTCATCCCAAGAATGCTGAAGAGATTGCAAGGAAGGGAGAGGGCCAAGAATATGAGCGTGAAGATGGATATTGATAAACTGAATATCAATATGTGACAAATGATGATATGGTAATTAAGATGATAAAGCTGTTTTCCTTTAATATGAAATTGAGAAACTGAATGATTCCAGATAAATAAAAGCCTACGTCAGGAGCAGATAATATTTCTTATGACCCTAGTTGACCACGTTAAGTACAAAAGTTAAAAATAGCTTTTTGGCTTCAAGACATACACGATACAACATTTCACGTACCTGAAAATAAACATAAATAAAACTAAAAGTGCAAAGAAAGTTGCCACATTGTCCATGGTCCGCAACATGACCACCAGCTGTCTGCGTAGGGCTGGCATGAAGCGTACTAATTTAAGGATTCTCAGAAGACGGAATGTACGAAGCACAGACAGACCACTAGCCCCACCTTGAGCTAGCTCAACAATGCTGCAGAATGTAAAATGCATCGAGAGTGAATAACAAAATTTACCAATCGTTAAATATTTCTAGAGTTTAGAATGTGGAAATAATGTCATGTCATACACAAATCCTGCCTAGCAACAAATACATCATCAGGTTCACTAGTAATCGAGCAAAATTGTGCAAGAAAATGCTACCATATGTTTTAAGCTGGCAGCTATTCAGCCCAAAGTCTCCCCAGTACGTTCATATTCAACTTTAAATTTGCAATCGCAGAGACATACGAGAGTCTTCTATCCTTATATTTTACATTCTTGTGGCTCTGTCCATTGAAGAATATGAAATAACATAAACCCGATTAACATACTGAAAGGTTATGCTACACAGGACAAAGATCAAACTAAACTGCTTGTTGTGATTTTTACATTTTGCCAATATACATGGAAAGGACCATTAAATCATGTCCTAAAATCCACAGTTAGCAGCCATGACCACTTCCAATGATTGATGGGATTCTGCACCATGCCTAGTTAGGTCCATTTGGACACCAAAACAAACAGTGCAGTTGTGGATAAAGATCAGTAAGTACACTGTCTTCTGTGCAAAGCACAATGACCCTAAACTATTATTAGTGGAAGGAAGCACCTTGAAGAGCTGAAGTTTTCAGAATCACACCATGCATAAATGTGACTTTTATCTGTTTCTCAGTTTCAGACTTTTGTAAGTAGGTAAAACATTCAGTCAAGATGTTGATGCTATGAAGTTGTGGTCATCCTCGCCTGTGAGGGATGAACATTCACTATATAGAACTATGCCCTTTAAGTAACATGATAAAGAACTCTGCCCTTCAGCTTTGATTCTTAACAAGTGTGAAATGTCTCAAGGTGATATAAATCTGAGTATTACAATACAAGATACCAACCTGAGTATCACAATAAATCCATCAAAGACATTAAAGCCATTGCTGATGTACCCAAAAAGTCCATAGGCACAGATCTTGAAAAACATCTCAGCACCGAACAGTGCACAGAACACAATGTTGCTGTACTCCAGGATAGTTGTTAACAAATCCGGCTGAAAGAAGACAAGATCAGTAGATGTACATTTGTGCCCACAATTCAAGGTAAGTCTTTTGATTAGATGACAATTTGTACCTGTGATACAAAATAATCTAATAAGCTGAGTGTTAATTTGAACTTATGATACAAAGTTAGTCTAGTAAGTTAGAAGACCGTTTGTATCTATATGATACAAATTAAGTCTTATAATTGACATCAGTTTGTACCTGTGATACTATTGATACAAAATAAATTGATGTTAGATGTCAGTTTGTACCAACGATACAAAGTAAGTGTAATGAATTAGATGTCCCTTTGTATCTATGATACATGGACGGACACAGTAAGTCTTATAGTTAGACAGATATTGTATCTAAGAGACAGAGAAAGTCTAATAAATTAGATGACCAATTTGTACATGTGAAACAAAGTAAGTCTTAGAAGTTAGGTTCAAATTTGTACCTATGATGCAAAGTAAATCTTATAGGCTAGATTCATATTTATACCTGTGATACAAGGTAAGTCTATTAAGCACAACAATCTTAGAATAATTTAGTACAAGTAACTGTGACAAGGGAAAATGCTACTGTAGGATTAAAAATAATGTTTTAAATGAATTTTCAAAAGTAATTAAGCCTTGTAATGATACCTGAATTGTTTAGTTATATAGTTGTGTACATATATAACGAACGAAAACTATCAGTGTCTTAAATTCTTGATTCTCATGCACTTCATAATAATACTGGATACTGAAGGAAAAATTACAAAAATTCATCCATGAATAATACCTGGTTGTGATATTCCACTCCCATGCTGAGTGTGTTGAGAAGGATGCCTACAAGTATGCTCCTCTGGAATATATTACTCTCCACCATGACCTTTAATTTCTTCTGCATGAAGTTTAAAATACCTGAAATTATGGGAAAAGAAACAATGCTGAATCACTCTGCATTGTCAAGGAAAAAAAAATTTTGGGGCCAAATCACTAAGGAAAATTCCGTTAATCTGGTATAATCCCTATAAGAGCTCTTAAACGACTATATAGAAACTGTTATTAAACTTACAGAATTGTAAAGTCAACAACGTTTAAGTTTATCAAAATAATTACTCATGGACTTTTAAAACAGTGACCATTTTCTACATCTGTCAAAGATACAAGTCATAAAATATTGAAATTTAAGACAAAACGATATTTTTAAATTCATAATCATGACTAAAACAGATCTTAAATATAGTACCATTCACCACAACGTTGTCAAATGTTTACTGACATGTAACTAAATAACATTTACATGTGGGCCATGCGTCATGGCTGTGTATAGTGAAAACTGTTGTGGAAAGGTTGTGATTGCTTAAAAAAAACTGTGCAGAATAACAAGACACAGTAACTTTGCTTTGGAAAACAGCGAATATAAAAGATCTTTTACAGCTGTCCTCCCCCGCCCCATTCAATAAAATCCATTCTGCTGTAGGAATCGAGATTTTGAGGCATATAGTTTTTACTATCCTAGACGACCGCTTAAGGTATTGTATCTCATCAGCATTGCTACAGATTATCTTACAAAATAAGCCGACTTGATACACATTCACTCAGCGATATATAGAATTTTAAGATACTCTCCTCCCGCGAGTGGAAAGTAACAACTATCATAAGAGATAAATTATTAATTTTCCTTGTATTATCAGCCCATATTTTCGTTGTTTAGAAAGACTTGAAGATGTTAATTTAATTCTTTATCCTTTTGAGATATGTGAAACGTGAAAAGGAATGCAAAATGACAAGTTATTCAGCTGCAATTTTACATCAGTAGAAAATTAAATTGAAGAAAATATAAGAAATATTTTACACGCAATTTTTTTCACGAATGTTACAGTTTAGTGAACAAAAATTAACATGAACACACTTAATTCGATACATACAATACTGCATGCATCTGAAGAGTAATGTTCAGACTGAAGCTGCTTTCGTATGTTAAAAGTGAGAAATAAAATAATTCTGCCACTTTAAATGCGAACAATTATTTATTTTGCATCCCAAGTTGACAATTAAAGGGAACTTTTGGTGTGAATCTGCTCAAGATATGACTATGGACATAGTAATAAGCGCTTGGTTGTACGCACTTTGGTAATCTAATAAAACAGCACTTGCAGTTTCAACAAAAAAAAAGGTAAAAAATACCTTCTGAAACTAAGAAACTGGCATGGGTGACAAAGAGACAGAGGGGGAAATATTCCTGCTCTTATGGAAAAGTGCTCAGGCACCAAAAACTAACAAGAAAAAAGAAGTCAAATCAACTTTGGTTCAAGATGCAAACCAGAAAGGAACGTCAACACATCCTCTTTCATTTATGAATAATTATAATACATTTCCGTATGGTTCTCTTACACAGTAACGTTTAACACCCAAAACTGAGCATTACTCCAGTCAGTGTCTCATTACACAAATGGTAAAATGATAAACACTTTGCATTAAATGACACACTTGAAAACTATCACAAGATATGAAACCCGCTCGCAAGAAAAGAAGACACCTGCTTGACAATCATGCAAAAGGATTATAAACACCATGTACTGTAAAATTGCCATTTATATTATTTACTTTCAAAATGAAGTTTTAATTAGTTACTATACTAATTAGATAACGGAGCTTAGGTATGTCATATATTATATTATGTTTATATTCTGTCTGTTATGCAACATAGTTCAGTGAGATATAATTTCATGTTTTGGAGACATACTAGTTGTCATACAATATTCAGAGCTAACTTTCTGCAATGCAATGGTATGTAAACCTGACCTCAAATGGCTAAGACTAAAAAAGATGAAATTTGGGGATGGTGGTGAAAAATATGGGAGTTGGGGAAAAAAAAAAAAACAACTAAAAAAGTTTGATGTGGTCATCTAGGTGCTTTACTTTGGGATCTATCGGGCAGTTTGAATGCAACTTAAATAATTTTTTTAATCTATCCAGGAAAGGAACAAGGATAAAAAAAAATAGATATTCTGGAAAAAAAAAGAGAGAAAAACAGTATTGGGGCAAAAAGAGATTAAAACAGTATTGAAAAAAAAAAAGAGACTTAGATGAATAAGTAAAAGACTGACATGGTCAGTGTTAGCTTTACAAAAAGAAGGAATATTTTTTACCTGCCCCATGAAATGGTGCGAAATGCTGTGAACTTATAATAAACTTCAAAGAAATGTTTGGGTCCGTCAAAGAATTGATGTCTATGCCTCATGCAAAGACAGGCAAGCATAACACACATCTAGAGAGTGATAGTGCTGCCACAGATATGCCATTGCCCACTTTACTTACCACTGAAAATCTCTGGGATTATTGAAAGTATTTGCTTATTAAATAAATTGTTGACATTTTCAATTAATGAATTAATAAGGTACACCATTTCAAATGGAAAAGTTACTAAGAGACCACAATCATAAAATATTTACTGTAATACTTTTGGTTTCAGATACATACAAAAAAAAATTATTCTACTAGAAAACTAACTTCATTTTGCAGATAAGATCGCTTTATGAAACATAATGGTTAAGTTCTCAGTTATGTTAATTGAAATCTAACTTTTCTAATCCAGATCTGTATTAGTCTCACTTAAGTATTTTTCAATGCAAAATTGCAAGTTGAGGAATTATGATTTTCTTACTGATGAACTCTAATGAACACCTCACATTCCGAATACAACTTTTTTTTCCACATTAAATCAATCATTAAGTGTGATATTAATGTATACATGTCCTGCTAGTTCGTATAGATGTTGTGAATTCTAATAATCGAACATAATCGCATGTATGTGGCAGCTGCACACCCAAGAGAAAACAGGCCAGGAAATCACACTATACCACAAATATTACGTGATCGTGTCGACCCTCCAGATTCATCTTTACTAGTATCCAGTTCAGAGTCCACTATATCCCCACCAGCAATAATGACAGCAGTAGGGTTGCACATTGTGTTGGGGTTGACATGCTCGCCCGCGAGCTCTTTGTCACCCACACCCATGCCCCCACTGCCACCACAACTGCCGGTGTCTTGTTCCATCTGTGGCTGGCCAGAGCCCTGTTGAAGACCTTCTGTTTCACTTTGCATGGATAACTGGGAGGTCAGGTGCTTGTCTCCTACCATATCCATGAGTAGATTATCCGCGAATAAGCCTGAGAGGAAACAGTGTTCCAAAGTACATGTCTTCAAAGAAAAATTAATACTTTTCAAACCAGTATCTTTGCATTCTACCTACTTGTTACATTACCTTTGTATCAAAGAGTGATGCTTTAAAACCAGTAACATCGTTAGTTGTCATCTTTTTGCATTGCATTTCCACCTACTCAATATGTTAAGGAAGTGCTTCGGTAGGCACAGCTGTTGCTATGGATTAGGGTTATGGTTTGGGTCAAGGTTAGGGTAGTTTTGTCTAGATTGATGCCCGGAAAAGCCAAACTGTTCCTATCCAAGCACTTGTCCTAATAGCTTATATTCAGACATCCACCTAGACAACACTACCCTAAGCCTAACCCTGAATCCAATCCTAACCCACAGGCATAGCTCTCCCTACCAAAGCTCTTGCAGTTGTTAAAGTCTGCAACACTTCTTATATCCTCAAGTAGAACCGTAAGCTACTCTGCCATTTGTCCAATACTATTTTCCCCAAATCTATACATGTTTCTAATAAAAACATTTTATGCCAGAACATAGAGGATACTTGGCATTTAAACACCAGTCTATAGATAAAGTTAAACTGACTCCACTAAAATTAAGCTTCCCTCCAAGACAAAAGAAAAAAAAAAGGCAATCCCCAATAAAAATCGGCAACAATATCATTCTATTCTTTGGTTTTTCCCACAGGAAACTGCAAAAGAAAAATGATGCCAAATTCTTCAGAAAATGAAAACTAATAAATTATCATACTTCAACCAAACAGTCTCCGTAATACTGTTTCACAATAGAGACAATGAAGTCTCTCAATAGAATGTGCATTATTATGTTAAATGGCGCCACACACAAGCTGGAGAGAAATGTACTTGGTCAAATGAAAAACAAAAAACAAAAACAAAAAGACTTGAATGGAAACACAATCATATTTCTTCCTTTCTTCAAAAACCACAGTAATTACAAGATACACACTAACAAATAACCAGACCTACAAATGTCATTATGCGACGCCATCAAATTCACCTCCTCCATTCTGTTTTACCTGACGTGTCATCGCTGCCAAGGATGCTAGCTAACACTCATGCTTTAATACAACGCAGTCAGATGTAGACCTCGATTCTTTTTATAATCGAATTAATTTCACAATGTGAACACAACAGACTGAATTTGCAGTCTGCGGGAAACATCCGAACTTCAGATAAAACAAAATGGCGCCCAAAAGTCCCATTGGTAGGTTTGGTTAACTGTTAGTCTGTGTTAAACAGGTCTGGGAAATTTGTTCCTTGAATGAAAGGGCAAACATCCCTTGTTAAGCTACACGTGAAAAACCAGGTCTCTGAAGAAAGGAAAATCGATTAAAATGGTACGTCATAATAATTAAATAATATGTATGAATGACATGAATGATGAATGTTTTTACACAATAACAATTACACAGAATGAAAAAAAAAAGAAAGAAAAAAAGACCCACAACAATGAGAGATGGAAAGTTGAAATGCAACGTTTACTTAAAATGAATGTCTGAATTTCAGCCACAGACATAAAATATCATGTCCCTGACATTCTTTGAATTCTATTCCAGTCAAACATCATCAGCTAACAAAGTTATCAATACTGAAACTCGGGGTGGTGGCTGTGCTTGCTGTATTTTCTTTCGTCATAATATAATGAGAATAATATGTTAAGCAAATCAATAACCACTACACGCCTGTCTAGCTAATAAGCATGAAACACCAAACATGGTGAGCAAGCTACAGTAGAGTTGTAGTCTAGCTTAAAGGTGAAGTATAAATCCACATGCATATAATATGTATTAAAGACATTGCTCTAGCGTATATAATTTTAAATTCGCTGAAATGTTAGCAAATGATGACATGTGAGTGTAGCAATGAAAGTACCACTAATCAGCGCTAATATCTTTTCACTAGCGATGAAAGTACTGCTAATCGGTACTAATATCTTTTCACTAGCGATGAAAGTACCACTTACCAGCACTAAAACACTTTACACTATTGATGAAAGTACCACAAATCAGCACTTTTATTATTTACAATGGCCATGAAATTACTACTAATCAGCACTAATATCAATTAAACTATTAAAAAAGACAGTTTCTCCCATCCAAAATGACAAAAACTACTTGTATAAGGAGCCTTTTTTTTAAGAGGTGAGAGTAAAATCTTTGCCTGGTTCGGTAAGCTTGTTGTCTTTCGCTCTCTCAACTTCGCTGTACATCTCTGAAATCTGTGATTGGTGCTAAATGCAGTTAAACCCAATCCCCACACTGTCCAACTCTTTAAAATTGTTCCACAAATGTATTATTATTATCATTATTATTATTATCATTATTTTAAGTAAGCTTCTCCATTGTGTCGTTATCTTGTATAGGGAACGGGATTTAATGACACAGTTACTATATTTATTTAAATTTACCGATGACGTCATGAGACATTCGAAATGTTCAACGCGGTGGTTAAGCACAGTTGTTATGGACTTTGTAAGGGCGATTTGAGGCACAAAGATCAACTGCACATGAAAAGTGTGTGGAAAGTCCATAACTTGTGCTCAACCGCCGCGTTGAACAGTTCGAATGTCCCATGACGTAAATCTAAATATAGTAACTGTGTCATTCAATCCCGTTCCTTACAGGTAGGGCCCACTAATAGTGTACGATCTTTTATGTGGAAATACGAGATAAATCAACAAAACTATGCAATTTTTCTGAAACGAAACAAGCAAACAAGCTGACGACACAGTGGCTACGCTGGCCTATCCTTATTCAGGACCGATAATTTGCCTTAATACAGTTTTCTTCCCCTTGAATAGGCTCTTTGCGAAGACGTCACAGAGTGTTTTTGTTTTGTTCTTCCGACACCCTAAGATGGCCGGTGGATCAGCTGATGAGTGTAACTTCGAGATATGTCTTAGCGGTTAAAATGACTGCTAGTTGCATTGCAGTTGACTGTTATGACAGGGGTGGAAAGGATGGATCCAAGCTGGTCAGATTCCCTACTATCCGTGTAAATAAGGGAAAGGAAGTGAAAGAATTGACTGAACGTCTCCCATGTGCATGTACATACGTGACATTGTTTAGTGTAGTGAACTACTTCCAGCTCGCCGGCGGTTGGTTCGTGACGCCTCAAGTGCTCGCAGTGCACATCAGCTAACGAATCAAAATCAATGCTACAATCGCCATGGTGATGCGTCGGTCTTTACATCACAGATGGCCGATATGCGCAATGGGCCCATAGAAAGTGCAGCCTTCTTTTTGCAAAAGTTGTCCAGAATATTTAATTGCTGAAAACTATGTAGTTTTGAGACGAAGTGTAAACACTCACAGCTGTGCTAATTGTGTCACATATTTCTGATAGATATGGGTAAGTGTGCTAAAATTATGTCTACATTACGTGCAACAAAAGGAGAAAAGCCACCACCCCATACTTTATCAATAATAAAGAGATCACGAGCACTTCCAAACATTTCCATCCCTGCTAAAACACGACACAATTCCAACATTCTGTCATGCAGTAAAATGATTAAAATTTCAGACCAACGAGTATAAAACCAGAGCATAAATAATGAGATTAGTTAGCCTACGCGGTCTTAATTTCACTGCACTGAAAATAGAATTTGTGCACAGTGTCGATATGAAGGATCGAAAAAGCTCTGGTGAAATTTCATTGTTTACTATTGTTAGGCCTTGTGTTTGAATTAATAAAATGGTTGTAACAAATCTGTAACAAATCATGCCCATGACAAAGGAACTCAAAGTTTAAAAAATAAAACTGTAGAGAAAATTTCTCATGCAGGGAAAACAGTGACACCTTGAGGAAACAATAATCAGGCTCCGTGCAACAGTTTTCAAATAATCCGGAACACACTGCAGGGGCCTCCTCCTCTATTGATGTCTTGACAAAATTACTCAGAAAAACTCGAGTCCAAAGATCACTTTATGAAACTAAATAGTTCTTGCATTGTGTTCCTTGCTTTTGGAGGTTGGGGACATTTCTGGCCGATACGGATAGGGGTTGGGGTTGTTGCGCGGTGGGGTGGTGACTCACCGGGTAGCTACCCTGGAGAAATTTTTGCATAAAATTTGGTTGTCTCTGGGTTTCTATCTCTCCAGTTTTTTTTCCTGCGCTCAGAAGGCCTATGGACGAAAACCTTAATGCCAGTCTGCACAGCTGTCTCTGATTTCAATCTCAAATCTGACTACAATGTTTGAGACTAGGTCCACAAATGAAGGGGCGGGGGGGGGGGGGTCTAAGCCTAACAGATATTGCTGAACGAATTTTGCCGGTGAAAAATACTAAAACTTTTCCTTTTGCCTCATGTCTTTTTCTTAGTTCATGAACAAACTAAAATAAACAACTGAATGAGAAAATCACTGTGTCAGACTATCTCTTGAATGAAAACAACTAGCATTTTTTTCGTTCGGAGTGACTATTATGCGCCATGTGGCCAGAATGGATTTTGCTTGCTCAGCAAATTTTCAGGAATGTCCCAGGATTAGGGATAGTTTCAGATATTTGGCCACAACATCGTTTACGTTGGCGACCTCACAAATTTAGGTATCAGAAACCTACTGAGAGCAATCTGGCAAAATGGCCACAATAGCCACAACCTTTTGTATTTTCTTTATCGTTTTTTATCTTTCGATGAAATAATCAATAGCAGATTAAACTACAAAGTATGTATTTTTCAAAACTATCTGGATTTAATTAAGAGGGTAAGATACTTCCAATTCCTTCAGTTGCCAAATTAAACAACACTTCCGAAATTGGACTTACTTCCTCTGTATGTGAAGAAGTAAACAACTTTAACGTTCAAATGTGTTCTGCAAGTCAACACTATTTACTATAGGTTGAAATAAAATTGGTGGTGAATTTCGTTAGTGACGCATTTTTACCCAGAAAAATGTCAGTGTAAATATTTTTTTTCCAGATGCATAGCAATGCCAAATATATGCATGCTCCTTAAAAAAAAAAAATTAATAATTCACAATTCAGGGTCATTCCCCAAGTTATAGGCTATGCACTTTTAACTGTTTCACCATTAAAGTTAACAATCTAAATTTTGTTCTTTTCTCACCTACTACATACACAACATTTACTAACAAAAGGAAAAAAAAAGCATGCAGTGATAAGGACCATATTATGACGAACAACAAGACTAAGACACTTTCTTCCAGAAGCCCGTCATGCTTCATACGAAACTAATCATATTAAAAATCATTGTGACAAAAATAATATAAGAGAGGTTCACTTGTTCAAAATATCTGCTGTAAATACGACAAAGTAATAAAACTGCGATAAGTGAACAGCAGTTAAAAATCTTAATGCGCACTTTTAGTTCTTCCTTCTTTTCATACTGTATGACTTTTTCAACCAAGCTGATTAGCTGCTGCCGTTTCGCAGATAAATTTCATTAATTAATTTGCTCATTCCTATTTTTTTTCTTTCTTTAATACACATACAGAAGAAGTAAGGAATAAGATGTTTTGCCCTATGTAGTAATGGTCATTATAAACTAACATAATTTAATTTGATGTATCACACCTGACAAAATGATTGAAAGACTGCATCAGCATCAAAATTCACTGGAACTCTGTCGGGTTCTACATAGCATAACTATACTACTGTGACTATCAAAGCACTACTTGATTATAGTATCTATTTGCCCTGATGGTGGGGTAAGGTTGGGGGGTAAACAAGAGTCACATTGTAACAACAAAAGTATAAATGGACAAATAAAAAAAAAAAAATAAAAAAAATAAAATGAAATAAACAAAAACTGGAACATGTTAGCCTTTGATACAGCAAGCACCGCCACTCACTCACCTTTATCAGCTACAGACTGAGTTTTGCTAGGCTCATAATCCACATTAAGGAGCATATTTGATGCTGCTAAAACAGCATTTTTAGCTCCTTGGGCGGCCAGTACCTCTGGCAAGGTGGGTAGAATCTTGCCTGTGCTGCTATTTCCACTGTTAAAAGAATTGGCTTGGCTGAGAGGAAGCGGAAAAGCAAAGCCAAAGTTGGCACTTAAGTGGTTTGGAGAGTTTTGCTGGGACTTCAAGAGCACAGGTGTAAATGGGTCCACTGACAGGTGTGACAGAGCCAAAGATTCCGATGACGGATTCAGACTGTAGTTACTGCCAGGCAGGACCAAGTAATTTGGTCTCCTTGGTGACGACATGGAGTCGATGTCCGACTGTTCAGGACTGGCCCTCGGAGCTTGCGGTATAGTGGATGGTATAGGTGGACTTTGATATCTTATGTCAGGTGTGGCCAAATATATTTGGTGTGAGTGTGGTTGTGGTTGTTGTTGTTGGTGTGGCAGTTGCTGTTGTGGTGGTTGTGGGGATGGGTGATGTAGAAGGTGCTGATATTGATGGTGATGGGCAGGTGGTGGATGAGATAATGATTGCTGACGGACAATGGCAGCTGAACGCTGGTGTGACTTCAGATTTGCACTACCTTTCTTTTTGGACTTCTTGCGACGTAGAGATAAAGACTTCTCCGGGTTGATTTTCTGCAGACCTCTTGTTTTATAATATGCCTTTATGAGTTTTCGTTTGACTCTTCTGTACACCTGAGCCACAAGTTTGAGCAGTTCTGTATAACATCCACCTGGCTCAGAATTACTGGCTAATGTGCTGCACGACTGGAAACGTTTGCGCTCCTGCAACATTCGTTCTGTCTCTCTTTTCTTTGTTTCCGAAAACTGAGTTGCAATCACAACAAGACACAAGTTGATCATAAAAAAAGAACCAATCTGAAATGAGAATAATGGAATGCAATTTTAAGTAATGGATTCATTTGGTATATCAAATTTGATATTATTACTTTAAAACAACCCAACTATAAATCAAAGTACAAAAAATTATTAAAAAGAATCATGTGTACATTCAAGAACGTAAGCTCTTTAAACACCCATTGTGGTTTTGAAATGAAAGTGCTCATATTATTATTATTATTTTATATAGCGCATATCCATTTTTAAAAAGCTCTATGCGCTTTACAGAAGAAACCTGTCAACCACAGAGCAGAATGGAGCGCCGGCGAAGCGCTCAACACACTACACTGCTTCTTTCTCTCTCCCTGCCTCGCGCACTCTCTCTCTCTATCTCTATCTCAGAGCAAATTGTGACGCAGCCTGTTAGGCGCAGTACACAACTCACAATAGTTCAACTCACAACTCACAATACAAATAATATTTGAATATTTATTAATAATAATATATATTTAATAATGAATAATAAATTTTGTTGTTGCTGGTGGAGGGATGATATGGATAAATTTTAATCTATTAGTTTCAATTTTGCCCGGGCAGCGGCCTGTCCGGCCTGCTCTTTACGATTTCCAACTGTCAAGGTGTCTTTAACGTGCGCAACGTGCACACGGGCCCTCCGAATTTTTTCGTCCTTATCCGAGAAGACTAGGTACTCGATCCAACCCCCCAATAGGATCAGGGACTTGAAAATATGAGAAAAATCCCAATTTCCAACATGCCTGCACTGCCCGGGTTTAGAACCCGGGACCCTTGGCATGAGAAGCGAGCACCTTGCCTCTAGACCACCTTGTCCCCATATGTTATACCAGAGCACACAATCGTACTTGCAGAAATTTTCATCCTGACAAGACCCATGAACAAGATAGCATACAAAATATTCATCATAACGATTTGACAGCCGGGTCTTGGAAATTATTAAATAATTAATAATCTTGACAAAATTCCGACTTATTCGAAGATGATATTTTCCCTAAGATTTCGGAGGTTTTTCCAAACTGGAAGACTCGACAATAGAAAAAACAAAAAAACATGGCAAGCCACAGTAGCAAAATTAATGTTGATATATGTCAATAAATTACTTGTCCGCACATAAATTCCCCGAGAAGGACGGGAGGGAAGGGATTTCTTTACACTCGGTGTAACACTTAAATTCGATTGAAAAAAATTAAAAACATCGGTGAAAATATGACTGGCTGTAAAATTCTAACCAGGTTAAGAGGTATTTTCTAATAGCATGCTATTCTTATCAGATATAATCTGATTTTCCCCAACATATGTATCTATATTAGTGCAATTCTCCAACTCCATAGCAAGAAAATTATTATCAGCACCATGAGAGATAATAATACAATCTAATAAAACAAAACAGAAATAAGTGTCCTTATTTGGCCTCAAGGACATATTATTAAACTGGCATAGAAATTCTTCAAAAACTTATGGCAAGAAAAGCAAAGCCAACCCATTCAAAAACTGAAAATGAAATATCTTGGGACCAATCACATTTAAGATAACTTACCACAATTAAAGCCACAAAATAGATCCAGTCCCAAAAGGAGTGAGCATCTTGCACATAATACATGATGTTCACCCAGCTCTCCAGACTGATGACCTGGTAGGGAGAAAAGTGAGCTTTAAAAATATATACGTATTTATAATATATAATGCAATGTTTTTAATGTGTTCATATAATTGACTGTTTCTCTGTAATGAAGAAAGTTCAAAACCTGACTTTAAATAGTGAACAAGTCCTAGTTTCCTTGTCAGCACTGACAGAAAGAATACTTTTTAATATACTAAAATATTTAAAGTGTGGATTTGTTTGTTCTTGGTTTGCATTTTTTTAAAAAAATGTTTTTCTCCAATGTCAAATTTTAAAACATGATAGTACAGATTCTGTTCCAAGTGTTAATCTTCCTGTCAGTATTGATGCATAGACTTTTAAAAAAATTACTAAAATGTTTAAAATGAGGATTGTGTTTGTCCTTGGTGTGAAACTAAATTAAAGAAGGTCGGAATATGGCAGAAATAAAAAAGTTGTATATACCAAAGTCTGGCGTAAGAAATCTTACCGAAAGCTTGATTTGCTTTGGGTTTTACAATAATTATCATTTCTGTAGTATTTCTTGTGCTAGACTTTGCAAGACACAACTTTTTCTTTCTGCCACATTTTGACTTTGTTTCAAGCCTTGCTGCCACCTTACAGATTTTCTGTGGTATTTTATAAAGCACACACGCACATTAAAGAGAGAACAAAACTAATATCTAAATTATACGTTTTTGAGATAATAAATAATGCTATGGACATAATACAAACTAATCAGCTGACTTACTTGAAAAATAGCCACCCAAGCCAATCCTATATTGTCAAAAGAGACAGAGCCCAAGTAGGGATTCTGGGCGTGGGGTAAGCATTTTGTATAATACTGATTCCAGTTAACGCATGATTCGTTGGTGGGTGTGTTATTACTGTTCAATTTGGCTGAAGCGTTACATAAGATGCCTTCATACTCAAACAAGGGCAGGTTTTCACACTTGCGTATCCCTGAGGCATTCTCGGCACTGCATATATATTCAAGTTTTGGCGAATATTTAAAGAACGGTGGAACAGAATCCCTGCAAAGAGAAATGCATAATATTTATCAAGACAGATACAACGTGTTGAGCAAATAATATCATTTGATACATCTGAAATGAATATCTCACAAAGAACTTTCTGAAAATATCGATAATCATATTTAGTAATGAAAAAATTCACTCTTTGTAAAATATAATTCAGCTTTGATTACGGTGTATACTAGATACATGCCACATGCAGGTCAACGTGTAGCTGAATTTCAGTTAGACACGTCACACTAATAATACATCAATATAATGTTTCTTACACTTTAAGTTTGCAAATATACGAAACTCTACGAGGTTTTTGTTCAATTCTATTCACATGTTGTTTTTTTTTTGGTCTCATTTATATGTTGATTACATTACTTAAATCAAAGTATTCTTACGGGCGACTATAACTCTCATTAATGTCGAGAAAACATCGATGCCGCAGAACACCAGCCCAAAGTTGAACTCCAATAATGCCAAAAATGAAGAAAACAAAGAAGCACAGTAGAAGAACATTGCCCAACATTGGAAGAGTATCAAGCAGCAACATCACAAGAATACGCATACCTGCAGAAAAATGAAATGAAAAATTAACAACATTCTGCATCAGTTTTAAAAAAGTTTCATATCCCGTATTGCAACAAATATCCTTTCTTATGAAAGCATGACACTTTCAACCTCGCCCGCAACGGTAGTACAGGAGCTGACATAATTGGCTTTGTTGCCTGCCTTAGTATTTATTGTTGTCTCCCTTATATTCATAATGATTTTTATCTATTTATCTATTATTATTATAAATATTATTTAATAAATACTCTGTTCATCTACTGTAGAATGTACAGAAATGCAACCGCAAAACTAGGCTAGATACCAACAAATGGTGGTCTATCTAGTTTTTTTTTTTTTTCCTTGAGTATGAATGTGTAGAGTGTGTGTGTGATTTATATGATATAAATGTTGTAAAGCACTTAGAGCCTGGTTGTTAACGGGATAAAGCGCTATGTATTTATTATTATCATTATTATGTCAGTTTTGAAGCCATTCATTGTTTCGACATTTCTACATAGAGCGTAATTAATCATTTCTCTTTTGAAACGTTATGAGATACTTATAATGCCATTATTCTTCAACCTCCAGCTAAGATGAAAATTTTCAGCTGAAATGGTTCCTGGTAACTGTCTTTTGTAAAGGCCCATGAACTCCTCACTGATGATATAATCATGACCTACCTGTCACATAAATGAATGAATGAATGAAGAAATGAAGAAATAAATTTTTAATAGAAACACCACTTACTTGGAATCCGATTTATAGCACGTAAAGGACGCAGGACACGGATAGTTCTGATAGCAGATATACTTAAGTTCTCTGTGTCAACAGCATATTCAATGGTCCTGAAAATAAAAGGGGTTAAGTAAGAATACAATCAATGATCAAGTGTCAGAGGAATAGTCTCCAGCAATGTTATACATGTTGTTAAGCTACTTGTAATTTCTGTAAGTGCAGTATAATTCATATTAGGTCTATATTGGTTACACATGTATTAGAAGAGTGTTATAAGTTGCAAATTAGTTTATTAAAGCACTAAGAGAAAACTAAATGCCTAGATCTTGGAAGGCACATTAAGTTTGGATTGTTAAGAAAACTACTTAAGCAAAAACCAGAGAAGAAAGAACATCCCGTAATGTATCTGAGTTTACATATCCTATTACACGTATTAAATTTATATTTAGGGACAGAATTGAAGTGCCATAATCCAAACGTAGCATTGCAAAGTAAACCTACGAGGTAGTGGTTAAAACATTCGACAAATATATTATTTCACTCCTTATCACGTTATCAACAATTGCAAACATTTGATAGATGTCAGCGTCATTTCAGCTTTAGTGCATATTCACACGAAGCACATTAAGTACAACAGAATTTGTTTTATTCTTCAGTCGTTAAATAAGGTGTTTAATCTCAGAGGTAGTCCAAGCATGCTTGTGCAAGATCAAGATAATAATTTGTTAAACATTGTCCAGGTAGGTATTTTTCCTGCGTTCGCAGACAATTACAATTTTCAAACAATTTAACAATCAGACATGAACTCTACCTGAATGCCAAAATGTGTTTCACTGAGACAATCTCCCAAGGACCCAGACAACGCACAGCGTACAAATCCATTTTGTTAATTAAAAAATGAAAGTGTTGGTGTGGTGGTTGGGGGAACAGATTTTCATTTTGGGAGGGGAAGGGTGGGGTGTAGGAATTAAACGGAAGATAAGTCAATTGCTAAAGAGAAATAAAATCACACAACCGCACTTCTCATTAACACAGAATACGGAGAAATGCCGTCCGTGTGGGTTTGAGAAGCAAGGACAAGTATGTTTCAAACTCGCAGCAGTAATTCCGGGGATTCGGGGGTGGGGATGAGGTTACATGGTGCAATTTGAGGATAAAATCAATTTCTTTTTGTCTGATATTCAGGTCGGAATTCACCGTCACTTTGCACGACAATCAGATACATCAAATTGTCTCCCTGTGAAAGCTGTGCCAAAAACACCAGTAATTCATATAATTATCCGCTGCCCCTTACGCTGCCCTCGACAATAATGAGACATGGCATAGCCGCTCGTAACCAGACTCCCGTTTTGAGTTGGAAGGGACGTAAATAAGAAACTTACGCCAGAAGGGCCAATTTGGATGAGAATGGTGAGACTTAAAGTAGATTTACCAGTAAAGGTAGTCCTAAGAGTCCCACTTTCAATGCCCAATTAGTTCACATACCACTACTGCGATGTCATTTTCAAGTCCAGTTGGAAGCACATCAAGTTTGTTGTAAAGAAAATATTATTAAAATTAAAGGGGAGATTTGTGAATTCACGCCCAACAGAATACCAAAGATACCATCGACTATGAAACACAACGACAGAATGGTCTCCACACTGACAGATAAAAACCAATCGCAGATTCCACGAGAGTTACCTAGGCTACAGTTTTCTAATGACAGAGGATGAACCTGTTATGAGTTACATGATCTGGAAAAAAAAACAACGGTCACAGTACTACAGAAAGTGACATGTCCCAGCTTCCCTTTTCTCCTAACTATGACCCGCGATGCCTAATCAAGGTGCTTGTCGCAAACGTCCGGTCCGGGATTTCGAGCGAAGAAGTCGATTTTGCGATTTTTGACGCAAGTCTCCCCGGCCCCACCGCTCTTATCAAGAAGACCAACACATTTTCTTGGCTAATTTAGACGCTCCCAGTATAATATGTAGGCCTAATTCTAGTTCCCCCCCCCCTCACGCATTCACAGAATGGATACCTTTCTCGTTCCAACGTGTTTTTAATGCCCCAGCAACTACCATTTGTACCGTGAGCACTTGCTGTGTCAGCAGTGACGGCCTTCGACTTGGACTAAATTATTTTACTTGCAAAGGGCTCTGAAACAGCGGGCCCGTAAGCTGCCTGCGGAGAATGATATGAACAAAGATATTGTGCTACAGAATAGGTGGGATGTTAAAATAACTTTTGGATTCAATTCAATGTACAAGTATTTTTTTTCTGATTATGTCAAGTCTTTCGGGGGGAGGGGGGGGGGAGGAATTGAGATTCCAGCCTGTACAAAACTTTACAGGTTAGAGATGGACCATTGTTACCTTTACCGTCTTCGACCCATAAACTTCTGACTCAGGATTTGTCATAGGAAAAAATTGATTAAATAATAATGATATAATTGTTTTGTATCAAAGTTCGACGTCCATTATACAAGGTATCCCTTGAAAATTAAACCTTGTGGAATGGAAAAATAAACAAAATTATTTCTCCCAAGAAAAGGGGGGGGGGGCTGCTGGAAGTTGCTTAACATTAAACAAGGAATAGGAAAAGGAGATCTGCGATGAGTACAATGCCGAGATATACCAGGGATATACCAGAAAAGTAACACAATAACATTAGAGACCTCATTAACACCGTTAACAACGTGGGAGACCACGATTCATTAGAAAGGCGAATGTTTTTCACAAATCTCGGTTACTTCCTTTCAAAATCTCTTCTTGCGCCCGTCCAAAGATGACACATCAAATCCGCCCACGCAGCCCAACCCCCGGGCTTCAGGTGGAACACGAAGAAAACATGAACTAAAGAATCTATGGCCAACTCCGGCAAGGTACACCCCGACACCAAAATCAAATTTTACACCGAAATATAACGAAAACGTAAAATACCCAGAAGCTGCTTGGAATGTAAGCAGTAAAGGATTGATTTCAGATTGCGATTTACACCGGCCCAGGAATTATTTGCCATGCACAGTAGAAGACAATGATCTTAATCATTATCTCCCCTGATCTCTCAACAAAGAATGGTTTCTCAAGGAAAGGGAAACAACAATGGCTCGGTAAGTTTGCCTAAGGTGATAGAGTTGATTCAGTCGCTTATGTAATAGTTTTTTTTTTTCTTATTTCATCAACAGTTCCGCGTTTCCCAAAGGGCGTCACTTCACATAAGATGACTGTTGCCGTTGCTGTGACGAGCTACCTTGTTTAAGGTTTTGGCCACTGATTTTAAACGTAACCTCCAAATCTGGTTCAGAGAGAAAGCAATGGCATCGATTGTTGAGCGTTGATACAATCATCTCTCATAACCTAATTCTTAAAAGAACAAGTCATTTTAGTTTTTGGACGTTCAAAAGTCTTCGACAAAAACTAACAAAAAATGCAACATGACACGTGTTTCTGGGCATTTTAGGAAGGTTTCTGCGTTTATTATGATAATTAAGACTGTTGTTGGTGCATGATGTACAACAACAACCATGTTTGCGCACACTATCGATCAGAGCATAATGGTTGTTTTTTTTTTTACATGTTCTTTTAGCCAGACTGATAACAGCATTTGGCAGACTCGCATGTCCATCATCCTATTCAGTAGGCCTTTCAGCAACTCTTTGCTCTCAGTAGCCATAACACTCCGTTAATGCAGTCTCATGCCCCTGGCCCTCTGGCCACCTCCATGAGCGTCGTCAAGTCTAATATCCAATTTTTCCAACGGGCTCAGGGTCCTAGACTTACGCACTTATTCTCCATGTGTTTTTTCTGAGGCATTGATAATTTAACCGTAGTTCCCTAGAATAAAAGGTCCAGGTCACCTTAACTGAGTCATGTTTACTCATATTCTTACTCCAGAGACTTGCCTCAGCATGTCTTCCAAAAAACGCTCATAAAATATGTAGCTAGCAATACACGGATTTTGGCATTTTTCCATGTTGCACGTCATTCTGGTGCTTTGGGAAAACGCTCCATCCCTCCAAGTACATCCTTAATAATTTTCCAAAGTTCCATTACACCACATCCTTTTACAAGGTCAAGGAAGATGAAAACAATGTTTCCGTTTGGAAAGTCCGCGAAAAAAAAAAAATGAAGGGCTTCATATCAACTAACTTAGGTACTACAAAACCTATGCTGTAATGCTGTGGTACAGAAGATTTCAGTTCCAGTCTTCGTTATCTCCCAAACGTGTCTCTTAACTTGTATTGTCACGATTTTCACTTGCAAATAATGCAGTATTTTATTAGCAAAGTTCATGTCATATCTCAGTTCAAGATCCCCCGTACATCGCTATCTTGCCCCAAACCAAAGTAAAACTAGTAAAGCTAGACTTGAAATTAAAAACGAAGGGTTGGGGTCCACTACAGCCACTTCCATAAGAATGACGCAGGCCAATACGTTTTCCGCAGGAATATCTTCACTGCACACCCGGTAAACCATTACATGCTTTGTTTTCCCATCCTCTATCCTGTTAAGCCTATTTGGAGATGACGCACGTCAATAATAATATTTCAGACATTTTTCTTTTCTGCTGAGGATACATAAATGTAGAGCCATACAATGTTTTGTTTTTGTATACCATTGATAGCATGAAGGTGCTAATCAGGAACCTTTGTGCTAAATGCCAAGAGAGTTCATTGAGATAAACTTAACGATCGATACCTGGTCTCGAAGCCCTACATAGGTACTAATGATACCTACATGATCGATACAAATAATTTCTTATACGACTAAAGAAACGAGAAAATCAACTGGCACTGTCCACATTTTCCGAAGTATCAGAAAAAAGGACAAATTTTAAGCACTAGCATTGCAAACCTTTCCCTCTTTACTAATGAGCGTCGTTTGATAAGGCGAAACAGGGAAGAGTCCTCTCATTTTCCCCCGTGCATGAACACACATAAAGAATGCTGACGATGTCGCTAAAATGCTGCGGTACTTTATTTCGTGGAAAAAAAAAATCTATCTGGTCTGGCTGATTAAGGGCTATCACACAGCTTGAAGGAAAGCTCAGCCAGCCCTGATTGGCTGATTTGAAAGAGATCCCGGAATGCTGGGATGAATAATGATTTGTTTGTTGGTAACGTAAACAACAGCCATCAATCCCCCCCCCCCCTTCCTCCCACCTCCCCCCAGGCCTTGCCACATCAGAGCTGATTACTAATGGTTTGATACGAAAATACGTCGTCCGTGCGAGTGTTCAAGAATGTTGAATTATGGTGTTTTCGTTTTTCTGAATTCCTATCACAATTAATTATCATAAGCAATTACAGAATCAAACAACAGTTAGATCTACTCTATCTGGCTGCGTCATCCACTGGCTTTGTTTTTTGAATATTTATCATTTTCGCCAGTCCAGTTTACAAAGAAAAGTACCCTGTCTACGGACGAAAGACAAAAAAACCAAGTTAAAATTTTTCCTCAAAATGACGGATCGAGATGACGATGTCCCCCAGATTCAGACTGTCGAATTTCTAGAGGTAACAAAATGTAACGGCTCGGTATTTCTCATATAAATATGCCCATGTAAACCCGCAGGATAGCTTGCATCTGTCAACCATTTTTCACATTTTTTCGAGGAGCACTTTCGGAGCCTTTTTGTTAAACACATTTATGGGGCCCGTTCTAACTTTTTGATACAGTACGGTGAAGACTAATTTAATTGCGCCCAGTACCAGGTTTAATAATGGCATTTTTTGATGATTCTTAATACATGTGCAAAACGCCATTAAGATCATTGTTCTTTGTTTTTGTTTAAAGTAAAAGACATTGGTTCATTTCAGTAGTGCAGTTGTTAAAGTATATAGACCCAGGCTCCAGGCTGTTTAGTAAATGCACACTACACGCAACGTCAAAGTACAGAACTGCTTCTGTTTGGGTATTTCCAGACGGTGTATAATTATTTCCACTGACATGCAATTCAATCTCCGTTGCTTAAATCCACTGATAATTCCACCGACCTGACTTGCCCGCATCAATGTTGCTATGTCTATGGAATCCAACCAGGGTTGTTGTGTGTGTGCGGAGTGTGTATGTGTGTTTATGTGTGTGTGTGGGGGGGGGGGGTAAAGCCATGAGACATGAATGTAGAAGAAAACAGGTTTTAAAGGATTAAATGAACCATTGTTTTAGTAAATGAGGCTAAAACAAAATGCGCGATTTTTTTTACTTGTATCAATCTCGTTGGAAACGCCATGAATCTGAGCGCTATGGAAAGGCATAAAACGAAACTGATAGACAAGTCGGGACGGCTTTGACTAAAGAACTGGGAATTGCGTGACGCTGGAGATTTACCGGTGCTGCAGCCACGACCAATAGTAAACCGTTAATTATCTAGCTAAAATCTAACGTTCGCTTCGACTCCATCTAATAATAGGTGGGCTCGGTGGGTTGCTCTTGAACGTTGCCCTGATTAAGTCTGGTCATCAATAGTTAGCCCGAAGGAAAAATAACCGTTGAGGGAAAGCGAACCTGTGATATTTCCAGATAACAACGTTAAATAATCCCATTCGCATTTACATAAAACTAGAAATAAAAATGTGTTCTGGATAGCATAAAATATTCAGTTTTAGGCTTCCAAAAAATGGAATAAAATATGTTCTAAATTCAGTTTCAGGCCTTTACAAAGTGGAATAAAATATGTTGTGAATCTAATAAACTATTCAAATTGAGCTCTTAAATGATGATATTACAAAATATGCCATTAGGTTCTGAAAGAGCAGCATGAATTGTTAATAATAAATCACTCAAAGGCTTAGCCTGAAGAAAATAGATAAATATGTATAAAACGTAATGTATTGCACAAACCAACATCGTGCAAGTTCATTACAAAACGACAGCCTCTCTGAATTTGTTTTTTTCGATAAAGGGCGTATCCTACTTTGACAAAAACGATACACTTTCATCGGACTCCTGTCATTTGATAGCAAATCTACAATATGGATGTTTTCTCTTGTTTCAGAAGCCATTGTTCGTTGGGGCATTTTGAGTGTGAGACACGCTGACCATGTTTTCAAGACTCAAACACAAGGTAAACAGTGTCACGTGTTTGGCAAAATGTATTGGCAAGAAGGAAAGGAGAGACTTCTATGAAAGAGTATGGACCATACAAAATTTGCAAATTCTGTATTCTACAGCAAGGGAGGGAAATTACAGTGTCTCAAGGGAAGCTACGCGAGAAATATTCACCTAACTTATAGAAGAGCAGATATTAACGCCATAATAATATAGCCACAATACTTGCAATGGGATTTTGTTTCTGATTTGTCAGTTTATTACCGTTCTTTTTTTTTCTCTCAAAAATGTTGCTGTGGCTATATCTTTAACAAAATCTTGTCGTAGTCATCCAGCCGAACCTCACCCTAATTCTGATCCTAAAAAAAAAAAAAAAACCTCGGGGAAAAACACTACACAAAACAAAAGCCAATTCGGCCCCAAGGCGCAAAAAGTCATTTTTAATTTGTAGCTGACAAGTGCAATAGCCACTTAGCCAAGTCTACGCCCGGGCTTACAAAAATAGCATGCTATCCTCAGCATCTTGATTGGCATTATTTTGTACACGGTGATAATTTAATACACCACCGGAAAGTACCGTCAAACCAGAGAGTATGTATGAATAGAGAAGTTTCACTATTGGTTGATTTGCACTGCGGGACACGGGAGGCTCTGCGAAACCACTGTTAGCATGGAAAGTAGGTCGCTGCGGTAAACAATATCCGTTGGTGCATTTCCACGAAGCATAAGAGCCTAGAAACGGTTCTAAATAGTTTCAGTCAACCCAAAAATATGAACAAACCACCGTAAACAGATACGCACACTATCTTTGGTGAAGGCGGTCTCTTTCAATTCTTTCAATTTCTTGTTTACCGAGCGACCTAGTTTCGCGATTTGGCGGAAGTGAGATCTCTCTTTATACATACTCGCTGGTCAAACCACCTAAGGACGAAACCGGAAGAGGAAACATTTGAAAGCTAGCAATATTAGACTGCAAAATGTGGGGCGGAAAAGGAAAGGCTCAACTTCGAAAATTGTCCTAGCTGAACTTTTTACCCACAATTTCATTAACCCAGTCGCAAACTACATTATTTTTAAGGAATTTAGGTGAAAAACGAATGTTTCTAAGTTTTGTGGTTGTTTCAAAGTTCTTAGTGTACCTTCTGTGACTCGCTCTTATATAACAGACTATCGTCCATGAAGGAGTCACCATTACAACGGTTACGATTAGTATT
Source organism: Onchidella celtica (assembly GCA_963931925.1). Lineage (NCBI taxonomy): Eukaryota > Metazoa > Mollusca > Gastropoda > Systellommatophora > Onchidiidae > Onchidella > Onchidella celtica. Next base: position 67,389,247 of record OZ007568.1, read on the forward strand.
TTCATACTGAACAAACTGTAAGATCATTCGCAGCTTGGGTCAAACGAAACACCATCTTGAACGACAGACAAAGAACACGGCTCTTCCCACCCTCCCCCTTTCAACAACCTAAGGTAAACTATTTAGTTGTCATGTGAAAACTCGACTATCTTTCTATAAACAATCTCACACACGTGACCATATCATCCATCCTCATCCCGATCATCTTGCAAATTACCGAAATATATGAGATGGAAAACATCGAGCAGGTGTGCTCCATTTCGTAATGAGATCCATTGACTCGCTGGCGTGCCCCTGAATTAGATCAGCTAACAGGCAAAAAGAGATAGGGACCCACTACAGTTAGGGTTCTGGGACGTATGGACCTATCACGGAGATGTGGCTGAGAGTCCAGCAAAGCATCAGTGCCCGAGACCATTAGCGTCTGGAGCTTTTCCTGTGCCATTAACGTCTCTCAGTCCAGACATAGACATGCCTCTCAGGCTCTTTCTTTCCATCTCTCTCTCTCTCTCTCTCTCTCACTCGTTCTTGTTTCGTGCGCACTCTGAATTCACATCCTCTTTCTCCTCCGACGGTTAGCAAGGTTGCTCTGATTAAAATAATTATCTACTGATGTGGGCTTGCACTGTGTGTTGGATGTATGTATGGATGTGAACATGTGTGAGTGAGATGTGTGTGTATAGCATGTATTTAGTATGTATGTGTGTTGTTGGTGATGTGCAGTGCGTGTGATATGTGTGTGCGTGTATATGCGCGTATGAGGTGAATGTGGTACCCGTCAGGTTTGTCTACACGGCACGGGATGTGAGTGTATGTGGATGAGTGTTAGTGTGTGTAGTGTTTGTATGTGCGTGTGTTTGCACTTGGGAGTATGAGAGGTTAAAGGCTATCAAATGTCACTGACAGCTTGGACTTGGGGAACTCAAAGATATTCAAAAGGGAACTTTTTTTCATGTATCTGTATGATTTCTTCTTTATAATTACCACAATTTCTCTGTCTGTCTGTTTCATTCTCTTTCTCACTCTCTCTCTCTCTCTCTTTCCGCCCTTTCTTCTTTATATCTTCTCCACTGTTTTCTTTCAATTAAATTCTTTCATATCTATCCCTATTCCATGTTGTCTCCTAACAATAGTTTCTTGCCTCTCTTCGATCCTCATACATTCTCTTTCTCTTTCGACTCCCCCACTTTCATTCTATTCTATGTGGTCGTTTATGACAAATCTGAATATCTGTTACGATTATCTTATGTCTGCCCCTGTGTCTGTACCAGTTTTCTGTTCCATTTTCCTACCTGTGATTGATTGACTCACGCACTCACCGTGATCCCGGGGGGTTTGATCCACATGGACAAGAACATTATGCGCCCTCACGCTCATTGACATACATACCAAATCGACAATGGGGTAAGAACTCGAATAGGCCTATGCTACTTCTACTGTGTTCGGAGGGGGAGGGGGGGTATAGCATCTCTCATTCCTTGTATCAAAATGTTTGGTCTCAGTCTCACCAAATAAAACGTAGGGGGGGGGGGGGTGATAATAGTGAATTTATAATTGCTAAAAAAAAAACTGTTTACAGTGACAGAACGGGGAGTATATGCGTTCACTGCACAAGGGATAAATCAAAGCAATGGAAAAGATTTAAAGCATTTCGATATAGAAAGAAAGTGCATACATTTTAACATACATATGAAAGATACCTGAATTTGGTATTCATCAGTCGACATGTGAATAATGTACAAAGATCCTGTGCACAGAGGCATAAAGGCAGTTGTACATAAGAATAAAATTCGTGGAAAATAAGTAAATGAAAAAAACAACAACACAACAACAACACTGGGGCAGTTCCCAGGTGATCCAGCTTGTCATCATTTACTTGAAGCGTGAGGTCAGGTAAATCATTGGTAAACAAGGCAGTGAGACGAGGCCACTCACAAAACACACAATACAATCATAGAAGAGCAAGGTGCTGGAAATGCAATTTGAACATGCGCTTGACTACCATGCACAAGCGGGCGAGAGAAAGCCAAACATACAGGCGTGGATCATGCAACACGCACGTGAAATTTCAAGCCAGGTTGGAACAGAATATTCTTAAGGGGCTATGAATTGATCTCAATGAAAACTAATTGGAATCCAATGTAGAGAGCCAATAATAATGAATAAAAAAAAGTGAAGGGAAAAATGACTGTGTAACCGGTACGGAATAGGTGAGTCAGAAAATCAATACTGATTTGCAAGCTTAGGATGGAAAAACAACAAAAAACGCGTGGACAGCAAGACAAATCAAATAATAAATCACTGATATGGGTTGTCTTAGTGTTTGGACATAATTATATGGCGGCATGTTTGCTGAAGCCATGAAAATGATATCGCAACTCGCTTGGTCGACCTAGAAAATAATTCATGTTGAAAATAATGAATGCGTGTGGAAATACAGCAAAATCTCCTGAATGTTAGCTGACAATGACCTGTGCTTTTGATTTGCCCTACTCTGAACCCCGCAAACGAAATGTTTGTACAGCGTGGTTGAAGTTCTTGATTATGGAGAGGACATACCGAATTATTTTGTTGAGAACCATTTTTATTGGCCGTTGTCTATGATATTTTAAACAGTAGGTTATTGCTGTCCAGTGAACACAAACTTAGTATTTTCTCTATTTGGCTTTGTAATTAGACTAACCTCCCTCCACAACGGCCATTATTATTTTATAGCCTGGTCTGCCTTTCGTTGCTATTTCTTCGCAGCGAAAGAAAGGTTTAGTTTGATTTCTTCAGTTTAAAAAGGATTCTGTATAGATATTTCTTAGCTGAAAAATATCTGAACCATCTAGTAAGGCCATGAACATTCCTATTGAAGTCTACTTGTAACGAATATCGAAATACCTTTTTTTTTTTTTACTGAACACAAAGACAAGCCAGATTAACTGGCAGTTAATGTTTTATGCAGCACAATTGTTTGTTCGTTGCACCTTACTACCATTACAGCTTTCAAAAGTAAACAAACAGACGGTGAATTCATATCATGGCAGAAGGCTCACATTAGATATGCAGCAATATCAAAGAGAAAGAACTTCAACATTTATCTTGTTTTGCAATTCTCTTTCTACCTGGTTGAATAATTAAGCTAATATTTGAAATCTTTCAGAAATGATGCAGAAATGACTGGCTTCAAACCTACTGCAATTAAACGCCCAGTAGTTAAGACAAATTATTTGGATATCCTGGCAAGTGCAACACACTTTTTCTTCGCTTTGAGTGAATAAATTCTTGGCACGAGACCGATTGGAGTGTGCTGGAGAATTGTAGACCCAACAATCCACGAGCCAAGGAATCAGAAACCCATACCAGCAATTTGTGCTTGGTGCAATTTTCAATGGAATGCCACTGGAAATTGTGTCCATGAAAGCATGAATACACTCTACAATATGTACAACTCTTTGTTATTATTTTAATCAGTTTCGGTGATTTACAGATACACGAGAAGGACACGCATGGAGACGAAACCATCTTAGGCTGCAGCAGAGCTCAAGAGTGCAGAGGGAATTTTGACGAAATTCAAGAGGCAAAACTAAAAAATAGGCGTGACAGGAGAAGGAACAGGGAACGAAAAGAAAACAAAAAGAAAAATGTGTAAACTACCCGAAAGATATCATTTCAGTGGGTCAAACAAGGACTAAGAATGGATTTTAAAAAAGCGTACGAAATCATGTGACTTCAAAATCATCGGGATGCAACATACAGCAGTTCTGACAGTCAAAAATGATTTGCGATGGAAGACTTGAATTACGTCATTTTCTGCTTCAGGTGTTTTATTTCAGTTCTTTTAAGGAATCCATTCTTTTGAATGACCCATTAATAATATGACAGAGACAAGGAGAGGAAGCGTGTGATAATCAATTTGAATCAAAACAATAGACTAAAAGAACTACCAACACGAAAATGAAAGGAAAAAAAAAGTTGGAAAGTAAACAAAATGCCTTCTTACTTGTTCACAATATACTCAGCCATTCTACGCGGATGTAGAAAATTTGAGAACAAAAAAGACAAAAATGTAAACACATGTTAGAAAAATGATGTATGTGAGCTGTTATGTGCAACACACAAATCTCCACTCGCTTTTTCATTTTTTCAAGAATCATAATGAATAAGTTCTAATGTCCGGGGGGAAGAAAAAGAAAAATTTCAAAGGTAATAGTTTTGGTCAATTTTATTGTTTCATTTCTTCTCCACTTTTGTTTCTTAAATATTAATTAAAGCATTAAAATGCTTCTGATCTGGACAAAGTAAACATTAATAAAAAAAAAAATTAAAAAAAGGCAACTTTCGCTATGATGTTATTATTTTTTAATCGCACATATCCATTAATAGGGCAGTACATAGCCAAAAAAAAAAAATAATAATAATATAAAACGCAGATAAAATACAAAACAAATACACGAACTTTTAAAATTATCGAGTTAATCTTCATTATTGCTTAATGTAATCAGAGTTTTTTTTCTTTTCCGCCTCACTAACTGAAAATGTTTTTCGGTAAAGATGTAATATTAAACCCCTGTAGGAACTTGAGAAAACATGCAAGTAACTCATTTGATAAAAGTGATATATTTGAATAAATATGTGTAGAAAGGGCTCGACCGTAAAGGTTTACAAGACCGTTTTCAGGGGAACTGGATAGCTGCTTCTACTATATTCTTATAGCCTACTCAAACAATAAGGTAACACAATAAATATCCAGTGAAACTTTGGTGCATCCGTACAGTTAAACGAGTCTGTAGATGAATGTGTAGGAAAAACCAACGATTTCACCCAATTACGATTTTAAGACACCTGCACCAAATTATTCTTTTGGCTCTACATTCTAGATTAGACTTTCAATGATCCACGCAATGTTTCCAAAATGCAGGGTTTAGTTGGATGCCTAAATAAAAAGCAAGAAGCGTTATCGTTTTCAATTTCAATTCAAAAACAAAAAAAAAAAACATGGGAAAATGCCTCCATTCTACTATCTCATGACAGGCCACACGCTCAAGAGTAAAACAAAAGATATCAACTAAGGATGATATATAATTATATGTGTGTGTGAAGGAAAATGAGACACAGAACACTCACATTCAAATCATATCGTGAATTTCAAAGAAAACAAAAGAAAAAAAATCCTATGCTCACAGCTACATAATACACTATGACATCATGTCTAATGTTGGGTGCAATGAAAGGGGTCAGTGCTGCTTCGTGTATATGATAAAAAAAAACTGTTGCTCGACTGCCTAAAATGAAACTAATTGCATATAGAAGATGTCTCTAATATCCGATGGTAATGAAACTATTTGCATATAGAGGGTGTCTATAATATCCGCATACTAACACGTCTAAAGAAGACCATGGCCTTGATTGTATTGCAGATAACTGGCTAGGATTCGGTTAAAAAAAACAGCAAAACCATCTGAACATAATGTCTTGAATTCATTCCTCATATTAATACCAGTCGAATGGCCTTCGAAATTTTGCATTTTCGCTGTAGGCAGTCGAAACAAACACACATATTAATAACAAAGCTTCATTCATAGACGCCATTAACATATCCACCCAACCATCACACATTCATCAATAATAGTAATGACAAGAAATGTTAATAACGTTTACAACTTCTCTCTTGCAATCCAATGAAATACCCCTACCGGTCAGGTAAGGAAAATGACAATTGAGGCTATAGGTATTTTTATTATTTTTCCGCTACTTAAATTATTAAAACAAACGTACCATTTATCTTCATGTTTTTTTGTTGTTTTTTTTTTGGCGAGAAAATGACTATCACTACAAGCATATGCATTATTTATTTTCCAGTCAATGGTAGCTATCGTTTTTGTAAGACTATCTCTTCGATTAAATTTCCGACGAAATCTTCCTCTTTGTTACCGGACTACATTCTTACATTGTTTTAATCGTCCGCAGTTTTCGTGGCGTGTCCCAGTTAATAGTGATGATCTTACCATGGTTCGTTAAAGGCGTGATTTGATAAGTACACGGGAACCAACAGTCCTCTTCTCATGGACTTTTGTATACGGTATTCAGTGATGATCTTTATCAACGAGAAACATATCACGTCGAACACTCTGACATTGAATTGACAGGAAAATCGAACTGTCTATATAAATATTACTGATCATGTCCTCCCCGCTTTGAAAGTGACTATAGATAACGCGTCCGTCTCAGAAATTTGCGTCTCTCAGTTGACCTCTTTAATGGCGTCTCTCTACGAGATGGGTAATTGCGCCCGATTGCGGCCGAGCGGCAGTTCTAGTTACTTCGAGCTGGGACCAATCAAACTTCCTGCATTCCTTTGCAAAGACGGTGCCATGTGGAAATTGTGTCGATGTTGATACCTGGTGTTTCGTTTTGTTTTGTTTCTGAAATATTTTTTGGAATCAGAGTAAGGGCTAAGGTGAGGTTTTCGATAACACAACATCAGTTACGCTGACTAATGTCAATCAAATGTGTCTGTGATGTCCCTAAGTAACCAGTTGTCCTTATATGAATAGTTGTCAAATACGTCAGAAATACTGACTTCTTCATGGTTTCTAAAACATTCATATCACAGTAGCTTCAAGGCATGCCTTTCGTTTTCTTACTTCAGTATATTATGTCTTACTTAAAAGTAACATTAATTTTGCCGACGGCCCTAATCACAATGATTTCAATAAGGGAGTAATCATTCTAATTTGTTACCATCTGTCCTAGCTGGTCATGTGCAGGCAACTAACTATTCACGCAAGGACATTGCATGCGTGCTACCAGTCTCCGCTTCGTGAAAAGTTCAACATGGCCGATGACCAGAATAACTTGTGAGGCATTATAATGGTCACAGGACAAAATTAACCCGAAGCTCCTATCGGTTAAGGACATTAATTTTCACCCTAAAGTAGAACTGAGCACCGTCGGGGATGGCACTAATAGTTTGGCAGCAAACCAGAGTGACATAATTTCTTTAAGAACCACTTTTCCAATAGAATGTAAAGCAATAAAACATCGAACTGAGTTCAGAGCTGCCTGATTATAACGCCTTAGTACATCCATTCAACATTATGGTAATAGTGGAACGATGAAGTTTTACTGAAAACGTAAAATTATATCAAAAACATACTTCGCAACAGTCATGCTTATGTGAAATTTCATTATTATTATTACTTGGTGCATATCGATTCAAAATTTGAATCAATTCATACACGTCTAATAAACCATGTTTAAATAAAGGTACTGACCTACGTAAGCAATACATAGTACGCAGGATACAAACACAGAACAAAAACAAAACAAAAAACACACACAGTTTCAAACAACAGAACACAGCCGGGTCAAAACAAGCTGGTTAAAAATAACTCTATGACTATCCAACAAAATCAAATGCTCAAACTCCAAAAGCAACGATTACAATATTCACGTCTTGATAGCAGAGACCTGACACTACTCATGTGTAAACGGGCCCAAAACAATAAAAGGAAGAGGGGGAGGGGTAAAAATCTGTAAAACTGCTCTTTCCTCACATTATTCCGTCCTTCATTTTGATAGCCATCGTTGGCTTTAGGAGAACTAGAGGTGACAAACGCAAATTTTCTGAACTGTCAGGACCGGTATCCCCACCCCTCCCCTAAACCTTCCATCCGCAGCGATTCCACTATGTCTGCATGTTTTTGGATAGAATTATGAATATTCCTAACTATCTAACATGATGGCAGTAAATTTCTTTCCATAACTCTTGTTTCCGGGGTTAAGCATATACAAAGGCACTTAGTTCCCCGCCCACCTTTTCAGAAGACAAGAAACGAGCAAGATAAACAATTATCAGTCTAATACTAATAAGCTGCTTTTGTTTTCCCTTACGAAAAGCAGTGAAAGAGTTCAAAGAGCATGTTTAGTATCAGGGTAAGTTTAAGTGCAAATGCCACCATAATTGGCAAATAAAACTGCGTTTAATTTGAAATGACCTTAACTAAATATTTGGTTTTGATGTTTAAGTTAATACTGAATGATCATTATTTTATCATACCTGGAAAGCTCAGAGGCTCAGAGATCGAGATAATTACTACTGGGTCATCTCAAACATTTAGAAAAAAAAAATAACAATCGCAAAGATGAGCTCATGCTAAAGAAACAACGAGAAGTTCATTGCTCGGGATTGGTTTAAAACTGTTCCACACTTAAAATTTTGGCGAGAGTCCCAGGGATATCGGCAGCGTTTCACAGCTTTGCTAAAGCTTCATGGCCAGCGATGTTCATTTTTCCAATGTCAGTGAGCAATGCAAATTCATCATTATCTTTAAATCTAGATTATTATGCTAGCTTTCCTTGCCTACTGGACTTTCTCGCACAAAACACGTAAATTCATTTGCAAACGCTTCCTCTCACCAGAGAGTATGTATTATAGAGAGGTCATTATTGGTCGATTTGCTCTGCGAGACATGGGAGGCTCCGGGAGGTCATTATCAGCATGGAGCGATAAGTAGGTCGCTGCGGTAAACAGTACCCATCTGTGCATTTCCACGGGACGTAAGAGCTTACAGTCAGCTCTAAATAGTTTCAAACAGTCCCAAAATATGAACAAACCATAGTAAACAGATATTACACACTATCATTAGTGAAGACGGTCTCTTTGACCTAGTATCGCGATTTGGCGGAAGTGAGATCTCTCTATAAATACATTCTCTCTGCTCTCACTCAGTATTTATGTACAAACAGAGACCACTAAGTCAAAATCAAAAACAAACGGAAGCCATTTTAGTAAGCCTTGGCATCTAAGTTCAATAAGGCAAGTCAACATTCAGTGTATTGTCATTTGAATACGGTAAACCAGCGTAACAGCGGGTAATTTTGGCTGATCAAACTAATTCAACACATTAGTGGCACTTAAGCACTCTCTAAAACATGTACTAAGTGGCCAAGTCTCATGAACGTAAACCGAGAGAATTACGTAAGACACCAGAGCATTCCATTTTAATGGGGGGAAAACCCCAACAACTAACTCTGCCTTATCGGCTTGGAGTGCATGCCAAACAAGTCGAGAACACCAGAAAATAAAAGAACAAAGTGACAGCTGATAATCTGTAAGTATGTCTAATTCAGATCTTTTAAATTTGTTGGAATCGTTTTGCCCTCTGCTATGGTCTTCCTCCATACCAATAAAATTAAAATAAGGCGAGAAGAAAAAAGTATGTGGCAAAGTCTCGCATAAGAAATAATACTGAAACGATATTGCATTTTATTGTATCGTCTCGGTATTATTTCTTAACGAGAGGCTTTGCTACATAAACCTGTTTCCTCTTGCCTTATTTTAACTTTGCTTTAAGCCTCGCTGCCACCCCACAGTTTTTCTGTGGTTTTTATAAGATTTCTCCATACCAATAGGTATCTCTGCTTTGAGCATACACAAAGTCGTGTTACTCGTGAATGAAACACAATAATCACATTATACTGATGTCTTCACAATTTCTAATTTTGGATGAATTTCATGGGACCATATCCTGAAGTCGACCATCATAAGAGGAGCATAACATTTCAAGACTATGTCAATACATAACAATATGATATTAAGTAAAGAGATGGTTTGATATGTCGCAATGTAAATATGCTTTTAACTGAAGAGATGGTTTGGCATGCCGGAATGTCATAAAGTGACTCTTTTATTTACACAGATGACAAGTGCTTTAAAGAAGAGAAAATGTATTCATTGCTGCACAGAACTTCCATACTGATGGAACAAAGACTGTCGGTAGAGTAAGCTATTTATAGTAATCTGAACACATGTACACAACCCTGTTTATCAATGTAAAAATTTGGTAGATTTGCACCCTTGCACATCCAGCCAGATGTCTTTGTAGATTTTCAACTAAACAGGACTTAATTCGAGTGCCACTTTTATTTTTACTTAAACTGATCAACTCTGGAATTTTACACGAAATCCTCTTCTCGCATTCTTGGCAAAGCTACCTTGTTTAACAAACATTATTTCTTTTTCCAGAGATTCAGTGCTGTTAACCTAACATCTGTTTTGTTTATCTTTCCATCGGAGCCGTCGTGTAAGAAGAATAAACGTATCCTGTTTCTGCGGTTTTTCACGGCGATGCTGTTTTCGCACCCCGAACTCTCGGATGTCTTGTGTGAACAGAATCTTTCCTAAAGTCAAGACCATTCAAGATACGGTTCGCTGCCCACGCATGAGGACATGATTACATTTGGTTGTTAAGCACCAGAATAGAAAATCAAGCGTGATATCCTTTCATTTATAGGACATTTTTTTTTTTTTTTTAACCGGAGCTGTAGCAGCAGTCGTCCATTTTCTCCGTTTTGTTGTGTGATCCTTCATACACTTTCAGACTTTGATGGGGTGGGGGTGGGGGTGGGGGTGGGGGTGGAGTGGAAATAAGTGCCCACATAATTATTTTTTACGCAGCTGCAAAAAAATATTCATGGCCAATAACACTGTTGGAATTTTTCGGATTTTCGGTGACTCTAATTTGGTCTTTAATACACTTAGCATCCAGTGCTCCACATTTGAATCATGATTGTCATCTGTTGTCCAATGATCTATCTTTGGAATATTTTCTAATTTATTGATAAATAAAATTGCTTCCTACACGGCAGGAGGCATTGACAGTTAGTGCCCGCTTCTTCACGGCTTTGCCTATGAATGAATGTGCAGATTCGTCAAGATCTATGCTTATTCCATGACTGTTTATGGCATGAAAGAATAAACGAATCGTCAAACACACAGATGGCCCAAGATTTTGCGGAATGCAAAATTTGCAGCTAACAGATTGATTATTAAACAATAAGATAGGTAAAACGCTGGGTGATACATAGATGAGACAGATAAACAAACAATACACAAACAGATACATGAATGAATAGATAAACAATGCTTAGATAGATGTAGACTGAAAGATGGATGGATGGATGCGTGGATGATGGATGAATGAATGGAAGGATGGATGGGAGGATGGATGGGAGGATGGATGGATGCATGGATGGATGGATGGATGGATGGATGGATGAACGGTTGGATAGATGAATAGATGGATACAAAAAGTGGCAGAAAGACAGACGAACAGGCAGTTAGTCAGTCAGTCAGTCAGGCAGAGAGAGAGATAGTGAGACAGACAGACAGACAGACAGATAGATCGACAGATAGATAGATAGATAGATAGATAGATAGATAGATAGATAGATAGATAGATAGATAGATAGATAGATAGATAGATAGATAGATAGATAGATAGACAGACAGATAGATAGATAGATAGATAGATAGATAGATAGATAGATAGATAGATAGATAGATAGATAGATAGATAGATAGATAGATAGATAGATAGATAGATAGATAGATAGATAGATAGATAGAAAATCATAACACAAAAACCAACATAGAACAAAAACTGACGAAGGAGAAAAGAAGAAGCAAGAAAACAGGAAGAAAAAACATGTCGATGAGAATGAGGCCTGCCTAATCACCGATGTACTCGTACGATCTCAAGTGGGTATGAATGCGCACGGTGTGACCTTCGGCTTTGCTTGCCGGTATCAAATTAACCCCATGGGGACCGGATCGATTGACATCCAGGCACCAAATGACCCTGCTGATTATCTACAAAATGGGCCAGACTAACCGGTAACACCGGTAACTGCATTAAGACCCAAGACTAAATACATTACGGATATTTAATGATCTGGCTTGCTAGTAACGACAGACAGTGATTAATAGGTAGCCGACAGAACGTCTCTGAAGTGGTAGAAGTAAAATAATACTGGGTATGATTTTCAGGGATTTTAAAGTATAAAAGATGCTTCATCAGAATCAAAACTGAATAAATACCCCTAGGTTTTAAAATAATCATCGCTGAAATAATGTAATCTGGAAGGTGGCTATTTGGCAGAGGCTAGCACAATGAATCACTCTCTTATTTATTCATTTAATTTTTGTATTCCTATGATACTTTAATGTTTATTTATTTCTATTTACATTTTATTATATTTGAAATACCTGGCTCCTGCGCCCAAGATGTAATCATCCATCATTAATTATTTCCTCAGTTTTTTTTAATCGACAATTTAACGAATTTCCAAGTGCTGAAGACTTAGCTTTAATCATATTTAATTACCTTGATGGAATAAAGTCAAAGCGACCCGCCTATGCTATAAAGTTGCACATCATAATAAGCGGTTCAAATATTTCATGGCTGAGAACAATATCAAGTTTCATGTCTTTTCAAATTCTTTTTAAGTTAAAAAACATTACGAAGATGTATGATTTGGCATTTTCGTGGCATGGGAGAAATTAGAGACGTTTCAGCTTATTGCTTTTACTTTTTCACTTCTAAATCCAATCAAGGCAGTTTCTATTGCCGGGAGACATTGTTATCCTCTGTGAAGACTTTCATTAGGGTAATACACAACGCTATGAAATGGTACGTTTCTCAGCACTGTATTCAAAATATCGAGACAATCATGTCTAATATCCGTGGTTGTAATAAACATTCTCCTTCAAACTTAGCACACACTCCAAAACCATAACAACTGCAGGTCTACAACCTTTTGACTATCATTCATCAATGCCACGGAATACAATGGAAATATGCTACAATTACGTAAAGTAACGATTTGATAAATGCCTTTATATTTTCGCCTCCTCCTAATTGACACAATGTCCACCACACCCATTAATTGCTTTCTCCTCTCCGCGAAGCAATCAAGACTTGTTTCATGGAACGCTGAAATCGTTGACAGAATACCTGCTCTTGTACACCCACTGAATGCTTACACCATACAAGAGGTGTAATATGAAACGCCAAATGGAACGAGCAGAAAGCTTTAGCTGTTCAAATAGAGAAAGAGAAAACGAAGCTGCAGAATTTGCCTGTTGTTTTCCTATTTCTCTAAACTATTACCCCTGACTCCCAGCTACTTCCATCTTCTATCAGAGCCACCTACATTATTAATTAATTTAGCAGGTGAAATGTTTCTCACCTGTGCCCCACCACCTCCTTATTCCTCCCTTCCCCCGCTTGCTGGCAGGCAGCACCCCACGGTTCTTATCTCCCCCACCCCACACCGTTGCTTATCCAGTCTGGTCTGGGCGAATGGGCTCCGCTGGCCCCAGACAGAACACACTGGATATGAGGAAGCACGGGTCTGCATCAGGTGCAACCGTACTAATTCGTTGTGACCCCCGGCAGGGAGTTAAGTATGTTTTGTTGATATCGAACACAAGCGTCTACCTTCACTATCTAACATGCCAGGAATGCTTATTGTCTTAGTAATTTGCCTCGTCGACAATGAGTTAAAGACTCGTATAACTATGGCCTTCATTCGGCGGAGTATGAAATAAACCGTATTATAATGACCCTTTGGCGAACATAACCAAATGTTTAAACCCAGAAATCAGCAGAGAAAAAGCAATGGTAAAAATACGGGGAAAATTATCACCGACTTTGGCAACAACAGAGGATCTTAATATCAAAGCATTTAATAGCAAAACCGATACAGAAAATGTTGAGTACTCCTGAAGCATGCCGGGAAATGCAGTGATTGACATGGTGTGACATTTAAGCATCTCCAATTTTCAGCGCGATATTTCTCTAACATACCCCTGTCACCCCCTCCGGTTACCACACTAAGAGTCCACTATGTTAATATGTTCCAAAATAGAATTCTATCCCCATTTATTCATCATAACTGACGTAAATCATTATTGCTATGGTAACGACAAAAACAATGGCTAGTATTGTCATTAGATAACAAAACAAAACAAAACAAAACAAAACAAAACAAGAAAAAAACAACACACGAATGCTTAATATCTCCATCGAATCCACACTGTTGCAATCAGGAATGACACGCCTTTGATTAATGATTTTACATTACCTAATGAAAAAACACAAGCTGACTTTGCCTTTTCTCTAAATGGACATAGCTACAATAACATATCCCCCAGATAAATGATAAATGGACTGAAATAGCATATTCATTGTTTGCAATCCTTTTTATAAAAGCTTTAGCATATACAGAACACATAAATCTATAATTATGCAGCACCAGCAGATCAGACGGTCCAAATTTAGGAGAATGGCAATTATATTGTAACCATTTATGTGCCGACAAAACATGCTCGTGAATTGACATTTGTAACGTAGATTGTAAAATTATAGAAAGATAAAAGTCCTTTGTAGAAAATTAGTGAATTCATTATTTACATAGACACCTACGACTGGAAACGACTGCAGTAGACATGTCTAAGAGTAACAGGGAAAATGAAAATCTTAACCTTCCGTCTTTGGCAAGTAAAGGGTTAAAGAGATGCCCACTGAAGATAAACAGGACAACAGAATTTCGTGGTTCCAGTCCTAACACATCAAGACAAGGCTATGATTAATTTCCCAGGCTTTTCAAATGCGAGAAACACGATTTACTGAGTTATTCAAAGAGTGAATTCGAACGATAAGTGAACTAGTGAACTTTCCACAGCAGATTGTGACATAAATACCTTTCTTGTCAATCGGGGGTTAAATTATTTACAGTGACATAATACTTTAATATAATCTAATTGACCATGATAATAAAAATTATGTAGAAATATCTGGTGTCTGGAGACAGACATTTCATAATAAATTTGCCAAGCTTGCACAATTATGTGCGTGTTTTTTTGTTTTTTTTTGTTATCACTTTGGAACTTTCAAGCTTTAAAAATGTGAGAAATACAGCAACAGGGATGGCCAGTGCCAGATTTACACTTTGTGAGGCTTTGAGCTATTAAAAGCTTGCGGGCTGTTAAAAAGTTACACCTGGTCTCACAAAGATGCGTAACAAAACAGAACCCTGGGTCACCACAACAACAACAACAAAAAAATGAAAACATATGCTTTTCAGTAATTTAAAAGCAAATTATTTAAAGTGAAAAACAAAAATTATTTTGAAATGACTGCATTAAAAATTTACTGATAACATTTAGTATTTGGCTAGCTCACTGCCTACGAGGTTCCTGGAAAAATACTAAAAGCTGAATTATTTCTACAATCATTTGGGTATAAAGCCCTTAAATTCTGGCGAGGCCCCCGCGGATTGCGTAGCCATAAGTTGTAGCTTAATTAGCTCATGCCTAAATCCGCCACCAGAGACGTCCAGTGAAAAGAAACTCAATATATAATGGTTCTCAAGCGACTAATCTGACGTCTATAGTTTGGGATTGCGGAATGGCGCTGGCTCACGCAATGCCATGTGGTGTGTTTGTTATAAATGCGGTATTTTGTTCTTTTTTCATAGAATTCCGTGGCGGACACTGGAATGCAAGATGGCAGATAACACAACGGGTGGAAAGCATCAAATATAGCGTCTTATTCCAGGACAGAAAAACCACGCTGTCTGTCCCATTAATCTTTACGGCCGGTGCTCCGATTAGCTACGCCAGACTAACTAAAGCTAACTTTCTTATTTTTATATATCTATACGCATTTACGTACCTATAGTTACCAGAAATCAACTACGCACCCTACAAGTTATAATAACCAGACTTACCACCACCATAAGAACACAGCCACACATTATGTACACCTATGCACATTTGCGTACCTAAATCACCAGAAATCAACCACAAATCCAACAAGTTATAATAACCTGACGTACACAACCAGAACACAACCACGCACTTAACAACTTATTTCAACCAGACAGCAAGCAATGACAATGACGTTTAAGAAGGAAAAAAAAAATATAAACAAATCCTTCAGTTTCGTTTGGTCAGTGACACAGGAAGGACAATAGATCACAAAATGTGTAATATAGATCAGTGGCATAAAATTAAAAGTGGCAAGGCACAATTAGCCGTAGACAATTATTTTGATAAAGACCGAGAAAATATGAACATGTTAGGTCATCACATTTGGCTTAGCAGGGATGGTGTACGGGGGCAGAGGCATTTGAGACAAGAGAGGTTACGGGTTTGACATGGTGTGTGAGAGAAAATGGACGTGTAGAGAAGGAAGGCAAAGTGGACAGCATGCAGACAATTTATTATCTGTTAAGCCCCCACCCCCACACCCCACCCCCCCAAAAAAGAAAAAAGAATTACAACTTTCCTCATGGTTTCCACTGAATCTGATGTTTCTTCCGAGCAAAATCTTATGACGCTGTAATGTTTGTAGCCAAAAAAAATCTTTCTCTTTTACATTACACTTACAGCTGACTAATACATGTATGCTCCGAAGTCGTAAAACAAATATTTTTCACTGACTAGAAAACCATCAGCTACCGCTATGTAAGAGATATCTTCCCGACCAAGTATTAGAAGTAAATATGCAATGCGTTTGAGGCCAAAGTTGATCAAACTTGTACTCTTGGCTCGTTTCATTATTTGTCTTTCATTTGTTTTCACTCGTGCGATACTTAAAGCTTTATCAACACACGTTATTTTCGACACCACCATGTCTGGAAAAATCGTTTTACTTCACATTTTTTTTATTTGAGCAGTTTAATTGTTCGATGCAGTGTTTCTAGCTCTTTAGACGCCCTATCTGTCTACCGAAGAATTATTCATAATGTTCGCAGGTATACACTAAAATTTACCTTATTTTGTAAATAACTGGTTCTCTACAACATTTTATATCCAACGATCGGCGGAAACAGTGCCCACTGTCGTCCATGGTCACGATATAACGATACAATACGAGGGAGTTAGTTTTAGATTGGGAGAGGAATGACCCGCTTGGCCAGATTGGTATCCTCTTTTTACTATAAATGCTTCTGTCTAGCTGCATCCGACGACTCTTTCTGCCCCCAAATCACTTTGAAAACCCGTTTGTTAAGCGAAAGTCAGCGGTTCGGTTCCTGATTTATTGTCATTTTGAAAAAAACGTTCTCATTCTCATTTTTCATCCTTTACCAGCACGCTACTATTATCCCGGCGGAATTTGGCGGTATTTGTGGATTAACTTTCAGATTTTTCAGCCTTACCCCCATAGTGGTAAGAAATAAGGAATTCTAGCGTTTCATACACAGAGTCACAGCAATTTTAAATTCTGCCTCACTATGAACTGAAATGGGCTGGGTTGGACATCTATGTATATTGGACATCTATGAAACTGAGACTTGGGAAATAACTCAAATTTAAGAAAAAAAAAAAGACTAGATCTAGCAGATATAATATTATGTGAGGAGCACTATTCGCTGACCAAACACAGCATAATTCAGAGATTCTTTTTACCTTAAAACATGTCCACGAAAGACTGGAGGAATGGTCCATGGCAAATCTGGATCTATTTAAATCGGATCACCCCTATTCGTTGCATGATACAGAGTTCGCGTATATCATGCTACTATCTCCTGGTCGATTCTCATTTGCCCTCCTATTTAGGCTTAAGTGTTTCACTTTTCCTTTTAATTTTAATCTTCTCCCTCAAGTAAATATTTTATTTATTCCCTTGGCATTTTAGGCCTGTTCTGTCAAAGAAAGGAGCTAGCAAACATTCCTTTATGTATGCAGTAAAACTACGAAGCTCATCGAGTATTTCACAATCACGCTAAACCTTTTTCGGGGTCAAATGTTTCTGAATTACCTAGAATACGTTTGCCTGAACCCAAACCAGGGGCGTATTCACGGAAAATATCGCCAATGGCAAGCACTGAAATTGCACCCCTGTCCAAATATCTGACACCCATCTTTGAGATAACTTTACAGGATAATATCGGCTCAAAAATACATGGCAAGCTCGTTAATCATTTAATTAACAAATCATAGCACTGCATGAGCATTATAACAGCACTTCTTTACATCTGAAGAAAATTCTCTTTTGCATTTCCGAGGGAGACTTGTCTGAGGTTATCAAAAAATGCTCAGTGGCGCCCCATTCAAGCGGCGCCCTAGGCACGTGCCCCCCCCCCCCCACGCCATACTTTAGATACGCCACTGACCCAAATAACAAAGACATCTCTTAAGATAGCCCAAAACGCCAGGCAAACAAACAACAACCGGAAAAAAAAAAAAAAGTCCTGAGTTTTTTGTGAACAAGTAAGAGGGTCAGCTCTAACACTGGTTGTGTGGTACACACTTAATGGACACACTGACATAAAAGGGACATTCAACTTGCTAGTGGAACAGAAACACATTGAATGAGTAAACACAAAACAAACAATCGTCATAAAAAAAAAATATGCGGAGGCTGAGGGATTTTAGGGAGGGACAGGTAGTAGGGAGGGCAGGGGAGGGATAGAGCATGTCAGGAGACAGCTGAAAGATAACAGACCACTTACAGATCGACAAGCTATGGTTTTTGTTTTTTTTTTAATTGGGCCATGAGTTTAAATTTTTCTCTGGCAAAGATGGACATCGAGAAACAGTGCAAAAAATGATAGTGACGATCTTACTTAATCTGTAACATTTTGTTGTTGGTTTTAACAAAGCCTACAACGTTTCGGAAGGACACTTAGGGTAGCCACACAAAGGCCACCGAATTCGGTCACCGAGCCACTAGGCGCTGTAGGTGAGAAGAATTGCACTACATAGACGGACCGAATATAGGTGGGCTCTATGTGCAGTTGTTGAAATTATATAGTGCAATTCTTCTCACCTAAAGCGCCTAGTGGCTCGGTGACCGAATTCGGTGGCCTTTCTGTGGTCACCCTTAGGACGGTCACAGCAATGGAACAGAAAAATAGAAAGAACTTAAAAAAGAAGAATTGCGTCCCCAGTCATTTCAATAGTAGAATGTAGGCAATAAATATATGCTATCAGTGTTTCCTCGGCTTGTGAAACAGCTTGTCTTGCATACAGACAAAACTGGTAACTTTAACACGTTTAAGTTTGAGTTTTGATGGTGACAAATTTAATTACGTAAACACCGCAGATAAGCCCTTCTTTTACTAACGTTGACATAACGTTTCAGTTCATGGATAATGATAGCACTATTGGTGTTAACATCTAAAGAGAAGGTTTCATTTTGCGGGATAAAATGCTTTGATTATAGAAATATTTATTCTATTTATTCTATTTAGTAAAGATAACCGACATTTGTCAAAATCACAAACACCACTCGTGAATGTAATTAGAGACTTTGCAGTAAAAACAGATATAGGAGTTTAATTTTATGAGGAAAATGCATACATATTATTTCTAGTTTGAACTCAGAGACAATTGCTTTTTTTTTTTCAATATTACGAATGTACTCAAAGATGTACTGATTTTCTAAGATGTAACAAAGTATAACTATTTGCTTTAAAATGAATCAAAATAAAATGAGCAATACGTCAGCGTGATAACTAATAGTCTGTTTACTTTTAGCAGTGTTCTCCTAATCTATTACAAAAACATTACCTAAATACCAATTTCTTCCACTACTTCATTCAAAACATACTAAACAATGAATTGGTATGGCAAACAGAACGCAGGCAGCAAAATGACCTTTGACCTGTCCACAGCCATTAAAATGTACACGTTTACATATGGGGCGCTCTCTTTCCTTTTCCCTCCACAATTAAAGCCAGCAGTGCAATGATAATGAAATTCGTGTACAAAATTAACTTCCCCAAACCTTGAAGCCAACAAACCACTTTGCCCGACAACAAGAGAGCGCCCTCATCAACAGTCAAATAAATAATAGCTAAAACATGAAAAGAGTTCAAATTTTTAAAAAGCATTTCTGAGAATTGAAGTAAACAACTGTACATACTTACAAAAGTCAAGATTAAAAAGGAAGAAAAATAAAACTAGACGACTACTTCTGAGAAATTTAAAAAAGAAAATAGCAGAAGAAAAATTACATGAATAGGAAAGAATGCAAAAATACTACTAGATAATAATCTAGACTGATCTTTGCTTCACAGAAATCTGAAGCATAGAACATCCATTTCGCAATTCAAACCTATGGTAAAATTTGAACTCTGTAAACCTACATCTCATACCTACTGCATTCATATTAGAAAACATCAAATAAGTCGTTTTATAAAACGAACGTAACATGACCTACATAAACCTGACCACCGATGTCTCTGAGCGTCTTAAGAACAGTTATGTACCATATCCAGCAAACTACATCGACAAAACACGACAGAAACATCTTAACTTACCCTGCCACGACTATGAAACAATCCAAGCGGTTCCAGGAATCGGCCAGGTAGGTTTCCTTGCCTATCACGCCCATGGCAATCATTTTGATGACCATTTCAACAGCAAAAAATGCGAAGATGAAATGGTCAAAGCTCTCCAGCACTTGGCACCTGACAGAACTGCATACCTCGTCGTTACAAGGCTGGTACATGCCCAGTGTGATGCAGTTCAGGATGATGACAAACATGCTGATCCGCTCGAACCATGTACACGGTGGTTAAGGAAACTATAATTTGTGATAATTAACAATAAAAATTCCATTTCTAGTACCTAACGATAAAAATACCATTTGTAGTACGCAATGATAAAAATACCATTTGTAGTACGCAATGATAAAAATACCATTTATTTGTAGTATTTAACAATAAAAAACAACAAACAATTTGCACTACTTAACAATAAAAATACCAGTGGTAATTAACAATAAAAATTCCATTTCTAGTGCTCAACGAAAAAAATACCATTTGTAGTACGCAATGATGAAAATACCATTTATTTGTAGTATTTAACAATTAAAAACGACAAACGATTTTCACTACTTAATAAAAATACCAATTGTAATACTTAACTATAAAAAATACCATTCGCAGTACCTAAAAAGAACAATGTCATTTGTAGTACTCACAAATAACAACCTCTTAGCTGCGATTATATGAGTCAGTGGGAGTTTGTGTATAACTGTGTTTTTGTAAGTTTGCACATTTTATTCACAAAATCATCATAAACAAAAAAAAGGGGGGATTGGGGGGAGGGAGAGGGGGGGGCGTGGACCGGTGTAACATTTTGCTGAAACAATGGAGCCATAAAAAGAAACATAACGACATCAAAACACACAAATGCAAGTAAATTCTGAAACTCCCTTCCAGACGTGATGCCATAGACAGGATGACAGGTTAGCTTATCAGACATCTGTGGAACTCAAAGTCAACTGTCAGATACAGATCAACGTCTCCTGTATTCATAAGCATGCTACTTCAGCTGTGTAATCTTTAAGAATAAAGGACATCATTCTGGAAATAAGAATCACGTTCAAAGTTGATAATTCATTAAAATAATCTCGCGCACAAATCACCTGAAAAAAAAGTAAAACAATGTTAAAAAAATGAAATAAGAGCATATAGATGCGTTGACCAGTGATTTGGGCAGTAGAAGACGGAAATGACAAGTCGAGGTTTTTGGGTAGATTTCTATTGTGATAATGAAACAACTAACAAGTTCATGATTATATGAAATATAAAACGGCACTCGGACAGTGGGTACGCCACATATGAGCACAAAATGACAACTCGATCACCAACACACATTATTAGGATATACTACTGTCCAGATCATTAGTGAAACAACAACTGTGCGCATGGATAACAGACAGGTCTTACTCCACTCTAGTAGATCTGGATAAAATCGAATTTGAACATTTTTTCCCCTTTGATTTAACTAGTAGGTTAACAAGAGAAAAGTTATGAACTAATTAGATTATTTCATCTAGTGAATGATAGATCTTTAATTTTTTTTTTTAAAGATCGTAAATGCACACAAGGTTATTTCAGTTTCCATCATAAGTAGAGTTACACAGATCTTTTATTCATGGACACAGTGTGAAGGGCCTATTTTATACCGTGGCTAAGTCACAAAGAGCTGGATTTGAGATCCTGAGCAAAAAGTGGTTTCCCCGCGTGGTATATGGCTCTGAAAACTACAGCTCTGTCAGAGTGTCTCACTCTTGGGACATCAGACCTGGGTTAATGTGCTTCTCAGAGAGGACAGTCCACTCACTTATCATTATGCTCAACTCTACTTTTGTTTTGAAGTCTAGGTGGACCTATGCATGGCATGGCACCAGTCCCGTCGGTTTGAAGAGAGCGAACTTCCTCGTCCCAAGCAAACAACAATAACAACAACAATAACAACAACGACAACAAATGGTATCACTGGATACAGCTTTGTATTTAATCATCACTTTGATGAAAATAAATTTTTACCACTTCCTACGTGCAGGTGTCTCTGAATAATGAAATTATACGGCAGCAGCTCCTCAATTATAGCCTGAGCTATCTCTCAGATGTTTATCCAGAGACATTAGACTTCAAAAGAACTACGGAAGAAATAAACCACTGAAAAGATAACATTAATATTTCTGTAAAAGCTGAAGATGTACTTTGAAACAAAAAAAAACATTTTTAAGACTACAACAAAACACTTCAATGTGGCACATACTTTAAACTGCGTCTGACATGATCAAAATTCAGTCTAATAATTATTCATAAAATTCCCTCAAGGGGATAAAACCAGTCCATTTGTATAAATCTAATTTAATTTCTGCAACAAATTTATCAGTTTATTATTCTCTATTACGATCAAGGCCACATGCACACATACAAAATGCCATTCAGTTTTCAATCGGGATTTCTACCGTTTTCTAGACCAACAAGACATGGACAAAACAAAGCCAAAAAGATATTCGCTGTTTAGACGCTTATCAAACTACAAAATCAGTTGCTTAAACATAGACACTGTGATATTCTCATATTAAGTATTGATTACGTGGACTCTAGTTTTCGCTGTCCAAAAACATTCACACAAATGCTATCAGAAATCAAAGTTAAATACATGACTTGAATTGAAAATTAACATTAGAATTATAAACCTAGAGACTTGTGAAGCGTGATAAAATCGAGAAGTATTAATTAAACCCTGCTCAATAAAGTCAGTACTATTCACTCCCCCCCCCCCTTCTTAAATGCAAGCAATGGTTTGAATCAGAGGTTTAAATCACACCTTTACCATGAAATGTGGAGACCTCCGAGTGAGAGCTTTGCTTTGGTGTGATTAAGTCCTGACTGATGAGTCTTTTGGTGTCAGTTGATCCCTCCGACCATTCAATTCCATTGCAAACTGTAACGCTTCCACACTCGCATCCTGAAACAAAAGAAATGAAGACGACTGATTGAAGTGGTTAGCTCTAAACCATGACTTAGTCTACTTGGACTCCAAAACAAACAACTCTCTTCTGTACAAAGAACATTAACCCAAGACTGCTATTACTAGAGTGAGGCCCTTCAACTACAAATCACATGCATGGTGTAAGAGTGACTGCCTACCAAATTATGCTTGAGGCTTTGTGTTTCATATTTTCCATAAAAAGCATGTAGGCCTACTGATTATGTATTTATTCTTTAACTTTCAAATATTTTTCGCAACAGCGACTGAGGCCACATTCCAAACCATTCAAGCAATGTGAATTTGATTTTTATCATAAGCATTAACTTGGCAAATGATCCGTGATTACAATCATAACACACATGCAAAACAAATTAATGAAAGCTTACATGAAGATGAATCAAAACCAAAACCCAATTCCGTGTGATAAAATAATTTCATGCCTGATTTTATTGTTATGGGAAAATAATGAGTACTCATAAAAGACAGGTCAGCGATGTTTCCTTTTAGCAGTGCCAGTGTGGGCCTTATTAGGCCTACTGTCCACGAAATTAGGGCAAACAAAGCCATTGGAGGGGCTGATGTGGTTTTACAAGCCTGATTACCTCTCGTGGCATCAAATCTATTCCCATTCGCAAATTCTAAGAATTGGATAGCCCAATGAAAACGCTTACAGTTTATTTGGTTTTCCACAAAATCAGGCACTCGGGAATTTTATCAAAACTGAATGGACCGTTCACTCCGCTGCGACTTCCTGGTGTATGTGTTGCGCTTTCCCTGGCTCAAAACTGTTTTTCGGGGCATGAGAAGTTGATGTTAGCATACGGCAGGCATATTTTCCTGCCTCATCATTGTGACATGATTTGTGATGGTTTGAACAGACCGTGCACACATAGAGAAATATACAGTAGAGGGATGTACACGAACACCGCGGAGTAAAGAATGGAGGCAGGGAAGGTTGGGAAGTACGCTGGAAAAGATTCTCTCTCTCTCTCTCTCTCTCTCTATTCCTCCATGGACAGATAAATAAACAGAACGACAGATAGACATACAGACAGAAAGGTAGCTTGATAGCTCCATAGCTAGATAGATAGACAAACAGACAGACAGACCAGATAGATAGATAGATAGATAGATAGATAGATAGATAGATAGATAGATAGATAGATAGATAGATAGATAGATAGATAGATAGATAGATAGATAGATAGATCTTCAGCATCAACTTCAATATCGTATCACCAATACGCGTCCACGCCTCCTCTTGTACAGTAAGATGCACCGAGGAATCAATAATATCATTTACACAGGCTAGAACTGCCCTCTCCTCTTCCACCTCTCTCTGCTTCCCCCTCACTCCACATCATAAGCCAGGAAAAAAATAAGAAACAACGGACACCAGGCAGCAAGGTCAACAAAATGAAACATGTCCACCGGACGTCCAATCGCTCGGGGAAAGAATTTCCACATAGATTCTGGCTGACAAATGACAAGGAGGGATGACAAGAACAGAGATGCAGGACGGTATGAGAACGTTGAACTCAAAAAGTCTGGACGTTTAATGTGATTTTGTGTCCGTCTATTCAATCGTTATTGGAGAAAAGCGAAAAACTGACGAAGGCTTCCAGACAATAAATTTCGACGTCTTTCACTTCCATTTGCTTACATTCTCAGGGATCGATAGAGCGACACACCGAGAGTTAAGGAGATTGCTGGCTCAGTGATCCAGCGGCCCAGCGGTTTGAGCGCCTGCCCCCGGGTGCGAGAGGTCTTTGGTTCAAATACCGCCGGGCAGGGCGAGACCCGACCTAATTTCTTGAAGTGTTTTCTTTTATTTTCTTTTTAGGAGCAACTTAGTTGTCATCCGCCCACTGCGGCCTCGCACCTCGTCTCTCTTGTGAGAGGCCATTCCCTCAGTAGGAATCCTCGATTTCGGCTATTTTTTTTACCCCAGCACTCCTCAAAGTTATACATGCTTTCCATACATTTGACTATATAATAATAACGCAGTGTCTTCTACGAAAGTAAGCTTTTAGATTTCAGTTACTGTAATGCCAATCAAGATTCACCCCCTCCCCCCAAAAAAACCTACTGAAAACCTACCAAAAGACTCCCCGATCTCCGAAACTGCACTGACATGAAGAATACGCCCCATTACTTTCAACAAAACCATGGTTGCGATAAACCGCTTTCCCATGGCAAAAAAATCAAGCTGGCATTTCTGCTTAGTTTCAAAGGGATTCAAAACTATCGCACTTTTATGCATTATTTCTCAAACGTTTGCTTTGAGAGCACATTTCATAGCGCTGGCAAATCAACCGTGACTACCACGTCTGTCAACGGAGCAACGTTAAGAGACCTTTGTTGTTACGAGGGATATTGAACCATCAACAAACCATATTTTCAACTTAATGTAGGAGTCTGATAATCCTTTTTAAAAGATATCCACACATAATTGAAATATTTTTACAATCAGATAGTTACGAAAAAAAAACACCCCTGTAATGTCCTTAAGACAAAAGCGCCAGAAACATTGACCGCTTCAAAGTTTTATGTCACTACAGATTCAAAGCACGCCTTTCCTATTCTTATTTCAATTGTTTTGCGTCATACTCAGTAACATTTACATTGCCGACTCCCTTTATCGCAACGACTTGTGCAAGAGAGTAAACATTATCTTACAGCCTACCCTTGTTCTCCACATATTAACTCTTTGTGTGCCAATCACCGATATGTCAGTTCTTCCACTGATCACGTTTGTGCCAATCACAGATATATCGGCGCACAAGAATGCTGGCTATTTTGTTTCGGAAAGTAAGAAAGTCGACTTTCTATTAATACAAGTTGCTGTAGTTAGTCTTCATTCATCTCCCCCACTATTTTCTTCCTATATCGAAAAACGTGGAAAAATTCTTGGCACACAAAGAGTTAAGGACGTGACACACGTCCGCTACCCATATAGTCGACAGCTTCGCATCGTATCGATCCCACCAGTTGTTGGGCCGTGAGAATTCATACTATGAAAGTTTAAAATTGAGTTTGGAGAAAGTATATCGACACGAGAACAGTCACATTGTGCATGCTAGGAAGAAGCAAAGACGGTAGTCAACAGAATATAGCAGGATGATGGGGCAGATGGAGACCCTATCAGGAGCGCCCACTAACCACCCGCAATACTATGAAAGAAAAGACGTTCATAGAAATATGTAAAACAAAAATAATAGATAAAAATATTATAACAAGACGAGAGCTTCCTGAATTCTACTGTGCTCATTGTAACGACAGAAAAATAAGACAAGAGCATCCGTATCAGGATTCATACAAACAAAGACAATCTCCTCACCTCTTTACCCCATCTCCCTCCATCTTCAACCTTCCCCCTCCCCCCAAAATTTAAAGAGAAAGAAAAGAAAAACGTAACTGATGTAGGTAGCCTCGAACATAGATAACACACAACACATTCGTTTTTATCATTGCCTGTACATCTGGGCTACAATATTCCAAAAGCTTAGCCAGAAACACGGCGCTGACAGACAAGGCAGAAAAAACGTCATATCGATATCGGAGGCAGAACGCTTTCCTGTATACAAACTAGCCGATCGTGTTGCAATATCCTGAATTCTAATCAATAGGCGTAAAGAGTTTGTGCCTCCCTGCGTTTGTTCATTGGTTCAAAGTTCCATAAGCACAGAGCAAAATGTTCAAGGTTCCATAAGCACAGAGCAAAAAGTTCAAGGTTCCCATTTGAGGAAGGACATTTGGAAATGTAATAAAACATGGGTTAATTAATTGTAACAGATGCCGCAGTGAGTGTGTTTTTTAAAAATTCTTTTCCTCTGTTTTCCTTTATTTACTTTAAAAAATATTTTCTTCCTCGCGTACCCTCATTTAATAAACAGGCATTCCTCAATGAAATCTTTCTCTCTTTCTCTCCCTCCCTTTCTGCATCTTAACGGGTTTCATAATGAACATTTATCTCTCTCTCTCTCTCTCTCTCTCTCTCTCTCTCTCTCTCTCTCTCTCTCTCTCTCTCTCTCTCTCTCTCTCTCTCTCTCCCCCCCTCTCTCTCTCTTTAATACAGTGAGTTATACGTGGAACTCCTCATATTCTATTAATAAACAGGCAATCCTCAATGAAATCTCTCTCTCTTTCTCTCCCTCCTTTCCTGCATCTTAACGGGTTTCATAATGAACATTTCTCTCTTTCTCTCTTTCTCTCGCTCTCTCTCTCTCTCTCTCTCTCTCTCTCTCTCTCTCTCTCTCTCTCTCTCTCTCTCTCTCTCTCTCTCTCTCTCTCTCTCTCTCTCCCTCTCTCCCCTCTCTCTCTTTAATACAGTGAGTTATACGTGGAACTCCTCATATTCTGCCCCGTTGTCTGGAGAAAATCTCCACGAACAGATCAAATCTCTGATATTCCACAAGCCCTCCCTGCCTGTCGCTTTCAGCAGCTGCAAAGCAGTAGAACAATCATCACCAATCATCATGAAAATCCCACGACTTTCCCCCATTACAATCATCTTCACACTGACAGGCAGGTCTGGGCAATGCCAATTTTCAGATCTACTATCTGATGACAGAAGTCTCCTTACGTGTGAATCTGGCCGTACCTCTGAAAACCCAAAGATAGCTGTTATCGTAAAGGTGTGTTGTTAGCCAATACAGTAGACAGGTAGACTGCAGTGTTTCCAGACACTGGAGACAATGTAGTGAGAGATATTAGGCAGGCCGTCTCGACTTAATCGGCTTCCAGTTTCACAAAATAGAAAGAAGAAAGATGAATGCAAACACTACTTAATTTTTTCGAACGATGACAATTGTGTAATTCCTTTCACTTTCATCCTGATCGAAATGTGATCAGGGATACGCATAGCATATTTAATGCACTTGTTAAGGTCCCTCATTCTGCGAAAGCAAACAAGTACTGTATCGAACACTTTTGCTCTCGTTTGATCCACTAAATGCTGATATAATAATAATAATAAATAAAAAATCAGGCCCCTAAATGTTCAAGACTGTAGGAGTGCTAATTTCAAGAACTTTTTACTCACTTCAATAGAGCTCAAAGAAGAATAAGACCACTTTAGTCCACTGGGGATCTTCCGAGGAAGAAAATGCCCTTATATTTATACAATACGTATTTCGGCGTTTGACTTCATCTGGATGCTGGCCCGTACCTAGGTCACATGTCTGGACGTTTTCATGCAATCATTTTGGTTCATTGTTTTTTTCGGGGGGGGGGGGGGGAGATAAGGGGTCAGTTGCATTCTAAACTCTGGACCTTAGTCACTTACTTGTCACCCAACTCGATGATGACCACACACACTGTTACCTGGCATTTCAGTTTGTCAGGGGTTGATCGCATACAGCCACGAGATCACCACGTTTGTGACGTCCATTTGACCAACCAAGGCTCCAAATTTCGGAAACCTTGTGACATCTGCACAGGACTGGAACGTTTAAGTAATAACCCGTGAAGAATACCCGATGGTATAGACAGCAAGACAACCAGGTACTAAAACACCGCCAATGTGGGGTCGTTGCTGGGCTTGGTACACGGTTAAAATGTGAAAAAAAAAAGGAATGCATTTAAGCAAAGCCCCGCTTGAGAAACAAAAAAACTAGTAAACGCTCAAAAAATTCTAAAAGAATGACAATTGTGTAATTCCTTTCACTTTCATTCGTTCAGAATTTATTCTAACACAAGCAAAATTTATTATAGCTCATTCTCCAGCCGAGGCTTACAAAAATGAGCTCTCCTCGGCATCCCCATTTGCAATATTTTATACACTGTGGTAACTTAATGCTACACCGGAAAGTGCTGCCAAATCACCTAAAGATGACACCGGAAGAAGGGAACCATTCACAAAACACGGACGGAAAAAGCTAGGAATGTTGGACTATAAAACACGGCGTGGAAAAGATACGGCTCAACTTTGAAAATCGTCCTCTCCGACCATAACACGAATAATTATGTACCTGCAATTTCATCCGTCCGTTTCAAACTTGATTATTTTAAGGAATTTTGGTGAAAACTGCATGACTCTAGGTTTTGTAGTTGGCTGGCGTAAGTTTTACAACTCTTATTTACAGATTTTCTGTTTGTTTATTGGCTACGCAGGACTCCGCCAAATACGTTTTTTTTTCTCCCACAGTTTTGCAAGACAAGCAGATAACATTACAGACAGTTGTCGATGTCACAAATGTCAAACAATCCGTGTTTTCCCACCTCAGACTAATTGAAACTGCAACTCCTCACGGGATAACAATATAACACAATACACAAACACGACCGTGCGAACTCTGTCCTCGATTCGTGATGTGTGGTCAGACATTTGCCCCGTATGATACAATCTGGTCTGAGCTGACTGTGACCGCTATTTGATCCCGTTGTCGGGGGAGAGGGGGGGGGGCAGAGGGATGGGGTGGGGTTTGACGGGATGAGTAATACCCTTCCACCCTTCACCCAAAGTTCGTCTTTCCACACTTTGAGGCGTCTTCAAGCATTTTCCGATATCGGGATGGCCGGTGCAATGTTTCAGCGCAGTCGCGTCTCTGAAGTAATTGGTGAGCAAGATGAACACACATACACACACACATTCAGAATTCTGCACCCGACAGCAGAGTGCTGTAGACTTACTGGTAACATTTTTACATTTTGTTTAGTGTGGTATAAGAGTGTGTCGTGTCACACGCTAGAAATAATTAATTATTCAGTCAGTCGGAACATTTAATGTTAACTATGTCTGTCAGGAAATAAAATGAATGTACTGTAGCTATTGTGAGTAACTGTTTATTTGGCAGTTTGTTTCTAAGAGACTATGAATAATTTTGTCACATCAGTACCACGGGTCTGGCACTAAGCAATTATCATGAAAGATACGGCACTAATAAATTTTGTCAGGTTTGGGCACATAAGACGGGTCATATAAAATCCGTTTAATAAAGGTCATAATAGAACACTAGGATTCAACACAAAAAGAGGGATAAATAAAGAGTTCCACAGACGGACTGATAGATAGATAATTAGACAGACAAGACAAGGCAGACAGACAGACAGACAGACGGACAGACGCAAACATGGGCGGATAGATAGGTAGATAGACAGATAGACAGATAATTAGACAGTCCAGACAAGAGACAGGCAGACACACACACAGATGGGCGGATAGATAGATAGATAGATAGATAGATAGATAGATAGATAGATAGATAGATAGATAGATAGATAGATAGATAGATAGACAGATAGACAGATAGATAGATAGATAGATAGATAGATAGATAGATAGATAGATAGATAGATAGATAGCTAAGGAAAATGAACACTGACAGTGAAAGGAGAGAAAACTCCAGCCATGAATATTTGCACATGAAAAGGCAAGAAAAACATCCTTACCGACAGCAAATTCATTAACCTCCCTTAGAGTGCTCATGTGTGTGCATACCGAACGGCGAATATTTTCATTAATAAGCTTCACACAGAAACGAAACTGCCACAGCCTGATGAAAAGAAAAACTGGATTAAATAGAAACTTTGCCATATGTCTTTGTCAAATAGAGAGGGGTAGCAAAAAAAAAAAAAGACAGAGAATATAGGCATGCTCATATGCCTTATCAATATTCTCACGACAGGAACGGCCTATAGTTTTAACACTCAGCATTGATACAAGTTTGTTCTTTTCACGTGTACAAATATTCACTAATTATCCCGCTAATGACATTTACATA
This sequence comes from Onchidella celtica, assembly GCA_963931925.1. Classification (NCBI taxonomy): domain Eukaryota; kingdom Metazoa; phylum Mollusca; class Gastropoda; order Systellommatophora; family Onchidiidae; genus Onchidella; species Onchidella celtica. The sequence goes on from OZ007568.1 coordinate 67,420,057, forward strand.
ACGCTATTTACCCGTAAGATTGGATTTGTTTCTAGAGCGATATTGTGTTGATCACTTACATACATTGTCTGCCACAATTGCTTGTCTGTTTGTCTGCCTGCCTGTCTGCCTGTCTGTCGGCGCCTGTTTCTGTTTCTCTCGACCAAACTCCCCAATCAATCAATCAATTCTGTCTCCCGTATCCAGGCACCGGCGTCCTGTAGTATGTTTATATGTCTGCCTCTCCTGGCCGTCACTCCCATGTTTTGGTTCTAATTTTAAATTCGTTTTTCGATAAAGGCTATTTTGGGCCATTTAGCAAAGAAAAAAACAACAACAACTAAACTCACAATAGCATTTTTTTTGTACCAAGCCTTGGCCAGTTCCCGAAAAAGTTGGCGACCTTAGCTCTTGTTTGTGCAAGCTCCACTTGATGAACAACTGGGAAATTCGACGTTGAACGTTAGCTTTAGCATTACGACTGAATAAACGAGGAGTTAGAAAAAATCGGAGCTGTGAAACAGTTTGATAAGTGCCACAACACATTTTAAACAAGTATCAAAGTAAAGTATGCATTATTTTGTTAGACCTCTTCTACATATTAAAAGATCTCCTGTTTTTCAGAAAATGGAGATAGAACAAATAAGAACGAAGGTTTCCAGTTATTGTGGCCACGTCGCCGATGAGGGGGTTGTTGTGGCCAATTAGCTAAATGAAATAATAATTTGCAACACTAACTCTAGCCCTGAAGAAATCGAAACAATTATCTGATTGTGCTAAGGAAATCCAGTCTGGTCTCAAACCGCAAACAGTCGTTTTTCTCTTTTTAGATGATAAATATGAGCAAATATTTCCATATGCCTCTTCAGATAGAGTATCTCATTAAAATCCTTGTCTATTTGAGTGTATCCTCACAAAGAAAAACCAGAGAAACATCAATGTCAGACTGAGGCACGCTCCCGAATATAAGAAAAGTGGCAATATGAGACTGATGTAGGACTGAAATAAAGCTTTATGGGCTAATGGATCTTTCAAGTATGCTACCTTATTAATTTCCAAAAGCGCAGGCTCATATAATTTATGATGCTTTTTTTCCTTTTCAATGGCTACTTGGATTGTTGTTTATATCCATTTGTATCCAATTTGTATTGTTTGTACAAATTTTGTGTGAATCCAATTTGTGGACACTTTCCAAGAAAATCATCTGTGGCCATCACAGAAGAGGCTGTTATGGCCAATTACCCAAAACCAAATTCTGACCCTAACCGTGTCTCTAACTCTATAACTTGAAAAAAAAATTCACTGTCCAAACAAAACCCAATTATTTAGCAACATAACACAAATAGTTGGAATTCCGAGTTCATTACGCTGCTGCATTTCAACTGTTTGATTACTTTCAACATTATTCGCTTCCCTGGGACAGATAGAGCACACCACAGCAAACATCTCGAATGATGCCATCCTTGTAAGGCTGGTGGAGGACTAAGACAAGTCTGTTTTGACCCAGTGCGCAAGACCTCTCCTTCCACCAGCTGAGTTTTGACGTGTCCGAGGTGATGAGACAGCTTTTTTGTTCTGTCTCGCCACTGTGCAAGGTCAGTTTAACTCCACAGTTCACATCTCACACCAAAACCAAGGAAAAAAAAAAACACACAAAAAACAACAGTCTTGAATCAGTCTCCCATAAGCCTCAAAAGAGGTGGTAAGAAACTCCTCAGGTTGAGCGAGGAAGATCACCATCTTCAGAGGAAGAATGGATTCTTTCATTAGACATTTCGGCCTTTAACTTCCTGACATCTTCTAGAACCCAAGCCACACCGATTCCACAAAATCGTCCAATGTCAATCAAATAAACAACCAATCAAATAAAAGAACATGGGGTAGACTTAGTAAACGCCCACAAGAATAAATCTCATAAATTATGAGTACAAAACGGTTGCACTATGTGTCATCATTTTCTTGTCTTGGCTCATGCAATGTCACTTCCTTGATCGTCACCTTGGAGATTGTCCACAATCAATGTTTTGTGTGTGCATGAAGAAAACACCATGAAAATTAATGAGGCATTAAAACCAACTTACACTCTCATAATGATCTTCGCACTCATTTCCCCTTTCTTTGGCCCGTTCATACCCACGGTCATCTAGTACAGGGTTTGCAGAAACCAAGAAGACAGCGTCCTACATTATTCCTTTCTCTCTCACTTCGTTCTTGCTCTTCAATTCCACGTAACACTTCATCATGATCTATGTGGCTCCCGTTTTTGCACAGCTTCATTGGGGAGTTCCCTCAGGACATGCCGGTAGAGACACACGGTTGCCACAGACAAAAATTGTTTATGGGTCAGGTTCGACTGTGCCAATCCACGAAAACAGAACACCGATCAATCTGAGCAGGCCAGTGGCCTTGTTAAGCATGCAGCGATCACGTACCTGTTTAAAGTTTCATGATCTGCGTCGGCTGCTGCTGTTGCAGTTGGATCACTTGTTGTATCTTCCTGATAAAAATTCTTAATTTCCTTCTCTGTTTTCTTTCGTCCGTCCATGTTTATGGTAATTCACTATTGCAGAACTGACATAGCTCCAGCAATGTCGTGAAATGCTCAACTTCCTGGTGGTTTTTGACCCTCTAGGACTCGGGTTAGGAGAAGACACGGATTTTGTATTGTAAAATATGCAATTTCAATCCCAGGCATTGATGGTCCTTCATATAACTTTGCTTGTGTAGCGAAAACCACACTGATATAGATAATTTGGTCCTGTTTTGCGAGTCGCATTTTAGTGTCTAGTTAGTACTGTTTCATAATGGCACTTCCGGCTCTTGTGGGCTCATTAATTAATCATGATTAATTTTTCTCGCTTGACAACAATATGTTTGCAGATCGTCCTTTTAATGGCACCAATGAGGCTTTCGAATGAAAACCCATCGACTATTCTTGCTGGAATATGTTTTACATTTATTTCCTGTTGATTTCCTGACGATTTTAATCAGTCGACTAGTTGGATGGTGACGTCACAGCACTGAGTTTCAACACAGAGTATATATTTATAGAGACGTTTCACTATCGGCCAACTTGCAGTGCCAGACACGGGAGGCTCCGCGAAACCACTGTCAGCATGGAGAGGAAAATAGGTCGCTGCGGTAAACAATACCCGTTCGTGCATTTCTACGGGGCGTAAGAGCTTACAAAGGGCTCTAAATAGTTTCAATTAGCCAAAAAATCTGAACAAACCACAGTAAACAGATATGCATATTATCTTTGGTGAAGAAGGCCTCTTTCAATTCTTGTTTACTGCAGCGACCTAGTTTCGCGTTTTGGCGGAAGTGAGATCTCTCTATAAATACGCACTCCCTGGTTTCAATGAAACTCGTCCTCGTGCACCAGCCATGTAGTTGGAGCTATCTCATGACGTCACCATTCAAGACATTCAACCAACTGGCTGATCAAAATGAGCAGGTACGCGCCAGGTTTAATGGTATTAAAAGAAGGCACAAATTGAAGATTTCTCTGTTGCGTCTTTTATTTCACATGATTTCTGTCCAGGAAAGTAAAAAAGAATGTTTGATATCAAATCCAGGGCTGCCACCACTGCTCAGACATCAATAAACAACGATTATCACAAACAGACTCCATCTTTAATAGGGAAAATCGTGACCAAAAAAACCCCTGAAAACTCCGCGGTTAAGCCAGATTTTTCAAAAACAGAAGAAAAAAAACCAACAAACAATCGTCCAATTTTCACTTCGGCCTGGAAATTGGCGTAAAGCCGTCAAACAGTTCAGTATAAAGAAGGAATCTGAAAGCTTTTAACACTGTTAACACTAAAGAATATCTGATTCTTTCGTACTAACAATTAATGTTGAATTTCTGAAAAGATATCACGACCATCATTCTGTTCTCCTCAAAATATCACAGGTGGCAAAATTTTGCAGATTACACCAGCTGACCACGGGCTCACATTAATGGAGTAACAACCGTTTTTAAACACATATCCTGCAGAGTTGTATATACCAAACGTCGTTCTCAGTGTTATATTTTCTATTGTTCTTTCGTTTCCTTCAAACACTTTCATGACTATGGTGCTCAGCACTTGGACCCTGAAGGCATTTTTAGTTACCCGTCGATGAAATCTTGAAACAACAAAGCCTCTTAAAATGTCAAAGAACGTTTTCACTTTCATTTTCCTTGCATAATTGCGGTTTTATTGAGATAAAAACAAGTGATTAAGAAAGTGACCTTTTCATTGCTTGAAAAGCTTCATAGTTTTTAATAAAATAGCCATTCGCACACAGGTAACAATGCCTGAGGCTTAAATTGTTACCCTCAATGTCTTCCGCATCGTTTAACTTTCCTCAGGATTCAGTGCAGATTCAGTGAATTAATCCACTCAACTGCTAGCTTCCGTTTAAATATCCAGCAGTTCCTGCAAGTCTCTTTCTGGCTGTCTCTTGTATGAGAATGAAACGGAACCCTGCATAATCCTAATGCTCTAACTGCATTTTTAATAGTGACATCCCTGTACGATTCGAAAATCATTAGAATGTTTTCGGGAACAAAACACTGTATTACCATCACTTATGATCTAGAAGAACCTGCCACTAACTCCATGAAAAATATCCGAAAGTACAGTAGTGCGTCTTATTTAATGGCCTAGATTTCCATGCCGCCCAATGTCCCATGAAATCCCCAACTACCCCCCCCCCCCCGGTACAGAGCCCCTGTTTAATTTGCACGGATCTCGTCAGTATACACGCAATAACACACATATGTTATGATTCCTTGTAATTTATATCCTTCGAAAAAAGTAAAACTGATCGAAGAGGCAAAATGTGGCACTGTGACATAGAACTAATCTTGTGCACAAGTGTCCTGGAATGAGCGATGTGTGAAGATCTGTGTTTTCTGGGGGTCGCTGCCTTGGCCAATTGCACGTCATTTTCTTGTTGTCTTGGTTTTCTTCTTCTTCTTCTTCTTTAGCTCTTACAAGGTCTGTTGAAATGAATGGTGCCAAACTCTATATAAATAAATACTTCGTTATTATTAATTTGTGATGGACACGTTTAAAACGTGGATTGGGTCGATAACTTAACCCTCTAGAGGGCCGAATGCCACATACGATCAGTATTCCTGTATGGAAATGTGACTTTTGGACAAAAAGACCATTTAATTACTCAGCGGGACCAAACACTTTGTTTTAGTACGTGGACGTAAAATTCTACGCTTGTATAAGAATAAAGCAAGAACAATGTGGTACTGCAGCTAAAGCAAATCTATTTCAAACATAATGATATTATTATTATCTTTTCTAATCCTGGGACATTTTGGGTTAACAACACGATATCCTTTCCACTGTAATGTTATTTCAATTTAACCCTTTACAGGTTGGGACTGTTCATTCATTTACGACAAACTGTTACCCTTGGCCATTATATTGGCGTTTTCCATCTACCATTAAGAGCTACTAATTGGTGTTTTTCGACATTCAGATATTCCCATATGATTCACAAGAATCATTAGTAAACATTCACAACTAACAGTGGTTAAGATCATCTAAAACAACAGGATATTTCAACATCAGCATCTAAAGGGTTAAGCAATAATTTCCTCTCATTTTTCCAGCATGGGTCTTTTATTTCTTTGAGAAATTTATTTTCTAGGGGGAAATAAAAACAAACAAACGTTCAAACAAATAAAACTACAGACTGCCTCCTCCAGTATAATCCGATATCCACGTACAGTGTTTATTCTTCAATTTCCGACGTGTTTATTGAAGTGAATGGCAATAGGAGACTGGCGCAAATGATAGATGATTACATTCATCAAGTGGCCAGAGTCTGTAATGAGTCCTATGTAACAGCGCTCTGCCCCCTCCGGCTGATTGATTCTCGAGGAGAGCAAGTCCTCCTCGCTGAATTATATGATCCTGGCAGTTTCCCCTGACGTCATCCTCCACGTCTGGAAATTCTGTTCACCCGAAGCTATTCTTTCGTTATTGTTATAAGTTAATGTAGATCTAGAGATGATTCTACAATATTCACTGAGGATCTCCTGCAGACTCGCTTGCCCAAGAATTTCAGTTCTTATTCTTCAATCCCAGATAAACAGGCTATTAAATATCTCCCTCCAAGAAATACCAACTGCAACGACAACAAAAAACAACGGTGACACCACCACCACCACCAACAACAACACCAATGACACCATCACCACCACCACCACCAACAACAAAACACCTACAACAACAACAGCCACAGAAAGAACAGAAGAAAACCAGTAACAACAGCAGCAGCAACTACATAAACAACAACAACAATCAGAAAATTCCAGAACTTCTACTGTCCTTACTGTCTTAACTTTTTATCTTCCCAATAAATACTACAACATCTCCCCTCCAGCTCTTGATGTGTTCCAATGAGAAGTCTTTTTCATTTAAATACCTAAGGTATTTGGTCACACTGCTGCAAAGGCAAACAGACAGACACACAGACAGACCGACAGACAGACAGACAGATTTTCGTATTTCAACTTGGTTATCGCCTACCGTAATCAGGATTGCCGTTAAACCACATCTGAAGTTTTAAAGATTTTTGGACCATGCCCAAATTTGACGCCATGCAAGAAGCATTGTTTCACATAGATAGATGCTACGTAGTTACGATAACAGAGGCTTTACTGGGGGAACAACAGTGTTGATGTATGCCAATACAAAAGGTTTCAGATGAAATCAGCTTTTTGCTACTCCTCTAACGTTTCCACTTTGGACATAACACGGCAGTAGTAGGCCTGGCTCCGCGAGGGGACATTATAGTATCATCCGTTGACCCGACATGACCAAAAGGTCAGACAGCTTACTTTTGAATACCACGGCTCAGCCTTTCGATTTTCCCCTTGACTTTTTAGACAGAAGACATTGGCCAAATCCGACTGTGGCACTGCTGTAAATTGAAGTCTTGCATGATGAAGTCACATAAACACTTGGTGGTGAGAGAAAGACCATGACAGACTGAAGTTCTATACTTCGCTTACTGTTTCAGTGATATACTGCAAGTTCAGTGGGTATGAACAGACCGGTGATCCATACTTAGTTTAATATGACTAAGTTATAGTGATATACTGCAAGTTTAGTAGGTATGAACACAGTGATGTTCCATACTTAGTTTAACCACACAAAATTTGAGTGATAATGTACGAGAAGTTCAGTAGCCACAAACAGACTCGGGGTCCATACTTAGTTTAATCTTAGTAAATTTGAGTGATGTACAGGAAGTTCAACAGGTGCGAATGTCCCAAGAATGTGCGTGAGGCGACGGTGTGGCACAGTGGTTAGAGCCAGATGCCTGGCTGTAAAAGGCCATGGATTCGAATCCCAATTGCAGTGAGGGGCGGAAGAGAGAAAGGCATCTCACTCATCTAAGGCTTACGTTTTCCTTCTTGTCATAATTTATGAGTACTGGACTCTCAAAAAAACGTTTGCCAGCAGAAACTCTTGAAGTTTGCTGACTATCTATTACCATTATGTTATATTGCCTCAGAAAGCACAGTATTCACCGCGAAAGGGGAAAGAAAAACCCACCGACTTTTCCATGTCTGTAGAGGAAAGAGCATTTGTTTTTGAACTCACTCCACGGTTGGATTGAGGTACGCGTGTGTCTTTGGCGAGTGGGGAGAGAAAGAAGAAGAAATCGCCATAAAGAGAGACCCCCGTTAAATGGTTACGTAGAAAAATGGTGTGATAGCGGCTGTGAGCAAAACAATAATATAAAGACAACTGCATTAATTTGGTGGCAGGAGATAAGAATGGAAACACGGCTGGAAGTTTGATTCAGAAACACAGACACCTCTGAAACGTGGGCGCTGCCAGAGAAGAAAAGGAAGATGGAGAGGGGAGGATGGGTGTTGGCCGGAGATTGGGGGGGGGGGTAGAGCGATGAGGGGCAGTGGCGGGGAGAAGTTTGCTCATTGTCAATCTTAATCTATCTGCCCACTCCCCAGAATTGCCTAATATTTGTCCAAGAAGAAGCAAAGAGAACATTTTCTTTTTTGCCTCATTTTCTTTCTTTCTTTCTCTCTCTCTCTCTCTTTTTTTTTTAATGGAAGGAGCACGGGAGAAAATCGAAGAACAACGACCGGTTGAAAAATTGGGGTAGAATGTTTAGGGTCACACGTGACGAGAGCATGCATTGCGGCTAAAGTTTGACGCCCAGGTCACTCGTTTGTTAACATTTCACCCGGATTTCTTTTGGGTTTACGAGTGTGGCCTCTAGAGCGCGCTTTGAAAGGGCCACAAGGGAGCGTGTCATTACACACAATTTAATGACGTATTTGGCACAAAACACGCGAACAAGAATGTACGAAATGAAATGGGTAATGTATCTGATATGCTTGAAGAGAAAAGATAGGAAGTGGTGATGAAAGGAATATAAGGCTAGTGCAAAATTAAGCACAGAAAAGACACGCCCTCGTAAAAATATTTGCCTCACGGGTAAGAAGGCACAGTAACCCTGTAAAGGATACCCGGATATTGCGGATATATATAGGGCTAAATGTTGATAGACAAATAGACAGAGAAACCACATGGACATTATAACGGTCACATTGTGCTAGGAAAAAGCATGAAGATGGACAAAATATAAGAAAATGACAGGACAGAAAGAGATCCTGCTGGAAGCGTCCACCAACTACCCGCAGATAGATAGATAGACAGACAGACATACAGACCGATTGATAGATATATGGACAGATAGATAGATAGATGAATAGATAGATAGATAGACAGATAGACAGATAGACAGATAGACAGATAGATAGATAGATAGATAGATAGATAGATAGATAGATAGATGGATAGATAGATAGATATAGATAGATAGATAGATAGATACATAGATAGAGAAATAGATAGATAGATAGATAGATAGATAGATAGATAGATAGATAGATAGATAGATAGATAGATAGATAGACAGACAGGCAGACAGACAGACAGACAGACAGACAGACAGACAGACAGATAGATAGATAGATAGATAGATAGATAGATAGATAGATAGATAGATAGATAGATAGATAGATAGATAGGTAGATAGATAGATAGATAGATAGATAGATAGATAGATAGATAGATAGATAGATAGATAGATAGATAGATAGATAGATAAACAGAATTAATACTGTGTTATCCGATACCCGCCCTGTCCTCCTGTATCAACTCGACCAATCATCAAAAGATGCCTCCATTATTTTGACCTCCTGATCATTTCCCAAGAGCAGAAGGGGGAAAAATGATATGTTTCCCCTTAAAAGCCTTGAAATGAAAGACTTCATTACTGGAAATAACTGTTGGAGGGAGAAATTGTTTAGTTTTTATTGGCCAATTTCTGATGGGCAAGGGCGTAAAACAAATTTGGCTGTCCTCCTCCGCCTTTTCTCTTGTTCTTCAAAATAGACTCGGGCACTTTTATGAAAATTCTGAACATGTCAGGTATTTTACCATGTCGTGTTGTTTTATTTGTTCTTTGTATTTAGCTTTTGGATGAGAAATATTCAAACACATACCACGCCCCTTCCCTACACACATGACATGAAGTAACAAAACGATTAACAACAACAACAACACCAAGAAAACTACTACTACTACTATTAACTACAACCACCACAACTGCTACTACAGTTCGTAACTGCAACCACCACTACTACTATTACTATACCATTAACTACTACTACTACTACTACTGTTGCTACTACTACTACTACTACTGTTGCTACCACTACTACTAGTACCACTACTACTTCTACTACTTCTACTACTACTATCACCATTACGACTATTGCCACTGTCTATATTATTAGTCTTCACTGTTATTTCTACCACTACTACTATTACTATTACTACTACTATCACGACTTTTACTACTACTCCCCCTCCTACTACTGCCACAATATTGCTACCACTATCATCTCCTCCTCCTCCCACTGCTGCCACAACTTCCACTAGATCAACCACTGCTACAGTTGCCACTACAACTAAATTTTCGTTTCAAACACTTTGTAGAAAGTTACATCGGGAACACATGGAAAAGACAGCTAGTAAAACATGATAGGCGCTCAAATTCAGCGTTTGTCGGATGCAGACTGAACTCAGCCTGCGATGCTTGCGAAGAAATCCAGCCTGGCCTCAAACGGTACCCCGAAATGACTTTCCTCTAACGAGGTTAAGCGATCGGGATCAGAAGAAACGGCCGCGAGATATACTCAGGAAATATAATCGTGCTAAAAAAATTACACGTGGGCGATACGAGCTGTGACCTAAATAGTGACTTCGCCGAGGTTTGTTTTCTTTCAGTGAAATTATAAGAAAGAGGGCATACCGAACTTGGAGGTAATGCTTTAAGCTTAGGCGGAGAGTATGTATTTATAGAGAGATCTCACTTCCGCCGAAAGGCTAAACTAGGTCGCTGCGGTAAACAAACAGACCGCCTTAACCAAAGACAATGTGCATATCTGTTCACTATGGTTTGTTAATATTGATGGGCTTATTGAAACTATTTAGAGTCTTTGTAAGCTCTTACGCCCCGTGGAAATGTACAAACGGGTATTGTTTACCGCAGCCACCTACTTTCCCCTCCATGCTGACAGTGGTTTCGCGGACCTCCCCGTGTCTCGCAGTGCCAATCGGCCAATAGTGAAACCTCTCTATACATACATACTGTCTAGCCTAAGCGTCGCTAATTAATATCGATCGGCCAAATACTTGGATGATGACGTCATGAAATCGAATTTTCCAACTGGTCGGTTGGTGCGCAAGGTCTCATTGACGCTCAATGTCATGACGTCACCAGCTGCGGCAACTTTGGGGTCAATCAAAACCTGCCAGTGAGCACCTAGGCTAATATTCACTCGTAAAAAGAAAATTCTAAACGCTTCACTTATCGCCATGGGGACATGGTGGTCTAGAGGCAAGGTGCTCGCCTCTCATGCCGAAGGTATCGGGTTCGAATTCGAGTCGGTGCAGGTATGTTGGAAGTTTGGGATTTTTCTCATATTTTCCTGTCCCTGATCCTATGGTATAGGTAGGATCAAGCACCTAGTCTTCTCGTTATGTACGTTGCGCACGTTAAAAGATACCTTGGAAATCGAAAAGAGCAGGCCGAACAGGCTGCTGCCCGGGCAAAATTCTAAATAACAAATCCCCACCACAGCAAGAAAAATAAACACAAGAAAAGTGAGGTGTAAATGCCAAGGGCAGCTAACCCCCTAAAATAAAGACCTAATTACTTCATTTATCGTCCAGGATATTTTGGGAAATGATCACTTTCATAATGATCAATGGATGGATGGATTCAGTCTTGGGCACTACAATAAGAAATAATCTCCCAATTTGCCCCGCCCTCCTCCAACTCATTTCAAATTCTCTGGCCGATCCCATTCACTCCTACAAATGATGAGATCGTGCTGGTTATTTACAATGGAAATTTCCTGTTTTAATATTGTAACACTGAGCCTCGCTGACATCGATGTCACAATCCTGCCCTGCTTCACACAGCTCACCCCCCCTCCCCCCAAAACCCCCCACTGCCAACACACACATCCACATATTCACATAAATACACACACACACACACATACACACAAACGCACGCACGCCACCCCCTCCCTCTCTCTCAAAATTAAATATGATATTTTAAAAATGTGAACAAAAACTATGAATGTATATTGATTTCTGTCAGCATCTGTCAGAACAGCGTGACATGCTGAAAGTTAATGAAATTTCAGTGATATAGAAACAACATAGCTATACATAGTTATATTGCATCAATACTCGTGAATATTTCAACGATGCAAAATTTTATATTAGAAGGAGTGGAAGGAAGTTGTGGTTGGAAACACTTATTCGGTATTGACAGGGTTTTTTTTTTTCTCCTCAAAATCTCCTGTAATCTCATTCTCCGCAAAAGTTCACCCCCCCCCACCCCACATACACACATTTTCGTAGCCTCCCTTCCTTCCCACCCCTGCCCATTTGTTGTTCTCTTTCACATGAACGCTGCAGTTATTAGGCCAAGCACCCATTCTAATTATTTCGGCCCGGAAACTTTTGACGTGACCGATTTTCTGCGGTCGGAACATCAATCACTATGATGCTTTGCTTAAATGGCGACAGTTCCAACATCAGTGCTCCGCTTTCGGAAAAAGACCTATTCTTCAGAACAGAATAAGGCTGGAGGCGCACTGAATAAAGTCAGTTTAGTATCTGTTTTGATTCGGGTGCGCTAGGTTTCTCTTTCTGCCAGGTGATTCAAGACAGTTTTGACACGCCAGTACTAGTGACACAGACTTGTTTCGGCCTTGCCAGGGCCCGAAGTCCCGTTTTTTTATCAACTCCGAAGTCCACATCTCGCACAAAGGCCGAGACAAGAGAAACTTGGCTCAATGTGTCTTAAGCCTTAGAGTTAGGTTAAGTTTTCGCAGTGGCGTGTTTTTATTATTTTTATTTAGGTCACTGGCTTTCAGTAACACGACATCTAAAATTCCCATTCCCAATAGATTAATAACAATAAATCATCGGCCCCTTAAGCTGTGTTTTCATGATGTCCGGAAATGGAAACGGCAACGAAAACGTCAAAAATCCACCAGTAGTGAAAAGAAAGAGTGTTTCCATGTGTGCGGAAACGGCATTTTGGTACATAATTATGCTTTACGCTTCTTCAAGATGACGGTGAATACTTTGTATCGATATCTGAATTTCTGTTGTATCAGTATGCCCACCACTTTCCGAGTTGCATCAGAGGAATGTGGAATGGGTCAAGGGTGAAGGGCTGTTAACAAAATTTGTTGCCCGAATGTGTTTCATAATGTCTGTGCGGAAAAAGATCATTACCGGCCTTGTGTAATGCGGGTTAAAAATAGTCTATTCCTCGTTGAAAGGGAAGAACAGGCCGATTCATTATCGGACCTTCTCATCTAGATTATGTGATTACTTTGCAATTTATCCTGCAGTCTGGCATTAAATTGAAAAGGCAAACGAAAAAAGAAACAAAACAAACTGCCGAGTGCGCTAATAATCTGCAATCGTTAGTTGTAAGTCACCAGCCTTAGCGATCATTCGTGCAAATTTTTATGCACTTAATTATTAGTATTCACCATTTGATTTTGAATTTCAGATAGCAGGCCTAAATCTTGGTTTTCATTTTTCTTTCTTTTTTTTTCGGATGACTGTAGGAATGGGAAATTTAAGTAACATTTATTAATTATATTATAATCCATAAGGTGTCTCAACAATGTGTAGACACTTTGAATATTTTTAATACAATGTCATTTAAAAGACACATCCAACATTTATAATTCAAATTAAAGCCGGTAGATAATAATGTGTAATTATTTGAGTTGTCGCATGTGTTCAAACTAATGGCAGGTCTAGGGCATACACCGATGACAACGCAATTCGATAGAGTTGTAAACTTACTTGAGGAGTTCGTTCGTGTATACATTATTTTTAAACACCCTGTATAGAATATAACAAGACTTTGTTCAAAATTACGAGCATCATATTTGGGAAAGAAATGATGATCAATTTATGAACAAAAGGAAATTTGATTATGTATAATTCCCAAAACCCGACTGTAATTATCACTTCAATTATTATATCAGTTACTGCATTTAGTTTTACATTAATTAAATATAAGCTTTCTGCAACAAAGGGGACATTATCATAAAAGAAGCCAACTTTGATGAATGTAACGGTGCTTCCCGATACGTTGCACAAAATAACCACATTCGTAAATTCTGAGTTAATCTTATTTGCAATTTATTATGAATGCAGTAATATCAACAACTGCAGCAGCAACAATTACAACAGCAGCAACAACAATTACAACAACAACAACAACGGCAAATACATTTGTGCCAGCGAGTACATCTTTCCAAAAAAGTGAACAACGTCAACGTCACCGGAAGCAATAACAGCAGCTACAACAACAACCACAACAACAACAACAGCAGCAACAACATTTGTGCCAGCGACGACATCTTTCAAAAATTAGTGATCAACGCCAAAGTCATCGAAATCCATAAACAGTAGGAAACCCCATACAACATCTCAGAAGAACTATCCTGTATGACTAGAGGTGGACCTAGTGCCAGGACAAGCATTCCCTTTTTCGAAATCAGCAAGAAATTTGACACTTGACTGGACATCAAACGCGGATGGATTTTCTCTGTCACCGCCCAAAACTTTCCTGGCTTCCGGATAAAATCTTTGATAATGTCACCGTGGGCTTTTCATGTTGCTTAACACACGAGCGAGTTCACATAGAAGCAAGAGACAAAGACATGTCTTCAAGTTCTAAGGGCTCCATCTCTCCTCCCTATCCCATCAGTGGTCCGCCTATACGTAATATCCCAAACACAACGTTTAAAACACGATTAAACCATTGGGTCTCATCGCATGACAGACGGAAATTTGTGGGCCATGTATCAGAGAAATTCTATTTCTGTGTTTTTATTGCATTCAATTCGTGTGATCTGGAATCATCAAGACCGAGGTCAGGCGTCCAGATTCTATCCCCCCCCCTCCCACGCCTATTCCCCAATCGTTCCACAATAACTCTAAATTCATAAGCATAGGCCGTTGAAACATGGATTGCCATTAATATTTAAAACATTAAAATTGATCTTGACAAGGGCCAGCAAACGCACACACTCGCTTGGTTGCCCTCATGTGGCAAAGGGCCATTAGCCTCTACAAAAAAGAATCGCTGATTTACATCACATGACAGAATTAAAATTTGATGCCTGTTAGTCAGAATATATAATGGTTTTAACCTTTAGCACGCTTCTGTAACGACATGCGTGCGCTGTAACGGTATCCGCGCCAGTGACGTAATCAGAAAAAAAATTGAATCATTGTTTTTCTTCCATAAGGAGCAGCTTAAAAACCACAAGGCATCCCACCTTCAAGAAATATTAGTTTTCAATAATGAGATGACGGATTCGATTTGCTGGCACAGAATTTGAAACCTACGTGGGTTCACTCGCTGTCTCGTTGTATCGAAGACAAACAATATGCCCTGAAAAAACTGGAACGCTGCGGCGAATTTATCTCTCGAAATGAATAGAAAAGTGATGACTGAAGATTGGGTGGTTTTTGTATGAATACACCAATGAGGACTCTGGTTTTCTATGATGCTTTGATCGAGATTCCCCGGTCTCATGACTACCGTATTTTGTTTCTCTTGTCCTGTCTCCCGGATGAAAAATGCCCCCACTTTTTCACTACACACTGCCCTCATTGCCGTTTCATCTCTCGGCATCCTCCTTTTCTCATTCAAAACAAACATGAAACGTCAAACACATGATTTATGACATAATACACAGTAGATCAATCGTGTTACGAGGTTGGTGGGGATAAAAATTGGAACACGGTGAAAATCTCTGACATCAGTGTCTAATTTGGGCTGTAGCTGAGGGTCAGGGGAAAGAAGAGTGATGGCATTGTTAAATATCACAAGGACGCTAATAATAGAAAAGATAGACTCTGGGGTGGGGAATGAGGGATGTTTCTAGGGTGGATAGCGGACACATGTGGTCTAAAAGCGCTGGAAAACAGTTTACCCGGGGTCCCTCTGTGTTGTGAAGATGAGAAGACAGACCATCCTTTAGGCCCCTGTTCTCGATCGATATCTTACTGTCTGCAAGCAAGACGCGCTGATGGGAAAGGGAAGTAAAGAGCGCGAGCTTACTTGTCAGCGCGTGTGTTTGCTCTTGTGTACGTGTAGGCGCGTGTTTGTCTGTGTGTTTGTGTTTCAAGAAGAGACAGAAAAAAACACACGACCAGAACGGGTGGATGCTCTGGGATACGTAGCGGTTAACTGTCCATTTTGCAATTACCAACCTAGAGGCCAAATGCTTTTAGTAATTAGGCACAGATTAGGAGCCAACAGCATATATTTTAACGACAAGGCCATTCCCTGTCATGACCGCAGTGCACCAAAGAATTGGCAAAAAAACAGGGTGATCTCAACTGAAAAGAAGGAATCGAAAGTATTTCTCTGAAATTAACAAAACAAATTCCTATTTCGCATTCCAAATCATCCTTGCATTCGTCCAATCAACAATGTTCACAGGTTTGTCTCTGTCCTGATTTTTCATTATTTCTCACTGACCATTTCTTCCCCCAGAGTTTCTTTCTCTTTCTTTTCTATTTGAGACGCCATATCTCATATCCTCACACTCAATTTATGTCTCGGCTAGAATTTTCGAGAAGCCACCGCCTGCACTAGACACACAGAATCGTGAACATTAATTTGTTGAGTAGATTATATACACAAAGATCTCTCCAAATTTTAACGCGGCTATGCAGGGCGTCGTGGCTTTCGATCATCTGCATTTTCAGATTTTACCAATTAAATGATTTATTGTATAAAACAACAACAACAAGCACAATGACAATAATAAATAATAAATAAAGCTTAAAAACAACAAAAAAACAATAACCAGAACATTAGGATAAGAATATTTTGAAGAAAGCAATTTACACCTTTTTTCGGGGGGGGGGGGGGGAGGAGGCATCGGTGGACCTTGTCCGTAGGAAATGCGGGACTTCAAGATCGGGACTGGATCTGTCAACAGACAATGACATCAGAAGAGGAAACGCGCGTTACGACTATTGCGAACGTGTCATAGCCTCCGCATTGTCTGGTCCGCGCGAGTAAACAACAGAAGGAAACAGACGTAATATTACATGTTTTCATCTGGATACTCTTGCGCAAAGCATTAGTCAAGAACTGATTTGATAGTCTGTTGACCTTTACCTTCTAGATGACATCATATGTATTTGGAATTAGAATATTTCAACATCCATGTTAATTTTTGTTGCAATATTTCATTTTTGAAACAAATAATGGAAAATTTTTACGTTGAAGATTTCCTAGAACGAGAGGTTGACAACTAGCGCACGGACATCAACGAAATAATAAATTGTCACAACTTGAACTTTTAGCGCTATTCTGGATGCGGAAAAACTTTCTACAAATGAGATTACACGAGATAATGGAAATAACTGCTCTGTTCGTGATGTCCATCAGTGCACAATTTCATCAACAAATAGTATGGTAAATTTCCATGAAAATACAGGGTCGCTACACAAGATTCCTTGAAATATACCATACTGTACCACTTGACCTATTTTGTTTGATTTAGAAATGTTTTACAGAGCACATCAAGAACGATATACACAGAGCAGTTGTGTGCTTAAGAGTGCTTGGATTCATAACGTTAAATCACGAGTACTCTCTGTTCTTGAGATAATTATTGCAGAGATAATTTAGATCAGTATAACAGCACAAAAAACCACAAAATATTGCACTACAATTTGGGCTCGTTTGCAAGAATTTTATTTTTTTTCAAATGTAAATTGAACCAGTTATTTAACCTTGAACACAGCACTACTAAATAATCTGTCCGTGAAATCGTTATCCAATTCAGAATAATGACAGCACCCCGAAAGGATATCGTTTACATACAATAAAACGAAGGACAAGACCTTTCAGTTTTATGTCGATAGCGAGATGCGAAAGGACACTTGAAACTCTCAGTGCCTGTGCTGCAATCAATGGCAACTCTCAGCTCAAGAGTCACCGTACTCTTCGGGCCATCAGCCCAATGTCAACAGTGTGGTGACTGAGGATGACGCTGGAAAGTGACCATGACCGTCCACAGAGGTTTCGGGAACGTGAGCAAAATGACAATCAGGGTCCCTGAAGACCAGTGCCGGCAGTGTCATTTTCGCTCCTCGTCAGAAGAGGAAGTTCTGCGTTAAACGCCTATAAATCTGTGGCTTTTCCCAAATTTCTGGCTCTAAGGGGAAAGGGATATCTAGGCAGTTAAATAATGCACAGGCCATGTATTTCGCACCTCGTCAGAGAGGGAAGCTCTAGGTTAAATGCCTTTAAATCGGTGGTTTTCCCCAGATTTTTGGAGTATAGCAGGGTTGGCCAAACTTGCTTACTGTTAGAACAACATACGATAAACTTCAGATGTTCGAGAGCCACAAGATATCAACAAATTTACACACACGTTTTTATTTTTACATACACATTTTGCTACAAAAATATTGTACATAGATTTTGGGAAATAGGCCTACATGTGTGCAACAATATTTTCTCATGTGTGACGTTTTTTAATCGGTTAATTTGTATTAGTTACAGTAATCACAAAGTACACATAAAACCAAAAAATGTTTGAAAAAAAAAAACAACCAAAAAGCTCAGCCACTATTTCCACGAGTCGCATATGGATGGTCAAAGAGCCGCATGTGGTTTGCGAGCCGCGGTTTGGCTCTCCCTGGAGAACAGGGAGGGAACTGCCTAGACAGTTACATCAAGTATACTCATGTATTTCGCTCGTTAGAGAGGAATGTTCTATGTTAAAATGGCATAAATTTGTGGTTCTTCACTGGGAGGAAATTTCCCAGATTATGGGATTTCATGGGTTTTGGGGTGAGGTAGGGTGGGATAACTGTTCATTAAAAATGTACATTACACACAGCATGTATTTTGAAAGAGCAGAATCGCACTTATTTTGATTATTACAGATCTGTGATTTTCATATCTACTGACTCGAGTAGCCTCATCAGCAGGTCTATGGATGGATATATGGATCGATGGATAGATATTTGGTTGGGTGGGCTGATGGATATATGGATGGATGGACGGACGGACGGATGGTCGGATGGATAGATAGATGGATGGGGGGATGGGTGGACGACGGGCGGACGGATGGATGGATGGGAGGATGGATAAACAGACTTTACAATAAAAAATAGAGGAAAATTGACATTATTGAGTAAATACCAACCAAAATGACCAACATTCCAGGACGTGTCCATACATCATCATTCGATATGACTGATACTTAAAATCTTCTTTTAGAAACGATACACAAATAGAGAAACGATAGCCCGAAACCCATTGCAATGAGAGATGTTCAAATCCCTTTACAGTGAGAGCACCGAATGGGTCTGTCGATGAGACCGATTTCATCGTGTCGTGATCGATTTTCAATGTGGGTCCCAGACAGTGCAGCTTTCAGTGGGGCTTAGGATCCTCTGGGCCCTGGTGCTTATGTTTCGTTTCTTGGCTGGACCCTGACGAATTACTAGATCTGATTTTACTTTCCGGGGTACCCATTCGTTCAAGTTTGCGGTGCTCTGATTTCACCTTAATTAATAAGTTAGTTATCCCAGGACGGACTTATGCAATCGCTTTCAAATAAGACGAAATCCCAGTAGGCTCGTATCTTCTATTCTGAGCTAGTAATGATGTGTCTATAGGCGTGAAATACGCTTGCGACATGGTGACACGGTGGCCTAGAGCCATGGTGCTCGCCTCTCATGCCGAAGGTACCGGATTCGAATCCCGGTCAGTGAAGGCATGTTGGAATTTTGAGATTTTTCTCATATTTTCCTGTCCCTAATCCTATGGTAGGTAGGACCGAGCACCTATTCGTCTCGGATAAGGACGAAAACTTCGGAGAGCCCATGTGAACGTTGCCCACGTTACAGATACCTTGGCAGTTGGAAATCGAGAAGAGCAAACTTCTAAAAAAACGAATCTCTACCACAACAAGAAAAATAAGAACAAAAAAAGTGAGGTGTAAATGCCAAGGGCAGCGAAACCTCCTAAACTAAAGACCTAAACACATACAGTTTGCGACATACAACATATTTGGAATGTTTCGTTTAAACGGCGTTCTCTAGTGAAAAAAGATACGTAATATATCTCAAAGGCAGACTCTATTAGGCTGATGACACACTGAGTTAATGCTGTTTTGCCCCTGATTTGACAACGTGCGCAAGATCTCTCTTTCCACTAACTGACGCGCCCCGATCAGTGAGACAGTTGATCCAGCCTCGCCAGTACAGCGGTCCGGTTTAACTCCAAAGTCCACATCTCTCACTAAACGGAGACAGAACAGACTCTACCCAGTGTGTCACGAGCTTTAGTTCGCCACCAGAAACATCTTTCTGTACAGTGGAAATTGAAATGTTACCACGCACAAGTGCACTGGTACAATGTGGTGCGGCCACAAGAGAGATACATTCAGTTATACCAGAGAGTATGTATGTTTAGAGAGGTGTCACTATTGGTTGATTTGCACTGCGAGACACGGGGTGGGGGGATGGGGGGGGAGGGGGGGGGGAGGGGGCTATGCGAAACCATTGTTAGTATGGAGCGGAAAGTAGGTCGCTGCGGTAAACAATAACCGTTTGTACATTTTCACGGTGCGTAAGAGCTTACAAACGGTTCTAAATAGTTTCAATCAGCCAAAAAATATGAACAAACCACAGTAAACAGATATGCACATTGTATTTGGTGAAGACGGCCTCGTTCAATTCTTCAATTTCTTGTTTACCGCAGCGACCTAGTTTCGCGATTTGGCGGATGTGAGATCTCTCTTTAAATGCATACTTTCTGGTTACACCTACACTTCGCCACAAGGCCGACATAACCGCAACACAAAGACTTCATCTTTATTATAATTATGCGCGAACTCCCGATAATGAGTTACTGATGATCTTTCTGCTGTATTTCAAAAGAGCGGATTCACGTGCTGGATCAAGGAGCAAAAACACTGCGCTGCTGAATTAATTGACAGAGAAAACATAAAATGCTACACTTCGTATTAGTAAATCGACACACGTAATAGTCTGTTGTAGAAAAGTGCAGAAAAAAAAATCTTGACTCACCTTTCAAGCAAAACTGTGTCACTCCCCGACTGACGTTCATTTTGGGGCGTGCTCTCTTTATAACGTATAACCTCTGACTGTGAGTGATGACTTCAGGTAAAATCCCATGGTTTTCTCTACGCACATCTGGGCAAAGCCTGAAATAAAAGTAAATAAAGATATAATTATTACAAACAAAGGACAGAATTCAAAGGGTTTCAGGTTATTTCAAAAATACATTACATTCAAACAAGATTGTTTCACACGAAGTTAGCAGTGTTTCCACAGATACTCGTATATTTAGTGATCAATTCTCAAGAGTAATTTTGGTTTTAGTAGTAGTAGTTTTGTTAGTATGAGAGAGAGAGAGAAAGAGAGAGAGGGGGGAGGGGGGAGAAAGTGAGAGAGAGAAAGAGAGAGAGAGAGAGAAAGAGAGAGAGAGAGAGAGAGGAGTAATAGTAGCAGTCACTGTAGTAGTAGTAGTAGAGGTAGCAAGATATTATGCTCTTTCATGTTCCACAAGCTGCCATGGTGGTAAAAAAGGCTTTCCGTTGGACTGGAACAACGCAGTCTCTAAGGCTGTCCTCTCCCCAATTTCTTTCTTTCGTTTCTTTGTTTCTATCTCCCACCCCACCCCCCCCCCCCTCTTTTTTTTTAAACCCACAGGCATTATATAGAATTAAATCCTTCTATTACAGGTGACCATGTCCGGCTTTCATTCGACAGGTCCCTCACCAATCTCCCCCTTTTCATTTCAGCCAGTGACCACAACAAGGAAATCTTCACACGGCACGCCATAGAAACTGAACCGTATAGCGCCTAGTGCTCCATTTGAAATACACCATGCTAACTACTGTTCTCCGTTCTGGACGCATTGTAATTCATCAACAGATGCTTTTTCCAGAGAAACATTTATTAAATTGTATATCTGTTTTCATCGTCTTTTTTACTGTTTTAAATCAGATTTCACCGCTTTAGAACATCTGGATAAGGCAATCCAACGTCTGGGTCCTTGAAGTTTAACTTCATATCATTGTGTGGATCTAACAATTAACTTGAGCAATCTGATATCATTTTTGCTCACACAAAGAATACCCTTTTTTCTATCTCTAGACGTTTCACTAAACTAGAGATAGAAATTTAGATAAAGCAACGCTCTGCAAGGTCGTACATCATCTACTGACATTTACTTTCCATCGGTCATAAAGACTTAAGTTATAGATTTCAAAACCTTTCAAGAACCCAATTCCCCAATCTATACGTCTCATGGTTTTATTTCCCTCACTGGCGGGGTTTCAGAGAATATTTCTTGCTTTCTCTTTGTACGTTTAACTTTCGTTGGCGCTTTTTTGAGATATCATTGGGCAGGTTTGATTCCAGGGGCCTCGCCACACTAATGGGGCAACGCTGTTCGGAGGAATTCAGCAATGAAGCTCGAGTTTCCTGTCAGTAGAAATCACTGTTCATAATCTGGAATGGGAAAGATAAAACCGTGTACTTTTAATTTGCGCACTACACGCAGTGTGCACTTTTTAAGGACTTAGGTCCCCAGACTCCGTGAAATCCCAGAAAAGTCCTCTCGCAGTGGGGGAGGGGGAGGGTGGGGGTACGCTCTCCCTCCCCTAACCGCTAAGGACTCACTAGGCTAAGTAATGTAGCCTAGATTCTATTACTTTATCACGGTGCGGTAATACGTATTCGCTGTCAGCCTGAGCGAAAAAACGAATTAGAATCAAACACAAGTTTTACGTCTCCTCTGACCAAGCGATACATAGTTGGCTGGGTCGTATTTCCGGTCTGTTCCCGGCAGCCAATCAGTGGATTTGATTTGATCGCCCTATGGCCTTACGGGCTAGGAAAACGAATTAGCTATCTAAGCAAAGGGTCAGGGTTAAATGTTGATTTCTTTGCAGGGTTGGGCGTGGGAGCTGGGGGTTGAGGAGGGGTGTAGGGTGAGTGAGAGGGACGGGATGGGGTGTGGGGGAGGGGGAGGAATGGTTGGGTTCCGTAGAAACTAAGGATGAGTGAGTGGCCGAGGAATGTCGAAGCGGTCAGTATGTGATCTTGACGTTTCGGACTTGAGTAGCCGGCCTTGCAAGGAGCACAGGGCGTGGGCTCTCTTTTAGTTTCATTAATCCGAGTAGCAGATAACCGGCTGTGGCCAGATGAGTCCACAAAAATCAATCGGAATTGCAGGTCAAAGGTCAAACTTGGTTAAACAAAGGGTCACTGAAATGCTATTCAATTGGAAACCGTTATTTTGGCCGGAAGGCCTTCCTAACCTTCAAAGGTTGATTATTCTGGCCAAGTGCGCAGAAAATGGACTCGGTCAGTGGGCGATTTCCTAAAATTTGCCATATTTGTAAATCAGCAGTGCTTTTTTTTTTTTTTTTTTGCAGAAAACGTGACCCCATCCCAACCCCTGATCATAAGATTCAGCCCGAGCTTTATCTGACGATAATCCTACATTTATGTATTGGAAAAACAGCACACAGATGTCAGCATGACCGCTGTCTTGACAGACAAAGAGTAATCGATATACCAAATTGCAGAGAAATGTGACCGTTTAAAACAGTAGTTTCCCCCGCTTCGTATTTTATTTTATTGACAGATGTGTATGCTGTTGTTCTACTGAGGCGGACACAAAGTTGTTCTGCGCACCAGGGGAAGGAAAAAGTGTGACATCATAACGAAGGATGTGTGCGTTCCCGGCCAAACTGACAAGACATTTCCCTCGTCATGCATGTCAAACAATGCTGTAATTTCAGTTACTGACATGACTCGTGTCGGCTTTTATTTATCGATTAAAAAGGGAAAAAGTCTTGATTGGGAATCAGGTAAAATGTACATACGGCTGGGGGTGGGGGATTGGGGGGGGGGAGGGGGGAGGTTGAAGCTATGGTGCATTGGGAGAAGGGGGGGGGGAAATCTAGGATGTGTTCATAAATTAAAAAGTTTGGTTTATTCACATCTTTTTCAACAAAATGAGATGGGGGGGGGGGCGGGTAAAGCCAAGCAAATGAAAAGCGTACATGGGGGAATGGAAGGGAAAGTGGGGGTAAAAAATGTAAAATTGAGAGCAGGTACTTTATAGATGGCCCCGTATCAATGATTTCTCCAATGGTCAATAAACTCCATTTTTCGTGAGAATAACAATTTGGAAGACCAACGACCATTGAACCAGATAGCCCACCCGCTGGCAATGTCCAGAATATTACTGCCTTTAAATTTCCATCAAGCCAAATGGAAGACCTAGGAAATATTATGTCCGCAGGAATCTCATCGTTTATTCTCTTTGTGGCCAGTTTGTACACTATGGAGGTTTGTGGACTACGGTCACTTGTAGTCCCAGTGAGTAATTTTCCGGTTTTAATTATTCAGCAGCAGTGTGGTTTGGCTCTGAAAGGTTGAACTCTATCAAGCTGATTGCCCACCTATGACTGACGCCATGCATCGCGGGATAACCAATTCTCCAACCAGGATGAAATGACCAAAATGGACAAATGGAAATTGTCATGAGTCAAGTGTTATTAAATCTCACGCAGAGCCGTGAGTTGTTTTTTTCACCAGGGCCATGAGAAATTGGCTGGTGGCCTTGAACGGTCCTCGCGTATTATTGTTTGTGAGTAAAGAATTGCAAAGTTAAACTGTTAGATTCACGCTTGTCGGTTTTAATGTTCGTGATTGGAAGTAATAGAGTAGGGGTGAGACAAGGTGGGGATAGTTGACATTGTTAAGTATGACTAGACAAGTTTTTGCACGTTAACTGGCTGGTAGAATAGTGCAGACTATATTCCTACATTCAAAATGGTGGGATGTTTCGGCCAATGAGATTGCTGAACTAATTTGGCCAGCGGACTAGCCTTACCGGGTAGTTGGATAGTATAAAACATCGTGTAACGTTGAAATTCATTGAATACAGACGAGAGAAGCATCGTTTCGTGAAGTATATCGGGTTGGCCAGTACCTGAACTGAGTGGCACGAAGACTAGTCCATTGTCATCGGACTGAAGGAGCCTAGAGAGAGAAAGCTCATAGAAAGAAAGGTTTTGGTTGGACTGACCTTCAGAGTCCACGCTGCGCTCGTATGATGTTCGCGCCTACTAGCTAGGCGTGACCAACGGTAACTCACCTTTTTCACTAGTAATTGATAGAAGTCCAGAGATAGGGAGGAAACCCACAGCCTCCTAGAAAGTCTGAGAAACCCACAGCTTGCACTCGACGAACGAGTGTTCTGTATTGTAAAGCTATCTCCATAATACGATTGAAGAAATATGGCACCTTGTTGATGAAATGAATAGTGACTGAGTGATTGCATATATATATATATATATATACTTTTACAAGCTGCTTAAATACCTACAAGCCAATTTGTGCTTCTGTAGGCTTTGAATGTACTGGGCTGTTCTAGCCTTCAGTGTACCTTGAGAATCTGTATTATTGCTGGAGAGTTTGCCTGGCGTCTGGCCAGTGGCGACTCAACTGTTAGTTTAGATTAATATCTTATTTCTTATAATATACCCATTTGGCTATTAATTGCATTACCTTTGATAGGGAACTTAGTTACATGAATATGATAGGTTAAGTTTAGTAATTAGAATTTTTGCTTTGAATATACCTCTGTCTTTTGTTTAGTATATTAATATTATGTAATAATACGGCCCGGCCGGCCTGACATACATATACCCTAGTTATTTAATACTTTCTTGTGTGTTTGTGTCCGAGTGTGAGTTAACTGCCTCTCGTGCAGTCGTTAGATAATAATAATAATAATGGATGGCATTTATATAGCGCATATCCATTACAAAAATGCTCTATGCGCTTTACAGAAACATGTCAAAAAATACATGGGTAAACTCACACACACAACCCACATTGATACACACATAATAATAATAATAATAGATAGCTTTTACATAGACTAGAAACTCTCATACAAATGACATTTTAACATCCTTTTAAACTGTGAAAATACTTGCGAACTGCGGACATCTAAAGGAATCTCATTCCACACCCTGGGCCCAACATGGCTGAAAGCCCTTTCACCAAAACTTTTTAGGTTCACTACGGGTACTTTTAGTCTAAGGTTGTCAGAAGATGATCTTAATGCTCTTGCAGGGCGATGCAGTTCTATAAGTTCTGAAATATACTCTGGCGACATGTTGTTGACACATTTATAACAAAATAAAGCCAATTTATATTTTATTCGCTGCTCAATAGGTAGCCAGTGGAGCTCCTTAAATATTGGTGTTATGTGATCTATCCTTTTTCTTCTTGTTATTAGTCTTGCAGCATTATTTTGGATTAACTGAAGCTTATTGATTTTACTTTTTGGAAGACCACTTAGCAGTATGTTACAATAGTCCAGCCTAGAGAGAAACAGCGATGTTACAAGCTGTTTTGTTACTTCAGTAGTTAGGCAGTGCCGTATACTGCTGATTTTCCGTAACTGGAAATTAAGATTCTTACACAGCTGACTAATAAATGGTGACATTGACATCTCTGCATCTAAGATTGTGCCCAGATCTTTTACTTTACTTGTCATTTTAATAAGATGGCCATTTACATTGAGATCTGGTGGATTGATTTTTTGTTTTGGATTCGTTATGAGCATAACTTCTGTTTTCTCATCATTTAGTTTTAGCTTATTATCATCCATCCATTTCTTAACTTCTTGTATGCAATGCTCCATTGTTTTTATCGTATCATCTAGGTTTTCAAGATCACATGCTTTATATATTTGGCTATCATCAGCATATTGGTGGTATTGAAGATCATATTTTCTGAAAATATCAGCAAGAGGTTGGGTGTATAATGTGAAAAGAATTGGGCCCAAAACAGAACCTTGAGGTACCCCAAAATTGAGTGTTTGGACATTAGAACAACTATCATTG
>OZ007568.1:67451652-67549152 GCA_963931925.1 Onchidella celtica
AATGAATCTTACCTAGTTATCTTACTGAATAATATGACTTGGCACCATGGATAACATTTGTTGACAATAAAGTAGTTGAGGCCTAGACACTGTGGATTCGGTTCTGTTTCGTTTTCAGCTCGTTTTCAGCAGTTTTGTCAAATGACGCCAGCCTCGTTTTGCCGAAAAAGCCGAGAAGATGTCAAACACCCTCACGACCTTTTAGGTCCATGTTTTAGGAGGTTCGTTGCTCTTGGTTCTTACACCTCATTTTTCATGTTTTTATTTTCTTTTTCTTGTTTCTGTGCGTTGTTGTGGTAGGGATTAGCTGTTTTTAAGAAATTTTGCCCAGGCAGCGGCCTTGCTCGGCCTGCTCTTCTTGACTTTCAATTGCCAAGGTATTTTTAACGTGCGCAACGTGCACACGGGACCTCGGATTTTTCATCCTTATCCGAGACGACTACGTGCTCGATCCTGCCTACCAAAGCATCAGGGACAGGAATTTCTCCCCCCCCCCCCCGCCCCAAATTTCCAACATGCCTGCACCGATCGGGAGTCGAACCCAGTACCTTCGGCATGAGAGGAGAGCATCTTGCCTCTAGACCAACGTGTCCCCTGACATTCACGGCGTTTTTTCAGTGCGCACGATGCTTTCCTTTTCTCCTCCTTTCGTCTTCCTTTACACTGATGTCTTTAAACAAAACTGCCGAAAGCGAAACGAAACCGGAGCCACTGTATCTGTGCTCCAAAGGACAGTAGGCACTGAGGTTCTGAGCTGTGCGAACAAACTATCACGCTGAAGAAGTCAAGGTTTCTCTGAATTTCATAATGATCAAGTCCTGATATGACAGACAATGGGAAGGTTGTTCCTCAAAATGTCAGAGTGTGCCGGAGGGAACCAGGCCTAAGCTGCCGTGTTCTAGAAAAAGACCGTACAACATTATGCCAAAAACAAAATTTTGCAGCTGATGCAAAACGCATTTCGCGCTGTTCTCCTCTTTATTATTTATTCAATGGCTGTTGTTACTTGTGCGTACGTACCCCAAGCGTTTTGGGGTGGGGTGGAGGTCCGTATACGTGCCTATCCCTAATTCCGTCCTTATCCTCAACCCTAAATCTTATCGAATCCCTAAACCTGCCCCTTACCCTTTCAACCAAAAAACAGGCGGAAAACAAAAAGAAAATCTGAAAGAATAATTAATTAAGGCTGCTGCTCGGAGTATTTCAGGAGGAGCTCTCTGGCTCTGCAGTCATAAAAGGCTTTAAAATACGAACCCCTAGCGCAAAATACTTGGGGTACGTACGTACAGGTAACAACAACCACAGTTCCCAATGGTGACGAGTAAACGACCCTGTCAATCGTACAACATTATAGCCCAGATCAAGTAGTACACAGCACCTAACAGTTATATTAAAACCATACCAAAAAGTGAATTATTTTGTCTTGGGTTGGCGAATACGGTGTTTTTTCGGTAAAGTGGCAGTCAGAAAGACCAAAGTACATGGCTGCACAAACGCATACGCATTGTTATTACATTGCAGCTACATCTGAGAAGGGTCGAACAAACATAGTGTACCGTGTGGTGAAAGAGAATAATGGGGCTAGCCAAAAAGCTCCGTAAGCTCGCTGTTGGCGATTTTTTTTTACTCCCCCCTCCCCTCCCCCCCGTACGCTTTCATAATTATGCTTGGCTTCGACCCTCACCCTCACCCCAAGTATACGAGCGCACAGCCATGAAAACGTTGATTGTCCATGATAAAGCTACAGGAGTTTGTAACTTGAAATGGCATTCTGCACCTTCTGTTTCACCGTTTCAGTACAAAACATAACCAATCATTTGTTGTTAACCAGTCAATAATGTTACAACTTCTTTTGTTGAAAAAAAAAAAAAAAAGGAAAACTGAATTTGTTAATCCATTAATGACACTAAAATGCCTACGTACGCTTTTCATACACTGGAGGTAATCTCCACCACTCTGCCCCAGCCCTCGCCCCAATCCTCCCAGCATGTCCTTTACGGATGGCCCCAAAACTGCGAATTTCAATTGGGTTTGAGTTTGGAGAAAGTACGTCGACGCGATAGCGGCCATATTGTGTTAG
Source organism: Onchidella celtica (assembly GCA_963931925.1). Lineage (NCBI taxonomy): Eukaryota > Metazoa > Mollusca > Gastropoda > Systellommatophora > Onchidiidae > Onchidella > Onchidella celtica. The sequence goes on from OZ007568.1 coordinate 67,453,733, forward strand.
GTAGAAGCAAGACGATAGACAGAATATCACTGAATGATAGGACAGAAAGAGAAAGAGAGAAACCCTACCAAAAACGTCCATCAACCACCCGCACCTCAAACTGCGATAGTTTACTGGACCTGTGCTATCCTTCATAACAATCGATGGTGTTTTCCAACCAATAAAGACACATTAGTGTTAATAATAACATAGAAAAGTCAACGAACCCTGGGATGAATCAAAGGCCGTTTCGTCTATTTTCTGTTTTCATTATCTACTGAAATCAATGATAACAATGGCGTTTCTCACCAACAAGGGAATATTAGAATTCATACAGAAGAGTCAGCCAACCCTGGTGATTCTGCTATGAATCAAAGGCCGTTTTGTGCACTATTTGTTTTGCTCCCTGGGCTCTGGGTACAACAGGCTCTTCTATTGAACCAAGTAGAGTTGTGATATCGACCGGGGCCTTCAGTATCCCTTTCTCTCCCCTTCCCCTCCATACTCTCTCACTTTCCATTTGTCACAACTGCTCATCTCCGTACTCGCTGACCTTTCAGTCGCTGTCCGGCAAAGCCCTGGACACACTGGTCATGGGTACTCACACAGGACATGAGACAGAACTATGGGTGCACTCGACTCCGATATTATATACATAATTTAGTTCCTTCTCATTTCCCGCGGTTGTTTCGCTACCATTGTCCATTCTCCTGACTGTTTGAGTGAACAGTCACTAATCACTTACACTCCAAATTATTGTAATCACACTTACTGAAATGATTACTTTGAGTTCGTTATTCTTTCTTCAAGGTGTCAACATTCAGTGCAAGTCTTGCTTCAAGGCTACATTTGTTAAAGTCACAGAATCTATTCGTATGTAACATCCTTGCTGAGTAATGAAATTTGCAAAGTGTTCATGTTCATATTTTGGGCAACCTAATTACTATCTGATAACTTCTTTCAAGTGTTCAAGAATTTTTGACTCTCCCTGCATTATGGATTTAATAAGTAGTAAAAAAAAGTGCGATTATTCTTTCTTAAGTTCAAGTAGTATAAAATGTAACAGTGCAATACACAAAATTCCTTCTGATTCATGTCCTGAGCATGTGGATATTTTGAGTGACCTATTTATTATTAATTTTTTTAGTTAAAAAAAAAAGAAGAGAGTTTTCTCAGAATTTGGTTCGGAGGCGTCTTTCGTTTTGTTTTGACAATTCCAATTTCGATTTAGTTTCTAAAATACAGAAAGTCCCGGATCGGATAATCGGGTAAGAGAGTCACATCTCTTTAGCTTCATAAACTGCACGTTTATCACAATGAATGATGACGTAAACAGCCAAAGTTGTTTTACTGACACTGTTTACTGGTGGCGCTGATTGGTTCCAGTAAACTAATTGGATTGACTTCACCATTGTTGTAGGCACCAAGCTTTGTGCATATTTCAGTATGGCAGTATGACAATACAATAGCCACGCCCTGTGAAAACTGATACTAGCCACAGAATACTTTTCCCCTCGCATCTACTCACTATCATTGTGAAGAGGGTATGCGATAATGCAAAGGGCCTAATCAATACGCGGGCATTTTTAATACCATAATGGTGAGCTTAAATTTATCTGATGTTGCTTCTGCCATATTTTGCTCGCATACAGTTGTAACATATCGCCAGACAATTGGTAGATCACCACACGTAAGTGCTGTACTGAGGTAAACAAGCAAAAGCAGACTGAATATACAATGAATACTCCCTTGAACCTAATCACTACCCAAAAATGTCAGTAGCAAAAGAAATGGTACTTTTAATACGACCATAAACTGTCAAATTAACAAGGCTAAAAGCATGCATTACAGTTATAATGGCATAAAAATGATGAAGATGTTGAAAATGCCCATATTTCTCGCCCTTTTGGCAACTGCTGACCGATATCGGACGTTTCGTACCCAGTATTTAGTAGAAGGTCAGGACATGCAGATATCATTTCTCATATTTGCCAAAAACTGGCAATACTGGCTCCAAATAATGATCTTAATAATATTATGTCTTTTGCGCGTGTTTTCCCACAAAAGTAAAAGCAGAAAGAATGTTCTAAAGTGACGAAATGAGGCTGATCTCCCCATCTAAATCGTCCTAATAGTTGAAGGACCTGTTTTGCTAGATTTCAGAAGCGGAAGACACAGGTTAGAATGCTATCAGGGCAATTAACCCATTCAGTGCCAATTACCTATATACAGACGATATAGGTTGTCAGGACTGCACCAATGGTCGATAAACAGACGACATCATTGTCGCGTTGCTCAGGTTCTGTTAGTCAAACTTTAATAGTTTCTCCATAAACCGTAACATATCAGCTGAACATTAGTCATTTATTAATAGCAACCCCAAAATGGTAATACTCTGAGAATAAGTTGGCGCAAACATGGAAATCTCTTTCGAGCTGAATGAGTTGATTTATTCTCTTTTGAGTGATCCATATATCATAACTGTTAAGTTTAGCCACCGGCTCCAGTATGTTTCCATAGGGCACAATGTGCTTCAATATTAGTTAAAACGCAGGGAAGGGTCTGAGAAAGAAAATTTTATGAAGAATTGGCGAACGAAAGGGTGATAAAGGTGTACAGAAGGAATGCATTGAAGAATTTAAAAAAAAAAAAAATCTAATCTAAAAAAATATACCACCAAATCAAACAAGAAAAACTTTATCAAACCATTTGGCTGGTTTATGACAGATGCAATAACAAAATTTGAGAATACAGGCATGATTTACAGCACGATTTGCCTCAGCATAAATGATACAGAGCTACATTTTTTTATTCCTGTACGATCCCTCTTTTCCCGTGCTCATCTTTTTTTGATTCTTAACCTGGGGAGACTGCCGCGATTCTTCCCCCCCTCCCGCCCCCCGGGGGAAAACTTTGGTATCTTAGGAGGGTGAAAGTTTGAATTTGAAGAAAGCACGTGGACAAGAGAACGGCCATAATATTGTGCCAAGGAGAAGCAAGACGATAGACAGAACATAACATGAATGACAGGACAGAATCAGACCCTACCAGAAGCGCCCACCGCCCACCGGCGTATCAGGAGAGAAATACGTAGGCTGCGTAATAGGGCAACACTGAATAATGCACTGTCAAAGTACAGAGTCGCTCGCATATTACATAATAAAACCCTGTTCTCATGAACCGTGTGGTTTTTGTTGTTGTTTTTTTTCTGCCCGTGTTTTTGATAACCGTGGGTTTTTTGGTTTTTTTTTGTTCGAAAAGTGTTATATCTCACAAATACGCTTACGTGGGAACAATTACAATAACAGAAATACAAGGACTCATTTTTAGAAAACGTGGGGGTCCGCAGAGAGAGCCACGAAAATACACTTCGTGAGAACAGGCTCGAATTTTTTTTTACTGCTATTGAACCCAATCTCCTTTGCTTAATTCCTTTGACCCGAGTTATCCCATTGGTATTGTCATGTCTTATGGAATTAAACCTGAAATGTTGTGGGTGGGTGAGGGTGGGAAATGAAGCCATGCGACGATGAATGTAGAGGGGAACAGGTTTTAAATGGTTCAGATCCACACCGGTCTATAATAACTGTGCATAAATCTGCCGTGTGTCCGAAAAGACTGTATACGTCAATTTAGGTAAAATTCACGTTTTAAATCCATTCTCTCACGCTGGCTCAGGCTATTATTAGTGGATTAGTCTAATTATAAAGACATAATTATTATAATATAGAGAAAATGCTGAGCTGTATTCACTGTTCATATTATTATATGACTGTATGAAACACTACGGTCCCGTAATGACTTTGAAAATGAAATGTGTAACTATCGTTTGATCTGGGGTCTTCGAACAAGCAGAGCGCAACTTGCTAAGCTTTTGAGCATCCCTAACCAGAATTCGACGGAAATCAGCGTAGGATCGACATCACGTTGGCACATTGGAATTACATCGTTCTTACGTAGATCCACAGGTTACGACGTCTCTTTGATGTAAGGAATCCGCCCCTACGATATGCCTACCAACCCTACGAAAATCCTATACAAATCTACGTCGGATTGACGTAGGGGTGATGGCATGGATCTCCTGTAAATTGTCTTGTTGTTGTTAACGCATACAAATTTTCCACAACAAGGCAAAACTATACATACAGTGCTGACAGATACATCGTATACCCAGCGCAAGAGCTGGCCAAAATCCTGTCTATCTATCAATCATCCAAAATCTGTTTGCCGTCGGCCCCTTCCCAAGTTTTAAAGCTTCGTGATCGCGCATGTCCGCCTTCAGCGAAACAGATAAAAACACAACAACATATCAACGAATCTTTCTTGGGATGAAGTCTTCAAGCCATCGTTACCCCGGGTAGGCCAAGCTGCTCCAAATGAAGAGATTTGATTGAGGATGGGACATGGAGCCGAAGGAGCGTCTAGTTCGAGGGTCTTCAGTCTTCCTTGCTTTGTGAGCCTTTCAAAATTCTGATCATCGCTCTTGGCATTCCACCCTATCCTAAAAACAACAACAATGAACAAGAAGAATGACAAACCAAGCCCTCCCCCCTCCCCCCCCCCGTTCATTTGCTCTCTTTCTCCCCCCCCCCCCCCGCCCCCGCCCCTCCAAATTCTCTGTCTCATGCTCACAATACACAGTTACAGGGACATAGAGAGACATACATGTATGCATTATAAACAGACAGAAGGGGAGACATCAAAAGACAGAGACAGAGAAACACACATGAGATAGAGAAAGAGAGAGAGAGGGAGGGGGAGACAGACAGACAGACAGGGAGAGTGGGAAGAGAACGAGGGAGAGAGAAAGAGTGAGAGAGGTACAGAGAAAGAGAGAGAGAAGGAGGGAGAGAGAGAGAGAGAGAGAGAGAGAGAGAGAGAGAGAGAGAGAAAGGGAGACATACACACATAGACACACGCACACACACAAAGACTGAGACAGAGAGAGAATAATTTTTATGTTTGTCTCCCCCACTCTTGCCCTCTTCCCCCGTCCCCTCCTCAAAAATCCCTGGCCACCCACAGTCTGAAAATCCCCGGTCCATCCAAACCCCCCGTAGAGGATCCAGACAGAAGCTGAACCCCCTCTAATCATTTCCAAACACCAAAAACATCGTTCTCGGTACTTAAAATAACCGTCTCTTCCCTCTTGTCGAATCTGGTCGCTCGCAATAATCAAAATGTAACGAATGCCCCAAAACCCTCAAGAGGATGCAGAAAATTCCATTTCCCTACGGTACCGAATTTGTCGACCGTTTTAAATTACCCAATGTCTCCTTTTCCTTCTGGAGAGTTCCCAAAGTTTCAATGAGTCTCTCGCGAAAATAACATCTTGCAAATAATAAAATAACATAATTATTGTCTGGGAATAAACTGTACAAAAATGGAGTGAAAAGTCGCTGACAAATCTAGAAGCAAAACTGAATGACTAGAGAAAACGGATCCCTAAAAATCTTGGTATCAAACTGATTAGTGTGTTTTTGTGAATATCCCCGTCGAGTGACCCGACCAGGTTCTGTTACTCATTTTGCCAAGTTAAAAATAAAATATAAAATGTTTCAAATTGTTCTGTTTATATTTATTTATTTTTTTAAAACCTGAAGTAAGGGCCGTTTCTTCATTCCTTTAGAATTTATTAGACTCCTATATGGTTTTCGTATTTTTTTTTTCTAACATGGGCTTGGCGATATACAAGTTTGTATATTAGTAGAAGGAGTTGGAATTAAAACAGATCTAAGTGCCATTTGATTGCTTTTTAGGAAAAAAAAAACTATAAAAAAAAAAACCCCACTTTATCATTATAACTCATTGAATTCAATAAACGGCTGCAAGACTGACATCAACTCTTCGAGTAAATTAATCACTGAATTACTAAATCGATTAGTTTATATTGAAACGGTGTTTTTTGCTTTTTTTCTCAAAAGCAGTCAAATGGCACGTAGATCCCTTCTAATTCTAACCCCCCTCAATTGCTCCACAGCTCTCTCTCTCTCTCTCTCTCTCTCTCTCTCTCTCTCTCTCTCTCTCTCTCTCTCTCTGTGTGTGTGTGTGTGTGTGTATGAGTGTGTGTTAACATGTGTTCTTGTGTAGAGATTTTAAGTGTATAATCTATCAACATCTCTCCATATGTCCATTCAAACAAATATTACCACAATGAAAAATTACCTTTCCAAATTCTGTAGCTACGTAAATTATTCACTTCAGTAAAATATTCAGGTTATTAAAACGTTTGTAATTTCATATTTACTACCATTAGGGAATACACTGGACCATAAGAACCTATTCATAATAATTATGATAAATAACATAGGCCTATTACGCTCTCCTGAAAGAATGCCCTCTTACATTTGGCACTCTCAAATATTGAAATGGGACAAAAGGACATGAGAATGAAATAAAAAATAAATTAATATATCTTCGCACTTGCAATAGTTGAGAAATAGCTGCACAATATAGATATAATTATTATTAACGATTTCTGTTTTTGTATAAAGTCAAATTTAGTCTCCTAAATCGTAAATTCAGCATATTTCCAATTGCGTCTTTTGTTCTCAAATTTCATAAGGTCAAATTATTCTAAATCGACCTCACTCTGCTCAGAAGATTGCTGTGTTTCCTATTCCAGGCGAAAGCTATCTCCTCCATCCATTATTCGGCCAGATCGACTGTCTTTCTACAGCTGTTGTTTTTTCTACAAGTCTGTGGATATCTATCATTCCTCCTCCTCTTCTGCCCGTCTGTTTGTCTGTTTATCTGCACGTCTGACTGACTGTCTGTCTGCTTGTCCGGCTATCTTTTTTGGTCTCTGTCTGACTGTCAGTCTTACTATTTCTCGGTGTCTATCGGTCTGTCAGTCAGTCAGTCTGTCTGCCTGTCTGAAACTATCTTTTCGTGTCTGTCTGTAAAAATCGGTCTCTCTCTCTCTCTCTCTCTCTCTCTCTCTCCATCTCTCTCTCTCTCCATCTCTCTCTCTCTCTCTCCATCTCTCTCTCTCTCTCTCTCTCCATCTCTCTCTCTCTCTCTCCCTCTCTCTCTCCCTCTCTCTCTCTCCCACCCCAACCCCCTTTCCCTTCTCTATCTCTCTCTCTCTCCCTCCCAAAACAGCACTTAAATTATTCATGTCGCAGGTTTTTACAGCTTCTTCTTGTCAAAACTGATTATCAGAAAATCAGCTGTGTCGCTCTGATTCAGCCATAAAAACGCCGGGCTGCCGTGTCTAGGAGCCATGTGCGTCACCAGTGCCTTATATAGCAAGCCGTCATTAGACGCTTCTCCGGCAAACCAGCGCTACCAATCAATCACAACGTATTTATCTTTTCCTCCCTTTAAATGTCTCACGCGAAAAGCAGTTTCATGCCGGGCCAAAGGGACCCCCTGGCATGAAAGTCGGGGCAGAGAAGGAGAAAGTCGGTGGTGAGCGGGGTCACTGGAAGGGCCCCATAAATAACGACCGGCAAATAACAATAACCACAGGGCCCGGTGTGATTTCTCCATTTACGCCTCACTGTGGGGGAAATGGCTAGGGGGATCTAATAGTATCAGGGGTACCCGCTACTTCTACTGTCTCTCTATCTTTCCCAGTGTAATAGTACCGCTTACTAGTTCTAGTTCTTCTCTCTTTCCCCTCCCCCCCCCCTCTTTCTCTCTTCTAATATCAGGGGCCAACGCTTGTCCAACTCTCTCCTTGTCCATCTTTCCCAATAATGGTATTGCTAATTCTAGTTCTTCTCTCTCTCTCTCTTTTCTCTCTCTCTCTCTCTCTCTCTCGCTCTCTTTCTTTCTCTCTCTCTCTCTCTCTCTCTCTCCTCTCTTAATACAGTATCAGGTGCATCCGCCGGTGCTACTGTTTCTCTGGCCCTCTATTATCTTCTCCAGTATTATCGTATCTCTAGTTCCCTTCTGTCTCTTTCTTTCTCTCCCCCTCTTTCTCTCTCTCTCTCTCTCTCTCTGTCATTCTCTCTCTTTCTTTCTTTCTCACTGTCGTACACTCCTCACATACACTCACACACACACACACACTCTGTATTTCCCAAACTCTCGCTCTCATTTTCCCAAGCTTAGAACAAAGGAAGAGTACCCAATATTTCTCACTCTCACTCTCTAGTTCTCGTTTCTCTCTCTCTCTCTCTCTCTCTCTCTTTCTCCTGTTTCTATCCCTCTCCCCCAATATAATAGTATCAGAGGCACCCGCTCGTTCTCCTTCCCTAGTATCTCTCTCTACCTCCCCGAAAATCGCTTGTTCTCATACAACATCAGGGTATCGGGGTATCAAGGTATCAGGGTTCACGCACCATCTTACTGTCTGAGCCCCAAGCATATTAGACTTAGAAGAGAATTGGCAATGGGGAATGTAGCAATGTTGCAATCAGATTCCTTTGTAGGATTACTTGAAAATAAAATACCTGATAGAATGCGTAATGCCGTCGCGATACATTTCCTTTAATGCCAGCTAAAATTTTTATTTGAAATAAATTGTCCTGCAAAGAGAATTTCTTTATTATATAGTTCAAAAGCCGATCAAAGGATAGAAGCTAATTTTCCAAATACAGAATTCCTCGCTCGATAGATGTAAATCCTACTTTCATTTCTTGAGCTCCTTCCAGGAAATAAACGACAGACGGATAAAGTATAGAAGACATGGAGTGCAGAGGATAATGCAATCATGTATCCCGTTTATTTTGCCAAATGGTAGGACTGCACAACCCAGACAAATGATGGACATGCATTTTCCTTTTCTTTTTTAACCGAACATCCCCTTAGAATGACAAGGTTCTGTTTCCACTTTTTGGCTGAACTGAGTTACACACTACACACTACTTCTACATGCCTTCTCCGTTGTGTGTCAAAGTATCAAGCGGATTTGGTGTGTAATTTGTGAGTATTTCTAAAAAAAATATAAAAAATGTATCTCTAAAAGCTATGAGCATCATGCAAAATTTTAATCATTTAATCATCAGCTTCTCAGGGGACGCAAAGTACCTGAGACAGTGAAGTTCTCATCCCAAACAGAAACGAATCACAGGTCCCAACAGCACCAATCTAAAGACATTGACTCTCTCATATCATACATGCAGATGGTTGCTGCGACTACCATGTATAATCGGCCACCACCACAATTAGCGCCCCTTAGTTAGGAGAACTTCAATACAAAGGCAAAATAAGCTACTTCCATTGACGAAACATCGTGACGTCAATTTGGATCGTTTTCATAAAAAAAAAAAAAGAAACACTAATATAAGGTCAACATTTGAACAAAATTAATCACTTTTTACCCCACGTGGCAAGGTTAAATCTCAGGGAACCAATAAATAATTAGCTAAACATTAAACATAGGGCTGCCTCAGCTGGATTATTGGGGCATAGGCTTTCGTCTGATCGTATGGAAACCCAATACATTTGAAAACTATCGCTTTGAGTTAAAATAGGGAAATGTTTAGATTGTTTGTTTTTTTCTAACTCTAAAATGCTTCTCGCTTAGCACTAGAATTTCTCAGAAGAGAAAAATTAATATGGGACACTTTGAATAATTATTATATAAATAATGAACTGAATTTTTATATTGAATATATTTCAGGCTGCAGATATTCATCCAAGGCATGCAAGAAAACGGAGCTCCAGAATTTTGTTTGTATAATTCACATCGAGTATTTCCCAATTATAAGAGGAAAAACTCACAGGACAACGTCGACACTCAATCAATCGCTCCGGCAGAAAAAAATCTACATGACCAGAAAGATTTCAGCCCACAAATTGATGATATCTAATTTTTAAAAAAAGCCAAACTACCAATCTCTAGACTTCATTCAGAAAGCACTTCTGTGTTCTTTGTTAAGCCTACATTTCGAAGGCCGGTTGGTAAAATATCGTATCTTGGTTTTTTATAAACTTTTCAGGAGAAGTAAAAATCTGAGTGATTTTTCGTTAACACGCTTAATAGTTAGGTATTTAAAAAAAAAAAAAAACACGACGTAATTTAACTCTTAGTTTTCAGAATGTAGCCCCCCCCCCCCCCCGGCCAAATTGTAACACAACCTGCAGGCTGTCAAGGCTGCAAGCGCGGCAAAATATCTAGTTAAAACCAGAAAGTCGAGTTACGACAGTTTACCATGGGCCTTCGATTTGTCTTTTCTACAAGACAATGAATTCAGATCGTGGTCAAATCCGCTTTCCAGATGGGAAACCTCAGATCCCTTCTGCCCCGGCATCCCTTCTCCGAGGTCGCGTTTCTAGGAAACCACAAACGGGTTTATCACCAGAGAATGAAACTGCACCCCCGTGCTGCTATAATCTGGTTTAAATAAAGATCACCTCATTGGCTTCAGACGGCATTCTGCATGCGCCATCCCACAGGAACGAATGGCTTGAAGATTTCGTTCCGAGTGTCCACTGAGAAACATATTGGGTGTCTCACTAGGGAGACAATTGCTTGCATTGTCTGTCTGGGCGATGTGCTGCAGATCAGTGCTATACCAGGTGCCAATCAATGTTATTCGCATAATGCCAGAATGCTTGAATGGCGGCTGTGTCTTAACCATGTGACGTCAATGAATCAATTATAAAAGTTTATATTGTTCCCAGCGCTAGTCAGATACATTTTTGAAGTACATAAGCTTAAAAAAAAAAAAGAGAGAAAAAAACTTCATCTGGTCACTATAATGGAAGGACTAAGTTCGATATCGTGCGCAAGTCACATTTTGAGTTTGAAGAAAGCACGTCGACACGATCAGAAGCAAGTCGTTACACAGACCATGACTGGAAGACAGGACAGAAGAAGACTCTCCCAGATGCGCCCAAAAACCACCCGCACGCTTCACAACAGATTGAGTTTAAGTTTGGAGAAATCACGTGGACTCGATAACTGTCACATTGCTCTAGGAAAGAGTTGTGAGATAGACAGAATGTAACAGAACGACAGAACAGATGGAGACCCCACCAGGGGCGCCAACCAACCACCGGCGTGTAAGTCACAAAAACTTTAAATTGAGATTTTATGTAAAAACCTTTAGGTTTTTTTTTTTTTTTTTTGTATTTGGCAAGCCTTTGCAAATTTCAGCGCTTTCAGAAGTCTTATTTTCATTAAAACGATCCCGGGTTAAATTTAGCTTTCCATTCATGAATACCCGCTGATCTTTATGCAGAACCATACAATTTGTTAGGGAGTCCGGGCGGAGTTGCGCATAGTTCAGAACTCAAACCTTCAATTACTGAGTAATCTATACAACTGGCGCGCCAGGTATTGAGCGCAAAAGCACTTAATTACACTGCATTATTGAACGGTTTTGATTCTTTTCACGTCAGTGGTATTGAACGTGCCAGTTCTCCGATTAATTGACACATTCATTGAATATTTCGGCTGAGTAAATCACTCACCCATGCATTTGCCCAGACAACATCAACAACAACAGCAACAACAACAACAACAGCAACAACTACTATCAACCAACCAACCACATCCCATTCAAATGTCCCAGCTGTTTTTCTGGGTTCTCTCATAATTTTTACGACAAACCGGGTCTAAAACAAATCTTCGTGAGTATTGTGGGAAGCTCTAAATCACAATCGTACCGGTATCGACAAAACCTCTCCCCTGCTCCTTGTTCTGTTGACATTTCAGTTGAGTTCGATCTGCGTAAGCTAAAATTACTGAGTACATTACATTAATATAAGGAATGCTGTCGATAAACACATCTTTGGCATTCTGCTCATGTCCCCGCCCCTCGTCCACAATAGTATAGCGCGGACTGCCGCCCCCTGATCCGTGGACCGTCAGCACATAGTAACCTTTAACTGCCCTGTCATTTTGGAAAATTATGTAGGATGTTCCAATATTGAGAGATGTGTGTGGCGGGGTGTGTGTGTGTGGGGGGGGGGGGGGGTGCTATTTTGTTTATTTATTTATTCATTTATTTTCATGTTGCGCCGGTAAGAATCTTGCGGTTGGGGGTAACCTTACCTGTGATATCGCCAACTCTATGCCATTTGCCCTTCCTCGTGATCAAGCTCAGACACCGTGAAGCTCCCAAGTCAAATCCCGCTTACCCTTTTCTTCACTCCCATCAAACTGTCCCAGTCCACACTCCGAAGTGCAAGACACGAGAGACACGAGCGAAGTTTTATTGACACCGATTGACAGAGCTCTACGACGGTTAACGTTGTTTTTATGCCATCGATAACTATCTGACATTTTCCCGTGCAATCAGAAACTGCACGTTTAGGTTTTTTTTGCCAGCTCAGCAAATCGAAAGGCACGGACGGCATCAAGTTTTCACTACGATCCGTAAAGAAATTACTTAAATTACAGTGGTGAATCTCAACTTTGACATATTTTAGTCTTGCCGGTGCGCGAGATACCGTTTAAGCCCTTAGATCACACCTCACGCTAAAATCTCACGCTAAAACAAAACGAAACAAGACTGACTTGTTGCGCAAATTAGCCTCAGCGATTTTTCTCGAATCCTTTTGAGATCTATCAAACATTTATCATTTCAACTAATAAAGTTAAAATCCCAATGTAGATGTCTACGGCATGTCTCAAATATAAAGGTTTTTATCAAACAGGTGAACTCAGTATGTATAAGAGAATTGCTTGATGAAGATTGTCTTTTCTGGAGATCTCCTGCAGACCTGCTCTCTCTCTCAGGAATTTCAATTCTTTCTGTGAGAGTCCAGTAGACGAAAGGCGCTTCTAATGTTCAGAAAGACTTCGTGAAGAGAATACAACAGCAACACAAAACCAAAAAGAGGTGTAAATCTCTACCTAAGGCCAATGTCGCTTATCCTAAAGGAAGCATATTTTTCCCAACAACAACAACAATTACAGTACCATCACCAAAAATAAATAAATAAATAAATAAATAATAAATAAATAAATAAATAAATAAAAAAAAATAAAAAATTAAAATAAATAACAGATGTCGGGTTTGTTTAGTTGCTGGAATTATCTGGATATTAGATCCACTCATGTCGTTCCAAATATCATTTCCAGAGTGCAATGTAAAAGATATAAACAGTTTGACCAGAATATAAAATCTTATGGGTGTTCCCCCAAAGCACAGTACGGAAAACCACTCTGAAAGAGCTGCATTTTCTTTAAAAACAGATGCAGCAAAATCAGGTACACAAAAATACATGAGTCTGGCCATGTAATTTGAGATATTAAATCACTCCAATGTGTTTGTCTATTACTTCGATCTCTCTCTCTCTCTCTGTGTCTCCTTCGCCCCCCCCCCTCTCTATCCATCTCTCTTCCTCTCCCTCCCTGTGCATCGAATATTTAACCAGCTGTATACCCGAACAAATACACCGGATTGCCTATGTATTAAGATAATATTATCTGTTGTGGGTTTCGTGTGAGATATTTCAAATGTTATTTCCAGATACAGCATGAACAGAACGACACAGAGCAGACCCCCCACATAGCCAAAACATTCAGCAACAAGACGATGGAAATTGAATAATCCTGAATTTTTCATGGTCATGATAGTGAATTCAGTCTGAAAATACTCATCCCTATCGCGTATTTGCATGATAAACGTCTACATTTCCAAACCTCACCCAGAAGTCTCATGTAAAGTTAACACATAGAAGTGTCCGCCTCCCCCAACCGAGTTCTATTCAACTTTCTTGTCCCAAGTTTTGGAGCCTTAAATGGCCCAGCTTCCTACATCAAACCGCCATTACTTCTTTCATCAGGGACATTTAAATTCCTTTTAAGATGAAGATGTAACGAGACAGAAACAGGAGTGCCAAATGTGCCTTCTTATGTGTTTAGGTGTCTGTATGTGCATGCGTGGACACGCATATCTCTGTGTGTAAGAGAGAGAGAGAGACAGAGAGAAAGAGAGAGAGAGAGAGAGAGAGAGAGAAAGAGAGAGAGAAAGAGAGAGAGAGAGAGAACAGAAAAAAAAATGTTAAGCAGAAAGAAGGAATACAGGAACATGCAGGATCGTATCGTTACATTTGCTGTGCTATAGGCTGTATGAAAAAACTCCCAGAATTAAGAGCATTAAATATAACCATGTCCATTAAATTTCAAAATGAAAATCATTTCCACTCGACAAAGAGCCCATTTTAAGCACCTCAAAAATTTGCAAGGCGAATTACAGTTATTATTCCCTTTGCTTCAGTGTGATGGCGGTTTCTCTACTCAGAAAACAGATCAGAAATAGCGTTGAAAATTGAGGACATTTATTTTACTTGGACATTTCCCTCACACCGCCCCCCAACCCTATAATTAGCTTGGTAGGTTTGACAAATATACTATTCTCTAAAAGCAAAGGTGCAAAAGTGGTCATTATCGTGTCGATGCGCCGTGAAACCCAAACTGAGAGTCAAACCATAAAAGCGAGAAATTTCCAAGTTTAAATTTAGGAAAGATTTCTCAGTATACACTTGCTTTATGTAAAACATGAAACATTATCACAGGGCTAAACGAATCATAATAATGTTTTCACTAAACAGTATTCCCTGTGCGCACCGCTCAGTGCTACATCGTTCCCTTTTTTTTTTTTTTTTTGTAAATCGCAAAGATAGTAAGGTTGAACTCAACTGCGGTGGTAACGGCATAAAGTGGAATGAAGATTGTTGTGAGACCAGTTAGTTGATTGAAGGCTGCAAAATGCCGTTTCCCGTACAGACTAGTTCATGGGGACAAGGTGGTCTAGAGGCAAGGTGCTCGCCTCTCATGCCAAAGGTCCCGGGTTCAAAACCCGGGCAGTGCAGGCATGTTGGAAATTGGATTTTTCTCATATTTCCAAGTCCCTGGTCCTATTGGGGGGTAGGATCGAGTACCTAGTCTTCTCGGATAAGGACGAAAAAATTCGGAGGGCCCGTGTGCACGTTGCGCACGTTAAAGATACCTTGGCAGTTGGAAATCGTAAAGAGCAGGCCGAAAGGCCGCTGCCCGGGCAAAATTGAAAATTGAAATTAATAGATTAAACTTTATCCATATCACCCCCCCCCCCCTCCCCACCAGCAACAACAAAAATTTATTATTCATTATTAAATATATATTATTATTAATAAATATTCAAATATTATTTGAGTTGTGTGTTGTGAACTGTTGTGAGTTGTGAACTGCGCCTAACAGGCTGCGTTACAATTTGCTCTGAGATAGAGAGAGAGAGTGAGCGAGACAGGGAGAGAGAAAGAAGCAGTGCAGTGTGTTGAGCGCTTCGCAGGCAGCTCCATTCTGCTCTGTGGTTGACATGTTGTTTCTGTAAAGCGCATAGAGCATTTTAAATGGATATGCGCTATATAAATGCTATACATTATTATTTATTATTATTTTATTATGTATGAGATACGGCTTGTATCCGTTACAAAAGCTTTTCTCTGCGAAAGAATATCCCATTCCTATCACACATATCTTTGCTGATTAATAGAAGCACACAAGAGGTAAAACAGATAATTCTCTGATATCACAGTTTATTTGTCTAAACCATCTGCCAAGCTAACGGACCAAGCACATTCCACAGACAACCGCCGAGTTCACCTGGACGTATGAGGAGTCCTAGACTACTCGTTACTGTGAACGTGACTGCATGGATATCAGAGCAAAATACCGTGTCTGGGCTTAATATTATTTACTCCAATAATTCTACTGTCCGAGTTTGAGTTTGAGTTTTACGGCGCCACTTTGCGCCTTTCACGGTCGATCTGGACACTTTATTTCTGCTTGGTATTCAGAGCTCCATCTGTTTAAGACTTCAAGCCAAACGATCAAAGAACATCACGGTTGACTAAAACTAGATGAAACGACTCGGTAATGTTAATTATTAAAGAATACGCATTGTAGATCATCAACGGGGTAGGGTGGACTCATGAAGGGTATCAGTGTTTAATTATGTTTTGCTAACCACCGGTGTGGGTGGCCCAGGTAGTCATTGTAAAACCAATTAACGGATGATTTTTCTCGTCCGATCCACTGCGTTTTTTGGACCATGCTTTCGGCCCTGGGTTCGTGTTTGCAGAACATCAAAGGAGAAAAAATCTATCTGCCTCCCGGACTGAACACCAGGACAAAATAATGAAAGGACAATCATCGTGGGCTGCCCAGTCTCGCATAAAACCAGGCCAAAAAATCGAGAGTGTCTCCTCAGAGCCGGGTGTTTCTCTGGAATCGTAGGTAAAAATGAGGTCACTGGAGGTCAATGAAACTAGGTGCGTGACAGGGGCTAACTTTCCTAAGTCAGGCAATGCTGTACACAGCTGTTTTACTGACTACAATAAAAAAAAACCAACGCTTAGCAGGACACTCAACAGCAACGAATACAAAAAGGACAAGAAACATCCACATTAGTTCCTCCTCGCCTGTCCAAGAGCTATGACGCAATGAGGCAAGTTTGTTTTATCTATTTAAATGAGAGCTGTCGTCTATGGCCTTCAACGGGGCCTGACTCTCTAGTGAGACAGAAATATGGCCTTCAACGGGGCCTCACTCTCTAGTGAGACAGAAATATGGCCTTCAACGGGGCCTCACTCTCTAGGGAGACAGAAATATGACCTTCAACGGGGCCTCACTCTCTAGTGAGACAGAAATATGGCCATCAACGGGGCCTCACTCTCTAGGGAGACAGAAATATGACCTTCAACGGGGCCTCACTCTCTAGTGAGACAGAAATATGGCCTTCAACGGGGCCTCACACTCTAGTGAGACAGAAATATGTCTGTCTCGGTAGTTAATTGCAAGAAATTCAAATCCAAGTGAAAACTGACACAAAAAAGATTTAAAATTAGTGAGAGCACCATGGCACCGACTGCTCCTAATCTGGTAGTATAATACTGACAAAACTGAGTTTTAAAAATCTTGGAATTAAGAGAAGAGATCAATTCGTTCTCCAAATATCAAGAAGACCTTAGACACAGTATCACTTTGCTGAGAAAACACCTGTAAGATTAATGCTTTCAAAGATAACAATCTGCACGCACAGAAACAGCTGTGAAATTGAACACAGACCCTGTTAAACTGATGAAGTTAAAGATTGTTGGCAAAACAAATACAGAGAACAAGAAAGCTATTAAAACAGTTTATAAAAAGCACAAAATAGTTATAGTGTTAGAAGTGCGTCGGGAGGGCAAGGTCCCTAAGGCTTTTCAATAGGGTTAGTTATCCGATACCGATCAGGGTTAAGGCAGTGTTGTCCCTATCGATGCCCGGAAAATGAAAAAAAAATACAAAAAAAATTTCGCGTCAGTCTTAAATGTTTAGAAATTTTCGGTGAGACAACGTATGCCTGGCCAATGAAAGGCTAAGAAAACGCCTGGGACCAGTGGCTGAATAAGCCACCAGGATGGTTTAAGGAAGCAAATTTATGCATTTGTTTGTCCGCCACCTTTCACAGCCATGCTGGAACCATCGTGCGCCTGTAGTGAAACCAGGTGTTCAGCTCAAGAAGCGCAGGTCTGGAGGTAGGTTACAGCAACCACGACGCGTGCGAAGCCTGAAGTATAAACATTAAGTGCGTTAAAAATACGGGCTTTTTTTTTCTCAGGTGTTCAGGAAGAGATACATAAAGTGAGAGAGAAGGTACCAAGCTGTAGTTGTACGAACGGAGACAAAGCCGAGGGCTGAATGTGTCAAAATTTACTTGAACACGATGCTTGCGTTGATTTTTTAAACCTCTTCAGATGTGACATGGACTGGATGGTGGGTATTTTAGTTCTGAGAAGGTGGCTTCAAATAACGTCCTGATTTGACATGTACTGGATGGTGGGTATTTTAGTTCTGAAAAGGTGGCTTCAAATAACGTTCTGATGTGACATGGACAGGATGGTGGGTATTTTAGTTCTGAGAAGGTGGCTTCAAATAACGTTCTGATGTGACATGGACAGGATGGTGGGTATTTTAGTTCTGAGAAGGTGGCTTCAAATAACGTTCTGATGTGACATGGACAGGATGGTGGGTATTTTAGTTCTGAGAAGGTGGCTTCAAATAACGTTCTGATGTGACATGGACAGGATGGTGGGTATTTTAGTTCTGAGAAGGTGGCTTCAAATAACGTTCTGATGTGACATGGACAGGATGGTTGGTATTTTAGTTCTGAGAAGGTGGCTTCAAATAACGTTCAGATGCAAAAAAAAAATAAAAATAGGACAACAGATTCTACTGTAGCCTTTTCCAGCCGCCCAAGATTAAGACTTTACAAACAAAGAGAAACGCCGCTCGTGCAGAGAAGAATGTCACAACAGATTGAACCCTAAGTGCACCAGGCCAGATGAAAACAGAATACATAAATCATTGATGAAAAAAAAAAAAAGAGAATACATGACATGTGTGATTACACACGTCTTATCTATATAAAAAAAACAGCAAGGAAAAAAAATTCACTGCTGCGAGGAAGAAATGCCCAGACCTGAAAAAATTACATGTGAAAGATAGTTCTTTTTGCTACTATGTCTATTCCTTTGACATGAAAGCGAAGTATCTTAATTTTGTAATAAATGAAAATAGGCCTAAAAACATCGAATAATGCTTTCTCCTCAACAATGATGGCCTCCCTCCTGCCTTTGTTTTGTTTCGACTTTAAACTTCCGGTTGCGTTTCAGAGTTAGAAGGCATGAGTTTCTGTGCCGTCTGCCTTATGCACGGGCCATGCGGGTGTTACTGTGCCAGTTGTGAGTTGTTTTCTACCTAGATCTACATAATCTGTGTGCCGATTGTGCGTGTTGTTTTCTAGATAAAGATATTTCTCCCGGGCAGGGCCGGGCAACTCAGCTAGTAGTTCAAAAAGTAGTAAGAAATTGAAAAAAAAAAATGATGAAAATTAGGACAAAAATATGCAAGTGGTAAACAAACATGGCAAATGCATAATGCAAACAAACGCAAAGCCAAATATTAGATGGATAAACAAGTAGATTAGAGAGTTACAATTTTTATAGGCAGATTGATTTAGACAAATGGATAGGCAGACAGATAAACAGTCGGACAGATAGGCGGCCAGCAGGCTGGCAGGCGGGCAAGCAGACAGACAGACAGAACACCACCCGAACAGAAAGATAGAAAGACAGACAGACACACACACGAATAGGCAGACAGACACACAGATAGATAGATAGACAGACAGGCAGACAGATAGACCGACACACAGATAGATAGACAGACAGGCAGACAGACAGACAGAAAACCGATAGATAGATAGATAGATAGATAGATAGATAGATAGATAGATAGACAGACAGACAGACAGATAGATAGATAGATAGATAGATAGATAGATAGATAGATAGATAGATAGATAGATAGATAGATAGACAGACAGACAGCTAAACAGATAGGTGGACAGACAGATAGCTAGATAGACAGTCAGAAAGATAGATAGATAGATAGATAGATAGATAGATAGATAGATAGATAGATAGATAGATAGATAGATAGATAGTAGATAGATAGATAGATAGATAGATAGATAGATAGACAGACAGACAGACAGACAGATAGACAGACAGATAGCTAGATAGACAGTCAGAAAGATAGATAGATAGATAGATAGATAGATAGATAGATAGATAGATAGATAGATAGATAGATAGATAGATAGATAGATAGATAGATAGAAAGATAGATAGATAGATAGATAGATAGATAGATAGATAGATAGATAGATAGATAGATAGATAGATAGATAGATAGATAGATAGATAGATAGATAGATAGATAGATAGATAGATAGATAGATAGATAGATAGATAGATAGATAGATAGATAGATAGATAGATAGATAGATAGATAGATAGATAGATAGATAGATAGATAGATAGATAGATAGATAGATAGATAGATAGATAGATAGATAGATAGATAGATAGATAGATAGATAGATAGATAGATAGATAGATAGATAGATAGATAGATAGATAGATAGATAGATAGATAGATAGATAGATAGATAGATAGATAGATAGATAGATAGATAGATAGATAGATAGATAGATATTCATCAAGAAGAAAACCGCACTCTTCATGAGTTACGAGATATAACGCCCGTACCAAAGTCCAAAGACGGAAGAAGGGCGATTGTGCGCTCACTCACGGAGTCGAATGAAAACATAAACAAGAAAATTTCAGTACGGATATTCTGAGTGTTACAAAACACAGAGTCCCCCTGTATTCTGGCACGCTGGACAAGCACCGTGTTTGTACACAAGAGACGAGTACAGATCCAGCCTAGGGGTGAGTTATGGGTGAGCTCGATGATAGATATCTCACAGACCAGGAACTGAGTTAGGACTCAGTAAAAAAAAGGAACAAAAAACAAAAGGGGTACAGTTTACTACTGAGAAGTGGTTTTTTTTTTTTTTTTTTATCTACCATCATGCGGAAAAGCCATCAGAATACGCTGCGGCACCAAAGCCTTCCCGCCATTATCACCGTAATTATCGCTGTCATTCGGTCTGTTATCAATCAGACAGCCTTATCACCATCATTATTATTCAGTCCTCATCGTAGAAGAAAAAAAAAAGCAGTGGAATGGACACTTTCCCTTAGTATGTACTAAAACTAAGTCAAAATTGGGCAAAAAGAAAAGGTTGTATGTTGCATGCAACATACAACCTTTTCTTTTTGCCCAATTTTGAATAGCCCTGCTGCGAAACCACAGTTTTTCTGTGGTTTTTATGATATTTCATGTACTAAAACTAGTAGAACCATTCCCCACTTTCTGTCGAGCATCTGTTTGGGAAAAAAAATAAAAAATCCGAAGCGAATGGAAGCAGTGAAAAGCCCAGCAAAGATTGTTGGAAACTTCCAGAACCGGTTGTCGCAAAGGAAAATGCAAGACAGCTTCATTTAGAATATGAATTGTCATCTCGTACTATATTTCAGAGGTTCCCAGAAACTACTTTGAAGTACCGCCTCAACCACATAACTGAATCCTCTTACACTGCTGTTAGTACTACTACTACTTCTGTTATTACTGCTAGACAGTTACTACTACTACTAATAATAATGATAAATAACATTTGCATAGCCCTTCATCCCCTCAAATATAAGCTCTAAGAGCTTTTTTGTCATTTCACTCACATTAAATTCACCAACACAACCAACACCCTACTAAACAGGTGACAGGGATCAGAAACAGCTGTGCATGTGATTGCATTCCATCAATTAAAAAGGTGTCTTTTCAGACTGTTTTTAAACATTTCAGTGTTTTGTATCTCCCTTGTTTTGAGGTAGCGAATTCTGGGTCTTTTGGGCCACAAAAAACCTTCATATGATCGTTCACCGAGTGTGATCTCAGAGACATAGATCTAGTTGGAACTTTTAAATTTTGTTCTATCTAATCCTTTTAAAGTTTGTTTTCTTTATATATATATATGTAGTCTTCTGTATGCAAGGAATGTGCTTGGTGGTTATAGAAATATGTGGTTGCTTTTTTGGCTTTACTGATTTGTTATTTAGCTTGTTAGGCCTGATCATTGAAGAAAGGTGAATGGCTCAGGGTAAATGAAGGGAGAAATATGAAAAGCTGAATTGTAAGGCTATAAAAATGTTAACGTGCCTGTTCTTCCAATCCAGTTATTTGATTTATTTTTAACATACAGTAAACCCTTCCATTAACTCTTTCCCTACCGCGAGCCGCATTTTGCAAAATGTGGCTCATGAAATTCATGTTCAGTTCCAGTCCAGTGTTTACGAAACAGAATTTTCTGTTGTACATTCAAACCTTAATATTTTGAATCTACATCCATTGTCACACAATTTCATATTTTTTGGTTGTCTATTGAGGGAACAAAATGGTGGCTCAAATATAGCTTGGTCCAGCCGTGGAATACTGCCCAGAATGTGTGGTAGGGAAAGAGTTAAAACACACAGAACTGCCAGTGGCAGCGAGCATTCCTGCACATTGCCTGTAAAACGGATTTTGCGGCTGGGTGACTTTTCTTGTATGTGTTTTTTCACAACTTAATAATTATCTAGACATGAAGGAGATAGATGATAAATGATAAACAAGGGGGACATTTTTTGTTAGATATTTCACATACCTCGCGTTTGCCATCAACAAATTTGATCGGCACTTGAAAGTCTAACGTTTTTTTATTATCAATGCCAGATATTATGAATTCCAGGACCCAGAAGCTCTTGGATAGCAGGCTCATGGCTTGAATTTTCACCTGCAAGCCATTCAGCAGAGAATGATAAATCTAAGCAAAATGTGCCAGTAATCTTAGCTGGGCAAAGAAATAGCCGTACCAGATGGATGGCTGTTTCATATTCAGTTTTATATCAATAGCTCTTTAGCATAATACAAAATACACTGCTAGTAACACCTGCACAAAGTAATTTTTAGTAGTCATACAAATAGAAGTCAGGCGACTTGAGGCCTTTGAGATTTTCTATGATGACACAACAAAATTTCTTTCCAAATCATGACCAATCAGAAGATGGAGCTAAAATTAGATGTGTTGTTTTCTCTGCGGTGACGGGTTGTCCTCCTCCCACTCACGAAATTTGATCTGAGGCAAGAAATTCCGCGGAATTCTTCTGCTAAAGTGTGCAGTTTGAAGTATGGTTAAGTCAAAAATATATGAAGGGGAAAATGTGTAAAAGTGGAGTATGTATAAATATTTAAAAATTTGTGAACGTGGCACAAGTATGTGTAATCGTCAATGTGTGTAATGAGACAATTTTTGCTTTACTGCCCTAATTTCGTTTCGTTAGCGTCTCTCTAATCTATTACATAAAAAACACTGCTTTAACCGTTTCCATAGCACATCAAATAATTGCTAATTATATCACAATTATGCCCTCAAAAATTCTCAGAGACACTTCGGACATGGTGCAGACGGCAACACACAAATAAGACCCTAATTATATCTTCAAATATTTCCAGAGACACTTCGGACTTCGTGAAGTCAGCAAACCAAGATACCAGGTGTTCCAGACATTTTCCTTCTTAACGACGGACGTTACATTACACTGGATGCAGCGTCCACAGGACAACTTGACATTTACTACAAAATCTTTTCCAAGATCTGGACTACCTGCATCATTGCCTACTCCAGTCCCCACTCCAGTTTTGCTTGCCGTTCCTTCATGCAGCCATGATGCGCCACATTCTCCACTCCATCCAAATTTAATAACCGTGGATGGTGGTTGAGAGGAGTTTAAACGGGCTGTTTTTTTTAATGAGAGAGAGGGGGGAGGGGGAGAAAGCTAGAGAGAGAGGAAGGGTGTGTTTACGTGGTGTGTGTGTATGTGTGTGACAGAGAGAGGTGGAAGAGAGAGAAAGAGAGAATGAGAGAGAGGAGGAGACAGAAGAAGACGGACTGACAGACATGGGTGATGGTTAAGAGGAGCTTAAAAGGCAGCTTTTTTTCTTTACCGAAAGAGAGAGAGAGAGAGAAGGAGAAAGAGAGAGGGGGTTGTACTTATGTGTTGTGTGTGTGTGTGTGTGTGTGTATGTGACAGAGAAGGGCGGAAAAGAGAGAGTGAGAGAGAGGGGGAGAGAGATAAAGACAGACAGACAGAGAGACAGACTGACACACGGACAGAGACAGAGAGACATTCAGAGATAAAGAGACAGACAGACCGACAAACAAACAAACAAAGAGAACAAAATAAACACTGGACGAAACAGACAGACAGACAGATAGACAACCAGTTAGGAACGAAAATTAGAAACCATATTAAAGTTCACACTCTTAATGATATGATTTAAAATTGCATTGGCATTTCCTGGTCACACAGCCAGAGAGGTTTTCCCAGGAGAGCTTACCTATGTCTTCCGCCATCCCCGAGGCTCCAGGAAGTTGTCCATACTGTCTTGTATGCGCAAACAAATTAAAAAAAAAAAAAGGCGCAGGGAAGAGGTCTTTTCGAAGAGTGTTTCTCAAAGGGGAGGCACCTGACTCCCGGGAATGAATTTCAAATCTGAGCGGAGGAATTTTTTAGCCCAGGGGAGGAATCACGGAGGAATTTGAGTCAGAGGAGAGACTCCGGCTTGAGGAAACGCTGTACTCTGTGTGCTGTGTAACAAATTTGGGCAGTACATCAGAATAGAAGTTTTATGATCCGGTGAAATAAGGATTTCTTTTTTCATTTCAATGTAATTAATAAACAAAATTTAGTTTCATAAAATATTTCAATGACTACCAAACCGTGCGAGCGCAAAGTGGCCGATATCGTGTCGACGAGCCGTTAAACCCAAACTTAAACTCAAAATAAACTCAAAACTCAATGATTACCTCTGTAAAAGTATAATGGTGAAAAAATTATTAGATGACAGTTCAAACTGGGACCGGAACTGAGGAAATCTAGCATCACAAGGGGGAGGGGGTTGTGGCCTAGGACTGTGAGAGCCATTGATTTAGATTTAAGAGGTGCAGGCAGGTGAATAAATTGCTTAAGAGATGGAAGAAATGTATTTGAAGTAGAAGAGTAGTTTTGATGCGGGTCTCAGACATGATAATTTGTGTGTGTTAGAATGAAGAGCTGGAATTTATGCTGAGCGTGTAATATGCGATTCGCACCTGGAGGCTATTCCATGACCAAAGCATCTGTTGCTGTTTACAGGTAAACCACTCGTTCCGAAAAAAAAAAAAACATAACATTATAGCACTGCTTGCGATGTTTAATAGAAAGGAAGATAAAAAAACCAATTAAATTTAAAGTCTCAGGTCCAGACTATGAAACTAATGAAGTTTAGCGTCAAGGCCCGTTATCCCGGAAGGGCCCCGAAGAAACCGTTTTTAATGACTGAATTTTGGATGTTGCCCTATTGTTGCTGGTTGTGAAGGGTTCAAGCTTCAGGGTCCCATAAATGTAGGTCCGCCACTGACTCAGGTTCCCAATTTCATTTTAAGGCAAAACAACAACAACAACAACAACAACCAAACACTCGAATACTCCTTTCCCATGGTGCCCAAATTACGTGATTTTTGTTTACGTCATCCAGGGCTGAACCACACAGCTACATCCCTTATAAATGGAACTTTCATGCTAAAATGCAAAAACAAAATCCGGCAAAATGTGAGCCTTTTCATCAAACAAAACTCGAAGACCACAGAGGTACGGGAAGATTGCAAGAACTCCAGGCTACTAATGGTTTACACTCACATAAAACTTGGGTGGCTCTGGAAAACCCGAAAGATTTCGCATGGAGATGAAATGGTAAAGTTTGCTCGTAGCTCGTGGATCGATTGAAATGAAAAGCATTCGATCTTATCAACTTAAAGGAAATAATATTTCGATTTATCTAACCCCTAAGTTTATAGATGTTAAATTTAAGATCTCGTTTGAAGTCAGCAACCCTGAAAAATACAGTCTTCAACACGATATTCCTACACTTACAGTTCCAACTTGAGGAAATACGTCTGAACACTTACAAAAGACTAAAAAAAAAGTCAATGTTGTAATCCTCTCTTCCTTCAGGGTTAAAAAAAAACTTGAAAATAATTTCGGTCAGTCATAACTGCCAAAGTCATTGACGTGGTCTGGGCCACAATGCTATAGAATCGAATATGCCGGAGAAATAAGATAACCATTTCCTTGAAGTGGCCATTAAAATCTGAATTGATTTAGCCATGACGCAAATTCTTTAAAAGGCCGCCTGGTAACATTCGTACTTAAAGTTTATTATGCAAGTATTCGGTTTTATGGGCAATTTACGGAAAATGAAGTGTAATTTTGCAGTTGTCGAAAGTATTATCGGCTAAGTTTCCCATTCAAGGACAACGCAGCCAAAACATTAAAATCTCATCTTCAGAAACAGACGAATCTGTCTTGAATTGGACACTGGCAACAGGATGCTAAAACTGTAAACAAAATACAGTGAAGATACAGACTAATCGGTTTTGAATTAGACCATGGCAAGAGGAAGCTAAAGCTGGAAACAAAATACAGTGAAAATCCTGCAGAAAGCCATTGCCCTACGTAAACAATAACCGATACAACCAGTCTATAATCAGGAGCGCTTACGCATTTCTGAGAAAACACCTGATGACGTTTATCCCATGACAAACCAAACATCTATTGTCAAACTGATTAGTTAGATTAGAACGAAGCCCTAAAAAAAACGCCAGATATGTTACGCATCCACTACTCACACTCGTAATTCACGGCAGAGCTTGCCAGCTGAAAAACGGGAAAATGAACTCAGTTGATTGAGACTTGTACTGTCAATGGAGCGTGAGAAAACATCACAACAATGGCGCGTTAGGTAAGAGGGGCAAAAAACAAACTCGCAGGAAAAAAAAAACAAAACCCAAGCTACAGTTAACAGGGGCAGTCATCCTGACTACCGATACAGCGTCGTTGTGCTCTCGTGCAGTCATGCCGCCTCTCCGGATAAACACAGATTTTGGACTCCCGCGGGCGTACTCCGCATTTCCAATGTACTACTGGCAGCAAGGGCCGTGGCAAAGTTCTCTACGATACTTTATATTTTCTAATATTTATGGATACTTGATATGTAAGCAATTTTCGATATGTATGTGGTTCTTATCCACTTTGAACGTATCGGTAAAGCCAATGAATAAATTACATAGTATATCCATACCTTCGCCATATCGCTATTTGGCGGTGACTACAAGTGGCTCTTGGGTAATTATACAATAAAATTTAACAGTCAGCTTTATATTTGTTGGCACAGTATCGTCACCGAACGACGCTAATAGCATAAGTCATATTTGACACATTTGAGATATTAAGAAACAACTGTTTCGTTTTCTGTCATTTGGTAACATCTACTATTATGATTCTATTATTACATTTCCTATTGGCGCATTTCTTTTTTCTGTAATATTATCTGATAGCCCTTATGCTCAGGAATGCAATGGACCGACATTTGCCCTTTTGACATAAGCCTGACATTATGCCAGTATCGTAAAGCCATGACGATATACTGTAGAGTTCGATTGTTTTGTCCACAAGACACCATCACCCGAAAACATCATGCGCGAAACAATGAAAATAGAGACTAAGCAGAACAGCGCGCGTATTTTCTGTCAAAGCTGCCACCGACATTTGTAAATAAGCGCACATCTGAACGAAAACTAAGCGATCCAACTTCAGTGTTAGGGGCGAAACACACCAAGGCTGGCGAGTCGCCAGACCGGTGGCTCTCCGCCCATACATTTTGCTTCACACTAGCACAACAGGCACTGCCGGCTGCATCCCGCTGGATCGCGGTGTGGACAGTGGCTAATGTGCTTAATGTGAAGCAAACTATATGGGCGGCGACCCACCAGTCTGGTGCCTACGCAAGCCTAGTTCTGTTTCATGCCTTAGTGGTTGAAGGTACATTCAGACTACGCTCGATTCCGGGAGCAAACTTGGCAAAGGAACACTATTATTGCACCCACTGGGACAGATTGCAACGGATAAAATGTGGGGAAAAACAGCATTGCTTGGGAATCTGCTTCCTGTGAACGCAAAACATCTCTCTGATAATAATATAACATATTTATTTTGGCATATGGTTACATAGTGTGTGGTCTACCGCTGAAGATATAATTCTTTCACACACTGCAATTCAATGCAACATTATTACATAAGGAAAATGATCCTGCTGCCATCAAGGCGTCATATCTGACGAACCCCACGCAAAATACGTGTATACATGTTTGCATTTAGATTTTCAGAGGGGACTTCTAGCTCTGTCAAAAATTCCTTCTCTCCGCTCTGCCTGGATCTCTCAGCATCACCTCATCACATTATTCACTGAACCTCTCCCCTTTATCCTTCATGCCTCTCCATCTCTAAACCAATAGCGTAAACGTTGCCTCCGCCATTCTTTCTCTCTCTCACATTACACCACGAACAAAGGTATAAAAATAGATATACAATGCCATCCTCCACCCCCAAGTCGTTTTCACTCCCTAGTACTGAATCCCCTAGAATCTGTATTATTCGTCTGGCCTTCTACAACTTTACAATACGCCCCACACATTGACCCTCCCCCCCCCCCTCCTCCAAAGCGACCAAGCCAAGATTGAACTTTCACTATAAGAACGCTATTTTTAAATCCGCCACAAAGATGATACGGACACACGAAATTTGCTCATCTGACCACACCTCCATTTCACTTCCTCCGGGGATAAAGTAATGTCTTAAGTGGGTTCAGGTCACACACTTACCCGCAAGCTGTTTCATTCAATACAGTCACCATCCCTTATCAATTTTCTCCGACACATAATCATTCTCACAAGGCATCTTTTAACCAACACTAGTGATTCTCTGAATTAGACTGTAGACACTCCTGGCATATTGCACTCATGAGAAACTGACGGAAGTTTTATCTTGTCTGTGACAAAACCTGTTACGCACAATCAAGACATCTTACTCACGGATCTAAAGTCGGGAATTTGAGAAAGAAACATCCTGATTTTGAGGAAGGGAAAGTTGTGGCAAGACTGTGTCATTTTTCTTACTCATCACCTCATGCGTTCGCTCGCACAACATGAGAGCTTATGGGGGGCAAAATCGGTAATGCCCACTTCTTATTCCAAGGGCCGAAAGGAGTAACTCGTAATGGCCCATGACAAATTGCCCATGACAGAGTACGCCAGGGTGTAAGTCAGATAGTGACATATGACGTAATTTAGTACTTAGATAGCTTCGCCATAGATTAGTAAGGCGACTTTTCGTACGGCGCTTACACGAGGAAATGCTCACGGGTAGGTAATATTAAGTCAGATTCACTCACGTCAGTCCGGCTGACCGCATGCGCTTTCCCAAGCCATTGACTGAAGCCCACACGCTATTTCGTTATTTGCAAGGAGCTTTCAACTTGATATCAAAAGATAACAGTTGACAAAGAACAGACCTGTCTTATACACCCACAGTTACTCATACAGAGGCAGAGAGAGAGAGGAAAACAGAGGCAGAAGAGAAGGGGGAAAGAGACAGTTGGACAGAGAGAGAGGCGGGAGAGAGAGAGACAGAGAGAAGAGAGAGACAGAGAGAAGAGAGAGACCGAGACAGACAGAGGTGGGAGAGAGGAAGAGAGAGAAAGGCAGAGAGTGACAGACAGAGACTGAAAGCAGAAGCAAGAGAGAATGACAGACAGGCGAAAGAGATCTATAGAGAAAGTGAATGTGCGTATGTGTGAGTGAGTGAGTAAGAGAGAGACAAAGACAGAGAGAGAGACAGACACAGAGAGAGAGAAAACAAATTATTTAAGCACTTTAGCACAATTACCAGCAGGGCCACCAGTCAAGGAGACCTGGCAAATGCTCATCTACAGAACGTGTGCCACACCTACTGTAAGGAATGAGAATGACATTCTTGTGACGTTCCTGGCTTCTCGCAATAACCTCCGCTCTCAGGTACAAAGGGAGGGGGCGGCGGACAGGTACGACGAGATTAATCTTTCGAAATAACATGGCTCAGATAATGAAAATCTGAACTTCAGCGTAATCTCTGGTGCTTTTGGTAAAACTTTCTAGCTTAAGTGCCGTTCGTTGAACGGGGTCACACAGCGTGGCCTTCGTAACTGTAGTTACGAAGGCCACGCACACAGTCACTACGAAATTTCCGATCATATTACTCAATCCTCATCGATGAAATGCATCCTTTTTTCTTTGCGGCTAAAACAAATCGCAAATAGATCAGCTAATTTATCGTCAAAATTTGAGGAACTACTCAAAGTTTCCTAATTTTTGGTCGCGTAGTTACGAAGTTCTAATTGCTCATATGTTCATCCTCTATCTACTTTATAGTACGATAAGCGTGTCTTGAAGTACATGTAGTCGTTAAGTCCTATACTGAGAATTTTTGCGCTGAAAATTTTTTTTGTCTTTTGAGACTCAACCTGTCAAGTTAAATTGTTTTTAGCCTCCGTGTAGCAGGATGACATCTTTGTCTTTAGAGCGGCACTTTCGGAATTTTTGTTGTTGTCGCAGTTGCTACATGCAAGTTGTTATATAATTATTATGGTCATGTAACAAGAGCCTGCAACATACAACAGCCCGTAAAATCGAGTACTGCATTGGGCAGAGGAAATAAGACCGGGCAGGCTCTAGTCCGTTTTGACTGGCCAAAGAGTTGAAGGGTGACGTCACATCACTGAATTTTATGATTCCTCGCACAACAGCTAACTGCTCTTGTCCGCATCCGCCCGGCTCCGCTATTTTTAAGAACAATGATGTAAAACACTCTTTGTTTCTGTATACTTGTCCACAGCATCCGTTCCGCTCCGCTCCTCATCTCTAGAGAGGCAAAGAAAGTTTTGCATACGTTATGTTGCGTAAAAATAGCGAAGTGGATGGTAGTTACTAGTTTGATCTCACTGGGACTCAATGTCGTGACATCACAATCCAACGAGTAGACTGCTCAGAAACGGCTGGTGTGTGCCGGGCCTAACAGGCTGAAAGAGAGAGAAAGAGTTGTCCAAGAGAGACAGTACATTTGCAGTTTGTTGTTTACAAACCCAAATAGAGCAAATGCTGAATTGTGGTCGCTGTCCGACTAAAGCTTTCTATCTAAAATACGTCTGTCCCCGGATAACAACCATGTTGATATCATTATGAAGTGACAAAGCTGGCGTGTGGCTAAATTTTTCTGAAAATTTCAGAGTCAGGATAAGGGTTAAAGTTAGGATTAAAATGGGCTAACTGATTACAATAACTTTATCGTTGGCATACTGGCCTCAATAACGTTCCCATAACTGACCACAAACTGGCCGCTCCCCCCCCCCCCCATTTTCCAAGGAAAAAACACAAACTATTGGTTAGTAGGTTGACTACATGGTGAAATGAGTTACTACCAATATAATATCCCAGACAGTATGCCTACGTCAATCCGACATATATTTCTATAGGATTTTAGCAGGGTTGTTAGGATTATCATAGAGATGGATTCCCTATATCAAACAAATGTAAAAAGCGATGTCGCAACAAGCAGATCTATGTAGGAACGATGTCATTCATATATACTGTAAACTGGACGCAGTCCTTGGCCTTGGATTTCCGTAAGGCTGTTGGCTGGGGTTAGTACTATGTGTCTGTGTTTATGAGATAGGTATGAGAAAATAAAGACGGGTGAACTCACCCTCACAAACTGAATCATGAATGTTTACATACACAGGTTTGTCAAGGCCTCTTAACATAGTTAGTGGCCCGTTTCCATGTGTGGGTAAGGGAGTGGGAAGAGGTGTGTGAGATATCAAAAACATGAATCATTTGGAGCTATCCACAATCATTTAGAACATTATCTTCACTGCGACACGGCCAAAAACATTTCTGAGCTTTATAGCACACATAGCTCCTCCTCCCCCTTTTCTCCATGTGAAATATCTATGAAAACATAAGGTTTAGCAATGGCGAGTTTATGTTGCCATTCTCCAAACATGCACGGCTGACATCATACGTGGAGAACTTTTGTAACAGGTGCAAGATATATCCATAAGATGGCATAACTAGAGTGCTGCATGCAGGTTTGGCTGTTTACAGCCGGTGTGACATCCTGGAATATCCCCCATCCTATTTTAACCCCCCGGATACTCTGGGATATCCTAGAATATCCCCCCCCTATTCTAAAGTATCCCCCAGCTCAATTTCACTTTCTTTAGCAGTGGTTCTCAACCTTTTCGGGCAATCGCCCCCTTAGAGTCCAAATTTTCTTTCATCGCCCACTTCCCCCTATTTCCCGAAAAAGAAAAAAATCCAGTCAAAACAATAGAGATCACTCACAAGTTATGATTTTAAGTTTTTCAGTGCCTTATTAATGGCAATATGCATGCTGATGATTCATTATAATTATATAAAGCAGAAACCAGTCATTGCCAAATGCACAAAAAGAAAAACTTTTTCTGTTCATCAAACCCATCGAGGCACTGAAGAAGTCAATGATTGTTTTGTATTTGTCCCCAAATGGCTCTCCATTCTGGTTCCCCCTCCCCACCCCCATATCGCTCCTGTTCCTCGTCCCCCACTTAAACCTTGGAAATCGAATAGGGGGGCGATATCGCTCCCGGGGGGAGGGGGGTGCTATCGCCCGCCTTGAGAACCACTGTTCTAAAGTTTTACAGACATCACTGGCGGGGTTGCAGTCGTTCAAGGTCAGTAGGACACTCTGCCCGTCCCTGACAAAATGCAGTATGTGCATTATAATTATAGTGCGGGGAAAAGCAGCTGTTGAATGAGGCGGGGTTGGCAGCGAGAAGGAGGGCGCACAAGAGTTTTATACTATCGTAATTATTATTATGGAACGGTCGACTTCCAAGGAGGGAAATGGATGGTGTGACAGGAAAGATTGTCTCAGATGAGGCTGAAGGAGACGAAAGTTTTTAATGATTAAAACCAAGGATGCAATTCCCTGTAACCCAGGACAAGTTTTTGAAGGATCTCTAGCTCAGAACACGCTGTCTCTTTTTGCTTTAACTTTGGTAAAGCATGGAATGAAAATGAATAGACAGGACCAAGGTCTACACCAAGAACAGAATACAGCAGACTTACTATCGCGAGATAATGACAGTGTGTGTTTCGTTTAGTCTTGAAATAATGAATTAATAACAACGGCCTATTGTGTCGTGCAAGCGCGCAATGGGGGCTATCGCGTTAACAAGGCTTCTTGCCCTCGTGGACGTGACACCTGCATGCTCCACATTCGGCACGCGTTATGTCATCAGTCCGCTCAAGCAATTGTAGGGGTCGGCTCAAAACCCAGATTATGTCACATTTTGCTAAAAACTGTGCTGACACCAACAGAAACTACAAGGAAAAGCTCATCTTTTAAAAGCCTTGACTTCATCATTGGACCACCCAATGTGCCTGAACTGTGCTTGCTATAATACATGAGATGCCATTTAGTGTTGTTTTAAACAAATAATAATTTTGGATCGGGCATACTTGTTTGTCTTCTCAGTACTCTTCTAATCAATAGCACAAATCACAACACGGATCCTTCTCTTCAACATCATAAGATGGGACGAGTTTCAATTGATGGACCAGACTGTAAAGAAAGGGCAAAGTCCATCCACTATAGTAACCTACTATATCATTGTGTTAAATGTCAAAACAATTCATGTATTTAAATCTGTACCAAAAAAAAAAAATCCGCGAAAATAGTTTCAGATCAACGTTTGAATTTCTTCCAAAACTAAATAGGAAAAAGTGAGGACAAACGGAATGGGAGCCATCCCTAATAATAGAGCAATCCATGGAAATCAGTGCAGGATTCACATGACCACTGAGGCTCAAATTTCCTATCACATGAAAAGCTTTTCAAAAAACTGTCCTACTATTCTAGAAAGAGAATCCAATTGATTTAGTTTGTATGAAAAGAAAATATTTATAGAGTAGTTTTTTTTCACCTTCCAAACATAACCTTACATTACATATAACATGCATTATGAGTAGTGTCAATGGGAAGCACTGAAATTATCATGACTTTTTCTCAGTGCTCTGAAAAGAATATATTTTTGACAGTTTTTACCGCTATTTGTTATGATAATGACGATATAATCTTATCACGCAAGACATTCCACTTCTGCTAACAGTCCGACGTGCTTTAACATCACAGGGTTCCACGATGACTCTATGGGGTTAGATATGGGTAAAAGTCAAAGGCATCGTCTTGACCTTCTTTTTGTATATGGAGATTTTAAAGTTTGTCTTTCCTATCCTTACAGCATTGTTTGGCCATCATGTTAGTCTTTCTTTGGAAAGTTACATAAGAAGTAATCGTGGTTTTGAACCAATCCCTTTACATTTTTCAAGCCCTCCCGATACATTAATGGGATCAAGTAACTCTGAGCACAGGCTAGCGCCAGTTAACCCTCTATGGCTATGGGAGATTTTTTGGGTGTGCTTTTTTTCATGAGGTCCATTTTGTTATATTCCCTATCATTATTCACATTAAAACATGTGGTCTAGAGGCAAGGTGCTCGCCTCTCATGCCAAGGGTCCCGGGTTCTAAACCCGGGCAGTGCAGGCATGTTGGAAATTGGATTTTTCTCATATTTTCAAGTCCCTGGTCCTATTGGGGGGGGGGGGTAGGATCGAGTACCTAGTCTTCTCGGATAAGGACGAAAAAATTCGGAGGGCCCGTGTGCACGTTGCGCACGTTAAAGATACCTTGGCAGTTGGAAATCGTAAAGAGCAGGCCGAAAGGCCGCTGCCCGGGCAAAATTGAAAATTGAAATTAATAGATTAAAATTTATCCATATCACCCCCCCCCCCGCCAGAATTTATTATTCATTATTAAATATATATTGTTATTAATAAATATTCAAATATTATTTGAGTTGTGTGTGTGAACTGATGTGAGTTGTGAACTGCTGTGAGTTATGAACTGTTGTGAGTTCTGAACTGCGCCTAACAGGCTGCGTTACAATTTGCTCTGGGATAGAGAGAGAGAGTGAGCGAGACAGGGAGAGAGAAAGCAGCAGTGCAGTGTGTTGAGCGCTTCGCAGGCAGCTCCATTCTGCTCTGTGGTTGACATGTTGTTTCTGTAAAGGGCATAGATCATTTTTAAATGGATATGCGCTATATAAACGCTATACATTATTATTATTATTATTATGTCACTCAGAAATTCATGATGCTGTTCTTGCTGCAAGACTTCAGCGTACAAAGGCAGTCAATCGCTGTGGTACATCCTGGCTTATACAACATAAACATGCAACAATAACCCGAACTGTGCTGGCATAATACACGAGATGCCATTTAGTGTTATTTTTTTTTAAAATAATAAATTTGGATCGGGCATACTTTTTTGTCTTCTCAGTGCTCTTCTACTCAATAGCACAAATCACAACAGGGATCCTCCTCTTCAACAGTATAATTATTCCTCATCACCATCATCTTTCTCTTGAGTTGTAGCCATGTTTACTATGACATCCGTGGTCATTTCCTCTGTTGTTCTCAGTCCATCGTCAATACTTACACATTCTTATGCCTTTCAAGCAAATTACTGCAATCATGTTCAGGTTCATCTGTTTCTATAACCACCCACTAACTTGGTTCTTCAGGGCAAACGAATCCAGCTTGATTGAAACAGTCAGTAATTGTTTCTTGAGTAACTTGCTATCCTGCTATGCGAAGGAAGTGTAGAGCATCCAAGATGGTGATCTTGACTACTGGTATGTCGTTATCAGGTTGTGGCTTCTGACTTTCCATCCATGGGATACGCTTTTGGGCCACTATTTTCCTGTACACCATTTTCAGCACTTTGATTATGCGCTGGTCACAGAGTTGGGCAATGATTGTTGTGATGGGCTGAGATACGAGGCGAATTGAAGCAAATTTGGTGCGCTGTAGTGTTATCGGCGATTAAGGGAACCTTCGACCTGAGATGATAAATTTCCGATCATAGATATGGACCCAGTCTTCCAAGATATTGGAGGTCATCCAGGTTTTGCGATTGACCGTGGAGGTTACAGGCAGACATCTCATTTCTTAAGCATTGGGTTTTCAGTGCTTTACCCATGACAAGTAATGGTAACTTGTTAGTGCCGCTCACATTTGTTGCCACGAGCACTAGCAGTCTTGATTTCATTGTTTGTCCCCCCAACACATTTTTCATCATGCAATACATGAGTTCAGTTTGGGACACACTGGTAGAACAATCCAGTTTCATCGACACTGTGTTTAAAGTTATTCAAGATCTCGTTCAGTTGAATTTTTTGACCAGTTTTCTGCGGCGTCGGCTGTGCAACAAGCGATTCCCTGTAAACAGTTTTGAAAGGGTCCCGTTTCGTCTCTTAAATCGCTCAATCCAGGAGATACTAGGTCACTGTCCGTTGATGTCAGTATCGATGCAAATTCCTGTGTTTTTTCAAACAGAATTGCCCCCCCCCCCCCCCGAGATCGAGGTACCAATCGATCGTTATGTACTTAATTTAAACCAGATTAGCAAGGCTTTTTCGCGTACGGTGGCGAGTGGGCTGAAATTGGCACACTGGCACTCGATGTAAGCTGGTTCATACCTCACCAGATTGGCTATAATGCTGCCAACATCGTGTGAGTTTTGGGCTGAGCTAAATTACTAAATTATAAAATTCATATAATATTTCTTGGGTTATAATTCTACTTAAGACCATTTATACCATTATGTATGCAACCTCTCTTCTCTCACCAACAAGGTAGTGAATTAGCATCGATAATGCATTGATACTTTTAATATCAAACAAAATTAACAAGTCAGGTCAATAATGCAACCCCAAAGACACGATTTAAAATTTACAACCTTATTATTGTTCAGACTAAAGGAAATTGCTGTGGTTTGGCAGACATTTCTGTGTGCATACCATTCGCTTTAGGACTTCAAGCTCCACTCGTTATTTTGTAACATTGACTGATCGTTTATCACTATTATTATTATATTATGGTTACTATTAAATGGGAAACAGTACCACAGGAATGCCAGATTGTGCAAATGTCAGTATTGCTCCTTTTGGATTGTCAAATGACAAAAAAAAAAAAAAAAGCACAGTAACTGTTCATTTTCCATTTTTGTATTCTGTGATGGGCGCGGCGTAGATTTTGGGCCTAGTGGAAAAAGGGTTAAAGTGTATTGCAGTGTGACTAAAAGAAGACTTTCGTCTTTTTTTTTTTTTTAATCGTATTATATGTATCGCGGACAAAGAGTTCCAGTCTTCACTTTGCCGATGTGCGCCCATCCTACTACGTTTTTCATTTGCTATACTGTTTTTTTGGTTGCTGTCGCCGAACAGTCGTACTTCAAGTTTGACAGTTCCTTCTCTGCTGCCACCCTATTAGACTGCAATGGATGCACACGAATATAGTGAAATTGTCAAGTTCCTCTCGAGTGAAAAACAGTCAAGGCGGTACTGGACGCAAGAGATTATCAATATGCCTCTAGAAAATCAGAAAAACGCCAAAAGAGGAATGAAGCAGAAATGGCAGCATTTCTTCGCCAGAGACAATTTGATTTATAAAAGAACAACGAAGATGTACATGGGACAGAAAGTGGAAGTCTACCTTCGAGTCCCCCGAACGGATGAAATTCAAGACATATTAGAGAAATTGCATTCTAGTGACACCGGGGGTCACCTTGGGGTGAATAAAACGTACGAGAAAGTTTCCTCACGGTATTACTGGAAAGGAATGAGCCAAGCCATTCAGGAATTCTGTGGGAACTGTTTGAAGTGTAAGGCTGCCAATAGGATGCCAAAAGATTCGCACCAGTTGCACCCAGTACCCATTCCTGAAGAATGTTTCAAACAGTGGGGTATGGATCTGGTAGGGCCCTTACCCACGACGCAGGACGGCCACAGATATTTAATGGTACTAACAGAGTACACTACAAAATGGGCTGAAGCTTTTCCCATTGTCGACAAGTCAGCTATCAGTACTCTGAAGGTATTAAAGAAAATCGTCGGCCGATTCGGATGTCCATTGTCCATCATTTCGGACCAGGGCAGAGAATTCAACAACACACTGAATGACTTATTTTGTACAAAATTTAATATCCAACGCAAGGTGACGTCAGCGTACAGACCTCAGAGTAACGGCCTCACAGAGCGTTTTAATCAGACGCTGTGTTCCATGCTGGCCAAGTACACTAACGGCGGCGAGACGGACTGGGACGAAAACATCGATCTGCTTCTGTTAGGCTATAGGAGCAGCGTCCATGCCTCAAGCAAATTCTCTCCTTTTGAGCTTGTTTATGGGACAAAAGCACGGCTTCCAATCGACGTTGACTCTACTGACCTATCTTGTGAAACGGATGAAATTAACACAGAAAATAGGAGCAAGCAATTAGCTGTCCTTGCAGATGTCAGGAAGGAGGCTGTTCAAAATGCAAGGAAAGCCCAGGAGAAAAACAAAGAGGACTATTCTAAAAGAAGAAAAGGCAACGTCAAATGTTTCGAGCCTGGCGATCTTGTGTTTTATGCAAACCTGAGATCACGGACGAGGAAAGGGGGAAAGCTGGAATCGAAGAACTACGGGCCAGTCAGAGTTGAGACCTCCCTGGAAAAGGATCTCTATAAGCTGTGTGGACTGAAACAAAAATATCACGCAGATAACCTGATGCTGGTGCCGCCTCCGAGCAAGAAGTCAAAAACTGATGATGATTGGCTGGATGATATAACAATAAATACAGCCCAGAGACTGATTTCAAGTCAATATCCCGGACTTCTAGGCTTCCAAGACACAGTTATTGGTGCCGCAAAAGGGTACAAATACGTCGGAACTGCAAATACCGTGGTGCAAATTCATCATACAAGGGGTAACCACTGGGTGGTTTCAGCGTGTCTGAATGGCAAAGTATTTGTCATTGACACATTGTATGAAGAAATCAGCTCCGACCTAATGTCGCAACTGGTGGAAATGTACAATACCTGCGAAACACTGCCTTTAGTGGTCGATATGATGGCGTGCCAAAAACAGGAGGGTGGAAATGACTGTGGCTTGTTTGCAATTGCTTTTGCAATAGAGATAGCAATGGGTAACGCAGATATTTCATCCATACATTTTCAGCAGTCTCGGATGCGGTCACACTTGGCTAAATGTTTGAAATTTAAAATGCTGGAACCGTTCCCTAAAGGTACTAATTAAAAATTCACCATTAGCATGTCTCGGTACTTTTTTGTAGGACCTTTGAAACCTCAATGCCAGCTGCTTTTGGTGACGATTTAGATAATATCACCGGTTTATAAGGCTGTTGAAACCTATGTTAGATTTTTTTGTCCATGTTTTGATTTGCTGAATATCTATATCAGAGCAAGTTGTATGTCATTTGTTATACATGTAATACTTTTCCTTTTGAAGCAGTCTCATTCTCTCTTTATTAACAAAATTAATTAAAGAATGGATCTTTAATAGTTAGATCATAATTACTTCTATGGTTCATCTCATTACAATATTATTTTATGCACAGATATGCATATAGAATGTGATCTAGACAAAGAACGCGACTAGAGCTGTATGAAATTTGTTTCAGGTTCAGCGCAAAATTTGTGACATTTCACTGCTGTTAAATTTTTTAAATTCTTACATGTTGTATTCATTCCTTCATTTAAAAAAATAAAAAGTAAAAATAAAGTTCCTACGTCAAATGAGGATGCTACAGTGGAATGTTGTGAAATTAAGTTTGGAAGCCAAGACTAAATCTAATTTCTAAGTTCATGATCTTCTGCATTATCATTGATTATTGGTATTGTTCTCAATGAGTGCAGCGCCCAATTGACTTTCTTTCATGTATACTCTGATACCTCGCTTCTATTGCAACATCCTCATTTGATGGTGCCTTTAAAAACAAAACAAAACAAACCAACAAACAAACAAAAAAAAAAAAAGGAAAGAAAAGAAAACACAAATGACCACATTTTTGCATAACGCTCTGCAAAAAATTAGCCCCGATGATTACAACTCTGCATCTTCTGAATGCTACAATATGAGGGGCTATAGGAGAGCTAGAGAGGAAAAGAGCAAGACAGTGTTATGTGCTGGTTGTTGTTTTCTTGCTATTATTTCACTAAGTCACTCTTTATGTGCTGCACACTCGACATGGGTGTGAGATGACACACGCCCACATAAAACAATGAACGAACTGGTGTCGGCTCATGTATTTATTTACATCAGTACAAATAGTACTTGCATGTAAATGAAAAGGTTCTTTTATTTTACTAATCTAACTCCCGAATTTTCCACTAAGTCTATTTCTGATAGAAGTTACTAATGTGTTAACCCCACGCTGGCTAGGTCCCGACTGACTTGTTTTTGCCATAAAGTTTCCTATACTTTAAAGCTCTTACTAACTTGTTTAAAACTCGGGGGATGGCGATACCATAGCACTAAAAAATATTCTAAGGCTCAAAATCAGATAGTGAGGGAAGTGCGATAACAAGTGACCATCACTGTCTCCAAGTAAATAACTTACAACTAGTGACATTCCTATTTAATGTTAGGAGTTGAGTAACCCTGGGTACCTGGCATACCCTATTCTACCTGGTGATCACATCATAGCACAAATAAACACCAGTAAGACCTTTCCTGGGAGAAATCTTCTTTTGATCATAAAACTGGCCCGATTGTTGCTGTCTAAGTTGGGGGGGGGGGGGGTGTTCACTTTCTTTAGCAGTGGTTTTCAACCTTTTTCAGGCGATCGCTCCTTAGACTCCACAATTTCTGTCGTCGCTCATTTTTTCCCCTATTTCCCGAAAAAAAAAAAAAAGACAAAAAGCATGTTCATGATTGATTATAAAGCAGAAACCATTCTTTATCATATACACAGAAACACACACACACACACACACACAACCCTTTTCTGTTCATCAAATCCATCTAAGCTGTAGAAGAAGTCAATGACTGACAATTGACATGTATTTGCCCCCAAATTGCTCTTCATTGCTGGTTCCCCTCAACTCCCGTATCCCCCCCGCTCCTCGTTTTCGTCCCCTTGTCGCCCTTTTCTTCGTTTCCTCCCCTCCCCCCCCCCCCTTCCCTCTGGAATTCAGAATCGCCTCCCCAGGGGGCTGATATCGCCCACGTTAGGAACCACTGTTCTAACGTTTTACTGACATCACTGGCGGGGTTGCAGACGTTCAAGGTCAGCAGGCCATTTTGCCTATCCCATGCGTGA
Organism: Onchidella celtica; assembly: GCA_963931925.1. Lineage (NCBI taxonomy): Eukaryota > Metazoa > Mollusca > Gastropoda > Systellommatophora > Onchidiidae > Onchidella > Onchidella celtica. The sequence goes on from OZ007568.1 coordinate 67,494,201, forward strand.
AGGCTGGCAAAATGCAGTATGTGCATTATAACAAAGTAGGGAAAAATAGTTGTGGCGGCCTGGACTAAAGCTCCCCCTTTCACATTTTGCTGATTGTGTCCTACTGTATTGGAAGAAATGCTTCCAGAAAATGAGGCTTTATGACAGGGAGAAGGAGGACGCACACGAGTATTATGCTATCGTTATATAATGGAATGATAGGCTTCCAAGGAGGGAAAAAGTTGGTGTGACCCTCAGAAAGGAAAGATAGTCTCAGATGACTGAAAGATGGAAAAATTTAAATGATTAAAACCAGGATGCAATTCTCTGTAACCCAGAATAAATTTTTTAAAGGATCTCTTGCTCAGAACACGCTAAGTTCTGTAAAAAGGGTTGGATCTGGAAGGCAAACAAAATTTGGGACTGTATGGGTACACTTGAATGGGATCAGCTGCTTGTCACTGAACAGATCTTCACTTCGACTTCTATGTATATATCCCTGAATGGTCCAAGAATCTTTTTTTTTTTTTCGTCTGTCTCGAATCTGCATTGTCTTTGAGAGTTGTTTGATTGAATTGATGATGGAATCCATTCTTGACATTGCGACCCTGATTAGGACGTTTTGTCCATGAGATCCCAAAACAGGACAGTCTGTAGGTTTTGATGACTATTTCTCATGTAAACTAGAAACAGACTCTCCCAGTTGATGCTGCCATTTGCTCAGATTTGGTGACAGACTACTAATGTCTTGCAACATATTAGAGGATTGATAACAAAGGGCCAATTACATCTTCGCACTTCTGTTGATACTGAATGTACTTTATTCTCATTGCTCCATAGACCACCACCGAAATTTAACCTCTTTAATTACTACTACTACTGCTAAAAGCTCCAGAAAAGGGTTTGGTGGGTGGATGGGAGGAGAAAGATTTGTGCCCCCAGTTATGTCAGGCTATTTCCTGTCACTACTCGGTCTAATGTTAAATTGTCAAACATTTGGAATGGTCGGCTTAAAACACATGTTAAGTCACACTTTGTATGTGTGTTTTGTGTGTGTGTGTTTTTTTGTGTGTGACAGAGAAAGATTGTACACAGAAACGCACACGAAAAAAAAAAACGGGGGAAAGGATACCCAAAAACAAAAAAAAGGTGGGGGTTAATTTGTTATGGGGGGATAAAATAGGATGCCGCTTACCCATTGGCAAGTATCCCCCATCCTATTTTAACCCCGGGGGATAAACTGTTATAGAGGGGGATATTCTAGGATATCCGGGGGGATAAACCAGAATATTCCAGAATATCCGGGGGTTATTCTAGGATATCCTAGATTATCCGGGGGATATTCTGAAATATCAGGGGGGATAGATTTTGGGGGGGATAATCTGGGATACCACACCGGCTCAGATTTCCATCTTGCTTAACCGGCATTTTGGTTACTTGAATACGAATTACCAGGAATACAATGAGAGAAAACCATAGATACACAAGAATCAGAAAGAAAACAAAAGTGATTGGTCTTAAACAGCCAATAAGAGAGTTTATGGTTGACAATTAAATTAGGCATAAAAGCTTTTTTAAGAGTTAAACCCAACCCCTTCCCTCCTTCTCATACAGATGGGACCACACAAATTCCAATGAAAATGTTGAAAAATATTTTTAAAGGTGGGGAGAATAATGACCAATGCTAAATTTCCCAGAGAGAGAGAGAGAGAGAGAGAGAGAGAGAGAGAGAGAGAGAGAGAGAGAGAGAGAGAGAGAGAGAGAGCGAGAGCGAGAGCGAGAGAGAGAGAGAGAGAGAGAGAGAGAAAGAACGTGACAGAGGGGCAGACGGACAGACAAAGAGAGAGAAAGAGACAGAGAGAGAGACACACAGAGAGAGACACGGAGAGAGAGAGAGAGAGAGAGAGAGAGAGAGAGACAGAGACAGACAGACAGAGAGAAAGGAGAAGAGAAAGGCTCACAACTGTGCTTATTGCACACAACTCCATGTTAAACATTTGTGGAAAAATTTCCCAGGAGAGAGAGAGAGAGAGAGAGAGAGAGAGAGAGAGAGAGAGAGAGAGAGAGAGAGAGAGAGCGAGAGCGAGAGCGAGAGAGAGAGAGAGAGAGAGAGAGAGAGAAAGAACGTGACAGAGGGGCAGACGGACAGACAAAGAGAGAGAAAGAGACAGAGAGAGAGACACACAGAGAGAGACACAGAGAGAGAGAGAGAGAGAGAGAGAGAGAGAGAGAGAGAGAGAGAGACAGAGACAGAGACAGACAGACAGAGAGAAAGGAGAAGAGAAAGGCTCACAACTGTGCTTATTGCACACAACTGCATGTTAAACATTTGTGGAATATCCATTCAGTGGAAACTGGGAATAGTCGAGATGTCTCAATGACTGGCGCATTGCTGCTATGTTTTTGTTGCACGTCATATGGAAGGCTCACTGAAATGTAATCAATATATCACTTACCGCTGAAATTCTGGAGAACTGAATGGGTCGGAAACGGTTATTTTTCTTTATTTCTTGTTCTGTGCTAGATTTTATCGGCATCCTACAACAGATTTATCTAACCCACCAGAAGATGGAGGTGGCTTATGCTGTATCTGTCCTAAAGCTGCAGAATCTCAATAGACATTTGTGCATCAAGTTTAAGATATGAAGTTCGGAGATGTGTACCCTCAAAATAACGCCTTAAGCTGTGTTCTCATGTGTACGGAAATGGAAACGGCAATGGAAACGTCAAAAATCCGTCAGATAGTAAAAAGAAAGAGAGTTTCCATGTGTGCACACATGAAAACATTCTTCCTATTTCACTGCGTGAGGGTTTTTTGACGTTTCCGTTTCCGTTGCCGATGCCGTACTCATGAGAATCCAGGTTCACTCTTGAAATAATACTCGCGAAGCGTTTTGAAGAGAGAAAGTTACTGGGGAAAAACTGAGCAACAAGTGCAACAAAAACAATTCTGTAAAATGATGTTGAAAACCATTATGCATTTAGTGTATATTTTTAAGGCTGTCGTTATAAGTACGTACGCACCCCAAGCGTTTTGCGCTAGGGCCGCGTACGTATACGTATCTATCCCTAACTCCGTCCTTATATCCTCAACTCTACATCTTATCGAATCCCTAATCCTGCCCCCCCCCCTTTCAATAAAAAACAAAAGGGAAACAAAAAGAAAATCTGAAACAATACTTAATCATAAAAAAATTAAGACTGTTGCCAGGAGTGTTTCGGGAGGAGCTCTCTAGCCCTAGAGTCACAAAAGGCTTTACCTAGCGCAAAAACCTTGGGAGGGGGGCGGGGCGTACGTACTTACAACAACGTTCTAGGTTTAAAAACAGCAGTCAATCCAGTAAATAGGGAAATAATCCCATTCATTATAGCATTTCCCACCCAGCGACCCTAATGAAATATGACGGATAGGATTGAAGTCAAATTTGATCATATAAATGACATCGTTCTTTGGTAGTTTAGGGATTGCACAAACCACAGCTTGATCAACATCGACGAGAAAATCGTTTCACAAGTCTCACCACGACAGTTTTATTACACAGAATGTCAGAGCTCACCATGTGAGTGTTTCTTGGTCTTACATGGTTACAGTTGGCACACACAATACAGTAAAGGCGCGGGGATTCAAAGTCGACTTCAGTTTGATGTACAGAATCTACTCCTACAGTAATCTTACTAACACTACGAACATCGTATACATTTTTACGTCGGACTGAAGTTGGGATGCTGGCTGGGTTGCCATACAGATTTATGCACGGTGAGAAGTATGGTAAGCCAAACTTTCATTTCACTATTAAATTAAAGGAGGGTCTCGGATGTTACGAGTACTTTTCCTTATCAGATGAAGCCATCTTGAAGGGAAACAAAATAAATTATACTCATTAAATTTAATTATGCTTACATTATAACAGTCTTCTCTGTGCACTAGATAAATACTATTTTTGTGCTAACTGAGACAGAAAATGAAATTAAAATAATTTTCCTACAGATTTCCCCACATTGCCAAACCTTAAAACTTAATTTAGTTTTTGTTTCTTGGCATACACAACAGTTTCAAAAGCTCTTCAGATTCGGCGAATCATATTTCTGAATGTTCATTTAATCAAAGAACAACTAGTTTGAGACAAAAAAAAAATCGGTGGGTGACATTCGTCCACCAATATCGCTAATCGTGAGGCTAAAACTGGCCTGACTTGTGACACGACTTGGATTCCCAATGACGCACAGAGACGCCTGGCATGTCACAATGTGCTGGAAAGCGTGATCGATTGCTTGCTGTGTGTGTATGTGTGTGTGTGACAAACATTTACAAGCATCAGAAGGTATAAATTCTTCAGTGGCCTGATGCCAAGTGCCAAGATATTAAGTAATTAGCGTCTAATCATCTATCCGTTGTCACAGCAACCACATTTTCTGATGACCTCAGGTTACGACAGAAGGAGGAGGTTCTGATTGCGACTCCTGTTTTTTCTTTTCATCCACTGGAGTAATCCAATATTTTAACGCTTCTTTCATTCCTTTGAACGAAGAATATTTTACACATAAAAATGAAATGTTTACACACAAGTGGTGAAAACAGAAAGTTAGGCTCGAAGCAATAAAACTGTTCGTTCTCGTACACTTTATCTCATCATTATTTTCCCCTTCCCTTGACGGGTGAGATTCAGTGTGGATAATACACCTGCAATAATTCGTTTTCCCTGGGCAAAGAAAGTCTTCAAATGCAGCGGCTACAACTTTTAATATTAATTTTACAGATTCTACAAATTTGCCCTACGGTTTTACATGAGAAAAAAGTAAGATAATATAATGTGCTCAGTAAACTTAACCCTGCACACACTTTGAAAACGCTTTCTTCCAGCATGTTTACACAACAACGATCTTAACGAGCCGTGTCGAAGGGAATTTCTGTGGCAGAGAGCAAAAGGTATTGAAAACCCCAGACTAATGGTTCAAGAACTAAATCGCGCTAATTTGTGTTACGTTTTATGTTCGACCAGTTGGTCTGAGTTTGGGTGGCAAAAGAAATCTGTGTGATTTGGTCCGGCTTGGCGTTGAATAATCAAACCAAATTACAAATGTATGCTACTCAAACAGTGCAAATTACTGTATTTGTCATTTTAATAGAACAATCTCAGTCTGCAGCATGCAATAATATTGATTAAAACTGTTGCAAAGCCGTTCACTGAGGGAAACCAATTCATTGCTTTGCTTTCATGACAAGACATTAAAGAAGGTCTCAACTGCACAGCATAATAACAAAATAATCTTACAACTGCAGAAGCATTTTTAAGACACAAGCTTCTGGCACAATCATTACACGCTTTTCAATGTGCACGGCATACGCTATTTTCTTATTGACGTTAGAATGAGGAATAATTTTTTTTCAAAGAATAAGCACGTTTATTATTGAATTCTGAGCTTACTTATACCACGCCTGATGATTCAAATTGTTCTCCACGACCAACTGAATTTACATCATGCACAGATATCGATAGTCACTGCACTTTATTTGATAATTAAATGCTCCTTTTGACAAGGTGACACGCTTTATAAGGTATTCACATGCATAACACCTAAATCAATTAACGGACTGCAAAATGGTTATATGATGACTACAATATATTACAGTAAACCTAATTTTAGCCAATAGTGAACTTGTATGAAGTTTACGTAATTATCAAAATATACAGTGCGATTACACCTTGACAAATCTTAAATTTCTAATCCCATACAAAAACATTACAGTCGTTTCAGGAAAGAACAGTCTTATTAACGCAATCCCTTAAGATTTGGCTTCCGGATCTCAAAGGCCTTAAGACCCAGTTCATCACTTCTTTTCTTCCCTTTTTTTCTACTCCCTCGTTGGCAAACCCCGCGTGTCATGCATTTCCGGTAAGCATAGACCTGGGGTCGTAGCTTCCAGAAATTTCCCAACACTGGGCCTGCCACTGGAGATAATACGAGTCAGATTGTGGGCGGAAAAATAATGTACACAAATAAACCTCGAACGCAAACACTGACGTCCTTTAAGTGCTCTTCATGAAATGGGCAAATACTGATCAAACAAGGATAAACCAACCTCTTGAAGGTGAGGCTTCTCAAAATAATCCTTTCTCATCAGGTTCCCCAAATTATGGATAAATTGCTTGAAACTTGAAATATCGCAGTGTTTAAAGTAAATTAATTAATAAACGTTTCTTTTTAGTTTACGATAGCTTAACTTATAATCATTTAAATAACACTGAAAATGAAATATAAAAAAGGAATAATTACGCAGCGCTTTAGTCGTCAGCAGATCCTTCAATGCAATTTGAGAGCATGCTCGTTAAACCTCACTTCTGTGGTTAATTTGACTTGCCCATTAGATGGAAGAGCAGAAGCGAAGAAACTGAACCTCAAAGGTCCTTGATAACCTGGCGATGTCAAGATCTGCACACGCAAAATAAAGTCAGGATTTTCTGACGTACGATGAAGTCAAGATTTTGACAGAATTATACGGGTCTGTAGAAAAAACAACAACAACTTAGTCCATGCTGAAAACAGGTACGTAGACTTAAATTTTACTTGTGGGATACGTTTTCCAAAGAAGAAACGAGACCATAAGACGTACCGGGTCAACTTAGGTGTAGACAGACTTCAAAAACACTAAAGATGTAAGAATTGGCCTGGTACATAGATCTTATCAGACAAAGGTAAGAGACAGTCATGAACGTAACGACCTTAGGCATAGCCATGGTCTGATCTACACACAATGGGGATGTAAAATATTACCACATAACAGTCCTTGCCACATAACTTTACATGAATCCTAAATTCCAGTTATTTCGAGCGTTCGCGACATTGCGCCACCTAAACAAAAGACAATAGACCTGCAGTCTGCCATGTCATAGGCCTACGTCACAACTTAATGGCTTGTTTTTCTGTTACAAAGACAATGCAGATCGCCAAAAAGATTTACATTTTCTAGACAAGAAACTCCTTTGTCCGCTTACCTAGTTGCCAACAGGCGCAGCTGGGGCAAATAAACAAGCGCAGCGCTGGCGACCGAGGTAAAATGTCATTCCAACCTACTCTCTATAAACATCATCTATTTTTCTTGGGATAAATTAACATACTGAATGCAGAAAAAAGACGTGGGTTTAGAACTATGGCAGCTGGGCCAATCAAACAAATAGGTCGATGCTAAAACTATTTGCAATAGAACAATCTCTCCTGCAACCTCAGGTGAGGATTGAATAAGCAGAAGAACAAAGGAAAGCGAATGAAATATACATAAAAAAAACTAGGGTCATAAATCACACCCTCCCGAGAGAGAATGAAAGGAAAGAATAGGGTGTGTTTTAAAACACACCTAAAATATACCCCGGGTCTCTAGGGTAATTAACGTGCTACCTTGTTAACCTGGTATAAAATGTCTGACAATGGACATTCCACAGACTGCCTGCGCGGCACGAGTATTTCAAATTGGTTGGTGAGACGGGAACGAGGAGGAGAACGTACGTGAGAAAGAGGACGGACGAGGAGGAAAGAGGAGGAGAAGAGGGGAATGAGAAGAAGGAGGAAAAGTAAGGGGGATGGGGGAGAAGACAGATAAAAATGTAGGCTAAAGTGTGCCTTTGCCTGTTGCACAGGAGAGGAAATGAGCCTGAAAGAAAGAGCAAGTTTGTGTTTCTGAAACGGCTTCGGATGTAATTGCAATCTACAGAACTACCCCGCCTCTCGAAGGAATGGCAACGGCAAGGGAACTGGGTATCTGGGAAAATGGAACAAAGGGCAATAAAATGGTGCTTCGTTTTGCAATCTCGCTCTGCTCAGGTAATTTTTCTGTTTTGTTTTTTTTTTACCGACGCAGAAACACAACATGACTAAGATCACGCCTATTTGAAGCCAGGAATGTGTCCTAAACTTCCTCAAAATAACGCGACAGGCGGCTGCCAAATGAGAATTTAAATTATCTCGAAATAACGATAATTAATGAAAGCAAAAAAATGTTTTCCAGTTGTTAAACGAAAAGCATCTCCAAAAAATTTCCGTCCCATGTTTGAAATAAAATGTGCTGACCCAGACAGAGGAAAACCCGGCAAATAAATCAACCTTTTTTGTTTTTCATAACAGTTTGAAAAAGGATAAATAACCGGTTCAAGGTGAATTATTCTTTTGAGAGAGAATTTCATTGTTTGAGAGAGAATTTCATTGTTTACAGATGTCTAATTTACTATTGCTTGCCTTGAAATTGCGGGGACAAGAGTTTACTGAAGGGAGGCCGTCGCCGGAGAATGGCTTTTACAAAACAAATTAATTCACGCTTTTTCCTACCTCTCTGTAACTTTTTCCTACCTCTCTGTAACTTTTTCCATGTTGTCCTCAATCTTTGTTTTTCCGCTTTGTCCCCAATCCTAATTAAATTACCTCAAACTGGTCCCAACACTCTGTGGGCGTTTCCAGTTCAAATCACAGAGACTAAATGACATGGAAACGACAAGATAGCGCAGTTTCTTGCGAAGTGGGTATTTGAAAAACAATAATTATTATCATCGACAACAACCACGACAACAAAACAAAAACTGCTTTTAAAAAGAGAACATAAAATACAATGGTTGAAAATTTCGGCGCGCCTTGAAAACAAGAAAAAAAAAAACATGTACAAAAATGCCACATAAAGATCTAGGAATAGGAAAAGAAATAAAATAATAATACAAAAAAAGCTTAACCAGAAATAGAAATAGAAAGAAAAGTGCTTGGCCAATAATAACACACGATCCTTCGATATCACCGTGGAGCTTTCACACCAGTACACATCAAACTCAACCACTAGTTGAATTCCGGGGAATGAATTCCAAACCCTATGCCCCTGCCCTGAAGTCGATAAGGTAAAATATTATTTCTCTATGGCACCATTTGTCATCTTCTAGCGTGTGCTTCAACTGGTCAGTCAGAAGAAAGGCCCAAATGCTTAAGCTAGAGTTCGTAATCCAATCTCAGTATTTCAAGACATAATTATTTTCTTGTCCCTCTTTGGGCCAGTGAGTACAGGAATACAATTTCCCAATGTTGCATGCCGCGCACTGCAAAGATCCTGTTCCCTTTTTTTTCTGCTCAGAAGAATCCAAACGGGATATCGTAACTGATAATAGGCTTTTTTTTTCCCTTATATATTTGGACACGAACGTGGGTTTCAATACACTTCCTTGTTCTTTCAAAACCTGAATGCGCAGAAACGCCCTAACCTGCCACAGGAATGCATGCCAACACAACATCCTAACTTGTCTGGTTGTGTTCTACTTAGTGTAAAGTAATGACCATGATTAAGCCTACACTTACGCACGACAAGCACACTTTTCAGATTCATTATAGTTATGAAATGATAGACTGTGGAAGGCTTAGGGGGGCATCATACTAAGCTCAGAACGGCACAGTCAGCTGCTGACAGACAAGAAGTACACACCGTAATTTCCTGTATTTTTTTTAGTAAATCCGGGAAGATCCTATCATATCAAGCCTGGTCACACAGCAGACACAGTCAGCTTTTGTCATTATTTCTTAAGTGCAGATTTTGCTGGCAGCAACTGGCTGTGACATTCCGGGCTTAGTGTGATACCCCACTTAGTAACGCCATTTCTGGTTCACTGCTGTCAAAGTCTAAGTTCGAGATGTTATTGCTATGCAATGCACTCAGCTGCCAATAATCTGCAGAAAATTTAACAGTATGCAAGTTAACACACAATCATTTGGCACGAATGCACGATCTGTACCCAGCCAGCAACCATAATATGGAACTCCGACAAGCAGGATTGACGTCGCGTTAGCACAAGACGTCATTCCTACGTGGTTCCGCTCTTCACGACATCGCACCGACGTCAGTTTCATGTAGGGAACCCGCCCCATTGATAATCCTACCAATCCTACGGAAATCTAGGTTGCCTGGATAAAGTGTTTCAGAAACTCAGGCAGTGGACAGTTTACGGCTCAGCATAACTTTAAGTATACGTAATTTATTATTAAAACAAACAGGTTACGGCCCGTATCCCGAAAGTTAGACTAGAACTGCAAAATTGTCAAGTGACATGAAGACTTACCATCTGGAAACTGTGTGGGAAATCCGCATTCCTACGGCTCATACTTCATACGCGCTTTGTTGTGAGATGCTTTCCTGGCGCAATAGACTCCCAAGGCTCTTGCCATGTAACTTGGACCCAAATCATGATCAATGTGACTGTGCTGCATCTGAAAACAGATAATAAAATTACATTAATTTACAAAAAAAAATTCTTCACACATAATGTGTAATTTGCTTACCTCTTTTCCAGGTCATTATTATCATAGTAGCAATGTGACAGAATCGTGCACTATATACCAGTAGAAATAGCTTCAAAGTCAGTATCCGCTCAACCAATCAATCTTTTCCTTACTTAACATGATTCAATGAATTAGCAAATATTAATGATAATAATAATGATAATAATAATAATAATAATAACAATAATAACAACAACAACAATAACAATAATAATAATAATAATCACAATAATAGTAATAATAATAATAATGGCGACAATAATAATAATAGGCTGGGACTTGCTTTTAATCAAAGAATGATCATTTCCAAATGCCAAAGAAGGAAACAGTTAATTCCTATCACATCACCCACTGGAAAAAAATATATCGTTAACATTCCGCCAAAAGCCCATCGGTTCCGGCAAAGACACTGATTTATTTTACACTTTCAAAGTAGTTAAATATTAAGGGCTGTATATTTATTTTTAAAAGAAATTTGAAAGCAGTTTTTCCGTCAAAAGTTTTCAAACCTAATATGTCAGCACTTCCAGAATCTGCCAAAAAAAGACGGTGAACTGCTGAGGGTTAAAGGCGGTAATTGGTGCGTTGACAAATGCCTATAATTAGCATCGTCATCATAAGCAACGTGAACTCCTGTGGAGGGCAACTGGAAATAACCCAGACAGGATCAGGAAACAAGATTGTATGACACATTTACTTCTTGTAAACGCACCCTTTCCTCCTCCTTAATCAGTTGTAGCCATTACATGCTGTACTAGCTCGCTTGGTAGACCTCGGATGCCGTTTGGCGTAGGGCCAGCAGCTGACTCCATTCAGAAATAAGGGAATTCATTCACGACATATTTCTCTGCCTTCTTCCAGGAGGCAATACGTGTAAGGTGTGTATGTGTGTGTATCTGTGTGTGTGTGTGTGTATTTCTTTTTTTTAAAATCTATCCTTCATTGTCTCCTTGCCTGCTATCAGATTTTGGGTTATAGATAAAAGATAAAAAGAAAAGAAAAAGAGATGAAAAAACCACCGTATTTTCTGAGACAGCTGCGTAAGCTTTGATGTTAAGTCAACCTAGGTCGTGTGGGGTGAACGCGGTTGTTTGGGTGAAAAGCAAAAGGTGGTCTTAAGTGGAGAACACAGATCATTGCTGGAAAAGATCATAAACCTCGTATCAAAGAATGTAATAAATAAGCAAGATTGGTATCCTTGAGGTGTATCCTTTGTCAAATAAGAAACAACGAAAAAAAAAAAGTATAACGAACTTAATGAACTTCACACTGAAGGACATGGATTGTCGTGGAGTCTCTGCACCTTGGAGAGGAACCAAATAAGCTTACTTGGGGATAAAGCTGTCTAGGCATGAAGAACGTAATGATGTTTTGCCGTCTCGGTGGCTACTTTCATGAATGTTAGTCCCTGACTCTAACAAAAGCAGATATTTTCTTGATCCCAGACAAGTTAAGAAAAATGGTGGAAAAGAGCCGGCGGAAATCATACAAAGGAATTTAGTAATAGCGCCGAGAGAGAGAGAGAGAGAGAGAGAGAGAGAGAGAGAGAGAGAGAGAGAGAGAGAGAGAGAGAGAGAGAGAGAGAGAGAGAGAGAGAGAGAGACCATCACGTTGCGGAGAATCAGTTACTCCTCCTTTTTTGTTTATTGATCTTTTTTTATTCTATCCCCCCCCCCCCTTCCTCTCTCTCTCTCTCTCTCTCTCTCTCTCTCTCTCACGCACTCTCTCTCTCTCTCTCTCTCTCTCACGCACTCTCTCTCTCTCTCTCTCTCTCTCTCTCACGCACTCTCTCTCTCTCTCTCTCTCTCTCTCTCTCTCTCTCACGCACTCTCTCTCTCTCTCTCTCTCTCTCTCTCTCACGCACTCTCTCTCTCTCTCTCTCTCTCTCTCTCTCTCACGCACTCTCTCTCTCTCTCTCTCTCTCTCTCTCTCTCTCACGCACTCTCTCTCTCTCTCTCTCTCTCTCTCACGCACTCTCTCTCTCTCTCTCTCTCTCTCTCTCTCACGCACTCTCTCTCTCTCTCTCTCTCTGTCTCCCCCCTCAAAGAGTGACGGGCATAAAACGTACTACGACCCAACTCCCAAATGTCTAAACATCATTTTACTGGACTCTGAAAATCAACACAGCCAATACATCGACCAGACAGGTGGGAAACGCTTTGCGTGAACTAGATCTAAACTATGGACAAAACACCTTTAAAAAACAACAAGCAGGATATAAGGTGTTGACAACTCTCCTGATCAATTTGCAGCACATTGCTTCAAAGATAAAACTTCTTCCATCCAGGGGACAGCCACACAACTGAACAAACAAGCCCGCATATGCTCCCAGGTTCGAGCAAACGGAAGCTCTACTGATGTTAAAAGATAACACAGACGGAAGGAAAGAGGTGGGTAAATGAAAAAGAGAGAATAAGAAACAGATGGCTAAAACTTTAAAGAGATATCTCAATTGACGAAGATGTCAAACCCAAAGTAATAAAAACACTTCTTCTTGGTTATTCGCCTTAAAAATGAGTTGAACCAAAATCTGAAATTTATTCCTCAGCCCAATGAATAAAAACAGTAAGCCCCTAAATCATATCTGTTGAAATATTTTTGAAATAATCCGATTAGAAGTAATGCCACATTTGGACATGATATTGCCCTAAGCTACATACAGGTTGGAGGCCCCTCATCAAAAAGTTACACCTGAAGATCTCACAAAAGTGAGTGTCAAAGTAGGACGTCCGGTCACTACAAAAAAAAAATGAAAACATGCATAATTATACTCTTCAATTATTCAATCGCAAGGTATTAAAGTGAAAGAATACAAGTTATTTTCATATGAGTGCATAATGTTGTGAGGCCCTTGTAAAATGTGAGCTGCTAAGCTGCAGCTTATTTTTAGTCTATCCTTAAGTCCGAAACTGATTAGAAAAGAAACCGAATCAAACATTATGATGTTTTCACATTATGACGCACGTCACAGAAATTATTTTGAAAATATGGCATACAAGCGAACAAAATGTCTATCGTAATGGTTAGAAACTCCTCAGACGGAGAGAGGCAGATGACGATCTTCAGAGCAAGAGTGGATTCTTTCATTAGATGTTTCGCCCTGTAACCTCCTGACATCTTCTAGAACCCCGGCCACACCGAGGTCATGACTGGCGGCGTTCGTCATCCACCTTCGCTTCATGCTTGAAATTAGCAATTGTTCATAGAAATTATAGCATTTTTTAAATTTTTTGACATTCCCAAGTCGAACGTGAGAGACTAAGCAGTGCAGGGCACACGTGTGATATCTGCTCTAACTAGACATTCCTGAGAAAGAGCAACGCTTCCAACGATCCAATTTAGCTAACAGAAAAAAAGCCCCAGACAGATAACACAAATATTTGGCAAGACAAGGTAAAAGAAACAACAACAACGAAAAGAAGGAGAATGAACACAAGTGAAGTGCGACGATAAAAGTAATATGTGACACCTCTGGTCAAATCGATCATTTACACTGATATCCGAGACACAGAATACCGAGACGAGCCATTTCTGACCCGATTATAAGTCCACAAATTGGGAGCATATAAATACGGTGAGTACTACTCTTTTTCGTTCAATTATGCTGCGAAGTATTGCACTGTTGGCATCGATGACACGCGCGCAAGCCGACGGACGTAATATGACGAATTGATTTGCTTCGGTATCCTGTGCCTCTAGTAATACAGTCATAAGGAGTCCTATTTAACTCATTTGAGCATTTTTAGGCCCAGCACTCACTAGCCAATTCTGGTCTGCCAATTAGTTGGTTGGTGACGTCAAGACGTTGAATTTCAATGCAGGAACAAATGGCCACTGCGCCAGATCTCACTGAAACTGTAGGTAGTCAGGACACCACCTAACTCGTTGGCCAAGCAAGAATTATTTTGTACACGCATAATCGACTAAAATCTCAGTTCCCCGTCTATCCAATCCCCTCTCGCCGACTCCATCATTTTTTAAACCACATCCCAAACATACACACGAGTTTCGATTGCTTTGCATCAATATATTGACAGCTTGGACGGCATTCTGCTCTAGATCTGTACCAAAATGAAGGAAAGAAAGAAAGAACCAAATAAATCTCGCATCATCATCATATTTTTATGATTTTATTACTTTCCTACAGTTGTCCCCCATGAACCTCTTTCTCCAAATGCCACGCGCCGGCACGTGTTACACGATTTCCTAAAAAACGAAGTTATCCCCGTGTATCCTGGTGCCGCTCCCTCTCCCTCATCCCTTCCCACTCCCCTGGCCCCCCAACAAGAATCCCACTTGAGCCAATACCCAGGAATGACAAGACAATTTTTCCACTAAGTGCACACTGTAAATACCTGCGTGAAATGCACTCTACACTCCCATTCAAACTTTCCTTGCCTCATCCTCCCATCCCGTCCCCAGACACCCACACTCTAGCTCAGCTATCGATGTAGAACATAATAAAATTGACATTTTGGCAGGGTGAGTAAAATTTGTGTGTTGGCAAATGAAACTTTTTTCCCAGCGCTGTAATAAACTTGATATTCGAAAGTGTAGAGAATTTACTCCTTCTCAAACGTTTATGACGCTTCTTCTAAAATCCTAAACAAATGCTTCGTTAGTCTTAACTTCTTTTTGTTTGTATATTCCGCAGTTTTCATTCAGGTGAAGAGTTCATTAACCCTGCGAAGTCAAGAGCATATTAAATGAGACTGCGTTTGAGTTTTGAGTGAAAAAGAAACACGTCGACACGACCAGGGTCATGCGCTGGGAAAAAGTAAGACGATAGACAGACTTAACAGAATGATAGAACCTTTAAAAAAAAGGAGGTCATACTACTTACAAGCGTCCTCCGAATTATTCACGTCCAAATGAGACAGTTTTCATGTATAGAAATATAACTTTTGAACAAAGAGTAATTCCTGACAGGGCCAGACACTTTACTTACCCTTGTCAGTGTAATTCTCTAGGCGCCCAACATAAAAGTATTAAAGACGTGATACTGAAATTGTGGTTTAACTATATTTGGGGTATATAACAACACGTTGTCTCATGTCTTGTCCTGGGGCTCGGGTTTAAAGAGAAAAATGTTACTATATAATTATTGCGAAAAAGACTAGTGGCGTACAGATTTAGGTCAAATCTGTTCCGTCTCAGATTTAGCCTAAAAGCTATAGAGTTAAACGGGACCTCCCGCTCTCGCGAGACAGAAGAACGTTTCTCTCGCTAGTTTGGGCGCGTCAAAAGTGTCTTGGCTCAGCTGGCGATATACGAGACCTCGCGCGCTGAGACAAAACAGACTTCACTCAGTGAGTAACTAGCTTAATGTGAAAGGATGAGCAGAATGAGAGATATTCTCAGCCTTGAGCATTAGAGTACACAATCTGCGTCATCACTCATATCACTTTCATTACAAATCTTTTGCGTGACTGGGGTGAGCCAAAGTGTCTCTTCATCATGCCGCAAGACAGATATCCCCTTCATGTCCAGAGGTTGGGGGGTTGGGAATTAGGGTGGAGGGCAGGGGCAGGGTATATCGCCAGCTCAATGAACCGCACCTGTATTCATAAAATGAAGTGCAGATGACAACTTTTTATATTCATATATATATATATTGCCAAATACTGTGCGAACTTCTTGAAGGCAGTTTCGGTGAGTACAATACAAGTATTTACAATGTCTGTACTAAAAATGTATTTCACTGTCTTACTACTATACGCCACTCTAAGAGCTTCTCGAAAATCGGTTACCTCAAAATAGTTCATGAAAATCACACTAGGATATATTCTTGATTAAATTTCCAACAATTTGGCATTTTCCTGCATCTTTAAGCTCCCATAGAGCCATATTACAAATCACCGGCTCTCAGTGAGGCCTGTAAGAGAACTGACGTTCTCTGAGAAGAAACTAGCTGGATAACGACAGGGAATACATTACAAATGAAGTCAAAATCTGGCAAAAAATGAAAAAAGTTGTATTTAGCAAAACCTCGTGTAAGAAATAATACAGAAACAATACAAAAAACGCAAAAGAAAAGGAAAGACAATCCAGCTTTCGGCATACAAACCTTCTTGAGGAAAAAATATGTAACCGAAAGCTTGAATTGTCGTTCCTTTGTCTTTGTGTTTTACTGTGTTATTTCCGAATTATATCTTACGCGAGGCTTCTCTACATATAACTTTTTCTTTTTGCCAGATTTTGACTTTACTTCAAGCCTTGCTGCGACCCCATAGATTTTCTATGTTTCTTTTCAATAATATTTGAAATTGATAAAATTTCAAATGAAAGAGTTTTTCCCCACTGTCATGTAAAAAATAGTTCTTGGCACTTAAGCGGTTTCCTAATAGGGCCAGGGATATCTGACACTCAGCTTTCTACTTCTCTACAGCAGCAACACCACGAGGATGTTACATGACTGGAAAGTGTTCCCAGATCGATAGAAAAGACGACAGTGAAGGAAATAATGAAAGGCCATAGACTGAACTTTGGACTGTTTTCTGGGGAGGAAATCTGGTCCCGGAAAACTTGACCTCAAGGACGCTGACCAAATAACCATTACGCATTACACAAAACCCTAGAACGAGAAATTATTGTTATTTCATGAAAATTACTTGAAAGTTGGCACACATTTCTGACGTAATAAAGTTAATATTACATTACTTATCAAGAGGATTCTCCTATGCCATATAAAATTCAATGAGCAGCAAAATTAAACGTCTCCACTCAAAACGAATGTACTTCAAATTAAAAACAACATGAATGTAAAACTTAATTATGTAATAGATATCATTATTGCTTACAAAAACAGACCTATTATTTTGCGTATCATAATAATTGCTGCGTCCACAACTCGCTATTGCTCACTAATGATTACTTTGTAATTAAATTAATGCTGAGGTGGTTTCTCCGGTGTTCCTTATTTTCTTTAAATCGGCAATACTGAGCCAAAGAGCTCGCCC
Source organism: Onchidella celtica (assembly GCA_963931925.1). Lineage (NCBI taxonomy): Eukaryota > Metazoa > Mollusca > Gastropoda > Systellommatophora > Onchidiidae > Onchidella > Onchidella celtica. The sequence goes on from OZ007568.1 coordinate 67,511,438, forward strand.
GTGATGGGAGCACATTTTTCATGAACAACAACAAAAAAACGCCCCGAAAGTCCCAGCAATAATAATTAATAACGTTCAGTTATTACAAGAATATTGTATTAGGTAAATTACCTCTTACACTACAAATCGTTTCACCTTATTTTTAAGGAGAAGACGATAAGAACTTTGGGTAAGGCTAAGGGGAGAAGGGAGGAACGATGAGGAATGGTGAATCTGACAAAAATTAATTTATATACAGCGAGAGAGAGAGAGAGATAGATAGAGAGAGAGAGAGAGAGACAGGCAGACAGACAGACAGACAGACAGACAGGGAAAGAGAGAGAGAGGGGGAGGGGAGAATAAGTACATAAAGCAAATAAAATAAACAACAAGCAAATGTAGCCAAAACAATGCAAATCACCTATTGTTTTACGTCGCTGGTTTGGCATGAAAGAATGTATAGCCTACACAGTGAAACAGCCAGTGTTCGCCATTGTTTAATTATAATGCTAAACAAACTAAGATGCCGGGCTCTTGAATTAAGTAGAGCAGTCTTTCTGGACTCGTCGGACTGACATTTTGCAAGGTCCATGGTCGAGGTTTTTGTTGTTGTTGTTTTTCTGGAGGACCTCTGTCCTTGGCATCTACACCAGATTTTGAAAGGCGCGCTTGACTTCATCAACTTATTGTTTTTCTTTCAAAAAGTTTTAGCTCACTGAAGGGGAAACCGGAGAGGCTTGAAATAAATTAACGTTATGAATAATTGACACGGCAATTTCGTCCGGAATTGCGGTTTTTCAATGGCTGCTTCATGTACGTCACGCACGCGGCCGTCTACCCGTTCCATTCCATTACGGGTTATGGTTGAGAAGATAGCATTGCTAGAATCACTAGGTCTGAAGCAAGAATGACGTCATTTGCTTTTTACGCTTTCCGAGTTTCCAACTCACTGGTTCAGTGAAGGCGAAGGTCTATTTGTTCCATCCATTAAATAAGGAAGAATACGTTTTTTAAAAAAAAATCACAACTTGAATCATACAAAAAATTCTGAAATAGTGAACAAGCCTCGTATGAATAATCTTACTTGAAAGAATGTTGTCACAAGTGCGTACGACTTCCATGTTTTATGCGCTAAGGGCACATACGTTAAAGCCTTTTGTGACTCCAAAGCTGGAGAGCTCCTCCTGAAATACTCCTCACACTAGCCTTAATTAATTATTCTTTTAGATTTTGTTTTTGTTTTCCTACTGTTTTTTCGTTGAAGGGATAGCGGGCAGGGTTAGGGATTCGATAAGATTTAGGGTTGAGGATAAGGATGGGGTTAGGGATGTGTACGAATACGTGTGCGCCACCTCACGCAAAACGCTTGGGCTGCGTTCGAACTTATAACAACCGCCTACTTGAAATACAAGAAGTCCCTCGGGTGGTTCGGCAAAAAATAGGGTCAGGAGATTATAATAAGAACAGCTTTGTCGTCATAAGTCTTCAACGACTAGACGTCTGAAAATAATTATCTGATTTCAGCTTTTTTAAAGAAAAGAATTACATGACATCAAGGTCTGGCAAACAGTCCTAAATTGTCACCGTACGTTGTCCCCATACGTCTTAAATTGTTTCAAATTTAAAAAAAAAGTTTTTTATTTAATTTTTTTTTCTCATAAAAGGGTTACATCACAGACTGGCAAGCAATCTTATGTACGTTCAAAAACCTCAGTTAGCCAAACAAAAAAACACAGCGACTGTCATTTTAATCGGCAGTATTATAATTTTCATGCTGTCAGTGTCTTTTAATCAACAGTAAGACTATGAAATTAACGCAGACAGTCTTCAGATGATTAAGACAGGCTTATCTAAAAGAATAGCCCCGGTGTTTTATCTGCTTGGCCAACAGGTTGTTCAGAACGAACCAATGGCCTGTTTATATTAGAGTGTGCACTCATAATACAGCATTTGCGCCAACTGCGATTGTGTTTGCACACTGATTTTTGTGGTTGGGAGGATGGGGTGTCGGGAAGGGAGGTAGAGGGGTGGGGGAGGAAAGAGAGGGAGGGAGAGAGAGAGGGAGGGAGAGAGAAAGAGGGATGGACAAAGAGAGAGAGAGAGAGGGAAGGAAAACGAAAGATAATGGAAGAGAGAGAAGACTTAGGATTAGATTTGCGTTAGGATTAGGTTTAGCCAACTGGCCACAACAATGTCTTTCGTTGGCGACATGGCCAAAATCATGTTTTCCCAAACTGGCCGCAAGCTGAGAGTAAAAATCCCATTGTAAAAATTTTGACTACAAACCCAAATAGCCTCTAACTTAAAATAGTGGATCGGGTCAAATTGCTCTTTTACACTTTCCTGTTCTTTTATGGTATTGAACTCTTTGAAAAAACAAAAACAACAACAACGACAAAAAATATCGCCCTGGCCAATGGTTACGACAGGCCAGACTAATGACCTACTTTTGGAGAGTCTGCACCTTCAACAGAATGGGTCAATATGTCCTCTTCACCTTTGTTTTTCATTTCGAAGTGTCTAGTGAGACCAGGATTCTGGTCTCCCTAGCCTATGGTCTTCATTTTAACTAAAGAAACAAAAAGAGGAAATTAAAAAAAAAAAAAAATGATAAAGAAAAGCGAAACATGGAAAAACAGGTGAACAATTCCAGTAATCAGTTCAAGATGGTTTTTAAGTGTTTTCCTGCCACTTAAAGCAAAAGAGAAGTGGGTTGAATACGGGACACGTGGGAATTAGGGTTTTCTTTGAAGTACGGGGGTGTGAGGAGGGCGGGGGTGGGGGTGGAGAGGTGAAACGTCCTGCCCCAGTGGTCGAGTCCCAGGATAAATAGCCAAAATGTGGCAACAAATAACAGCCACCACAAGGACAACCACCTCACAGCCCTGGTGACGACTGAAGACAGAAAGAAAGAGTTTTAAAAACAGTGATGAAGACGAGGAGGAGCCTAGAAAAAGAAATGAAAGAAACAAGAACAAACAGAACTGCGTAAGGAGGCATAAATGTCTAAGGCATGGTTTCTCCTGAATTCACGAAACACGTTTCAAAACATAATAAAAACTACAAAATAGACAAAATATGTCGCACCATGAAATCGAGAGAGGGGAGGGGAGAAGCAAAGAGGAAGAGAGAGAGAGAGAGAAAGAGAGAGCCAGGGGAAAAGGGAAAGGAGGGGGACAGAGAGAGGAAGAGAAAGGGCGAGAGAGATTGGGAGAGAGAGTGGGAAAGAACCAGAGAGAGCGTGGGAGAGAGATTTAGGGAGACAGAGCGAGAGACAGAGAGGCAGAGAATGGGGGAAACACACAGAAAGAGAGAGTGGGAGAGAGAGAGAGTGCGGGGAAGGGAGAGACAGAGATAGGTTGGGAGAGAAAGTGTGAGACCGAGAGAGACAGCTTGGGACAGGGAGAGAGAGAGGGGGAGAGAGAAAAAGAGGCAGAGGTAGGAAGAGAGTGAGAGAGAGAGAAAGAGAGAGAGAGAAGCTTCATCACCAGCACTTCCCAAAACCTGTTTCAACAGCACCCTAAAGCATGTCAAATAACTATTTTCATTGCATCTACAAAAAACAAAACAAAAAGCAACACCTGCCACTCCCTTGAACTTGCACACAGCTGATCAGGTGAGCAACGAACAGAAACAGAATGAATTGGTAATCTGACTAATCGATAGGCCTATGCCATCCTGTGACATGAGAAAACCTGCAGATTGACTCATTCATATTTCAAGGCTCTGCTGAATCTATTACAAGGCTGAACATGAATCTATTACAGGAATGAGCATTACATCAGGCATAAAAATGAATCCGTTACACAGCTGAACATTACTCCACTTAGAAGGTGAAACAGACCAATGCTGATGCAGGCGCTCACAAGTGGTATGGGCGATGCCTATCGTGTTAGTGTGAAGCAAATTTATGGCGGCGAGCTACCAGTCTGGCGCCTGCACCAACCTTAGTCTGTTTCACTCCTGAAAAGTGAATCCCCCATTCTGTTAAATATGTCCATCGTCTTATTTTTGAATGTGTAATAATTATGACCGCTACCGAGTCAACGCATTCACTTTTTTATCTCAGAACCCTTAACCATGGGGGAACTTTGACCATTCCACGTAATGACAGTGAATTTGACTATGGAACTAACTTTCACTTGATACCTTTCATAATAACAGTACTAAGTGACCGGTTCTACGAATGATAAAAGACAGTAGGTATCACTTCAATTCAGACTGAAAGGAATCAGAGCAAAATGGTTGGCCAGGCGTCATGGGCCGTAAGGTCAACCATAAAAGTTCATTATTTTTTGTTGTTGTTGTTGTTCAATATTTATCATTGAAATGTTAAAAAGATACGAGTTGCGCTCAATGAACAAGAAATATAATACACAATGTGATGTGTCACGTTTTTGTGTTGCAGCTTGTGTTTTTTAATGTAAGACTTGATGTGCTGTGAAAAAGTCAATCCTGTATTTTTGTTTTGTTTTTTATTCACTGCACAACAATCTCAGTTGCAGAAACTACTTGGAGCTTTCTACCTCTGTTTCTGCTGATGATAGTCCCCAGCCATCCCAACAATTCTTCAAGTTTCTACCTCCGCTTTCGCATGTTCATCCACGTCACCCACAGTCGAGAGAAGACAGCAACAACAACAAAACAAGAAAAGAGCTATAAAGATGATGTAAGTGGCTGACTCATTGGCATGCTAAACTTTTCTTCTAGTCTTTTAGAGAGCAACTGACTACCTCCTCTGCCTTCAAAGCCCACCCCCTCCCCTCGACTCCAACTGCAACTAATATCTACCGTCATCAGACATGCAAATCCTCAGTGCTGCATTCTAGAGCCCTAAAGTCTTGGGTAAGAATTCAAAATCGGAATCAAATTCAAATTCATGTATAACTTGACTGAATTGGAAAGCGGAAGCAAGACTTTGGAACACGAAAGAAAAATATTTAAACTTTTAAAAAAATGGAGCTGAAATTTGAAAAACATTCAAGGAAGAAAAAAATCATTTCAAATAACTTAAATGAAAAAAAATGTAAGAACGAAAAACGTTTAATAAAATCAAATGCAGCTGTAAATTTGACCTAAAACACTTTACATGAAAAGGAAATGGGAAAATTAAAACCGTGCAAGAATTAGTAGTCTGGGGCTCCTGTTAGGCAGGGTATTACATCAGGAAAGTTATCTTCAGACATCGAATGACAGATGAAAGGAAAATTATACATCAAAATCAAAGTGCACTAAACTTGATTGCTGTCTATCACTCCCGAAATTTCAACACAAAATTTTAATGCACAGCAGTGTTGCTCACTGTACTCCAGCAAGTACACAACAGGTGTAATTCTTATGTCGATCAGTATTGCTACAGTGAAAACTGATAAATCTTGCGTAAAGTCATTGTTGGTACGAACAGAACAGGTGAGATTTGTGAAGTTGCTGACATATTTATGAAGTAGCCAACACAAGTCTTATTTCGTTCAGTACTAATACAATTGATCGTTTTTGCGTTAAATCACTGTTTAGTAGTTGTGTATAATCCTGACTGAATTAAAAACAGATAACTTTCGCGTCAAGACATTGTTTATTAGGTCATTAGAATCCTGACTGAATTGGAAATTGATAATTTTTCGATATTTCGATAATATTTCGATGATATTGCTCAGTCATGAGCACTCTTTAGTGGAATCCACCTGAGTCCCAGGTCTGAAATTGTGACAAGGCGCGGATCACCATTGATAATTAGAGCAGTAAATATGAAATAAAGTAAAAAATAATGTACTCATACCAACAATTCTAAGAATTATCCCAGAATATCAGGTCGACGACATTCAAGTGCCTTAATTAAAAGCACTGCAAGAAGTTAGTGCAAAGGATTCGAGCCTTGTTCAAAAACAGTTTTCAGTGGGCGGCCTGAAACAAAAATTGAACTGCCCGGTCACAACAGTGTTTTGAAAATTTGTATCTAAGAACTTCAAAACAATCACCACGAAACTTAAAAGTGCACAGCTGTAATTCTAATTTCTTTCTATTACCAAGGACATATGTTCTTCCCAGGCGTTTACCTGCCAGAACACCTGCGTTCAAAGCAGAGCATTCCTGAAGAAAAGGCTGTGCGTTTTTTGTCCTTTATGATTTCAGCAAATAACATTTTCTTCTTTTTCTGACAACCATCATTTTCTGTTCAACTCAGAGCTGATGATAACACTTTAGCAAGGTGCTAATCTTCTATGTTTATTTTGCTTTGCTTTTATTTCTATTTTGTTTCGTTTATGATACCACCGTTTTTCAGATCTTTGCTGCCTGTCAAAACCATCTGCGCATAGCACTGTGACTCAGGGTTTAGAAAGCCACCCCCCCCTGCATATATATTGCGTACACACTGCTGCCTGTTAGTTGTCTTAAATGCAGTTTATTACAGCGTGAGTCACCACCAGGAAACAAACGCACTGGGGCATGTCAAGAACGGCGTCATTTTGTCCGGGTAGGTGTCGGGGAGCAGTCAAGACTTGCGTAAGTATGAGCCACTGAATAGCATCGTGAAAGTGCAGTTGGGAAAAAGCCTTGAACATATTAAAGTACTTTCCAGTTTCAAAAGTAAGCCATTTAGTAGGTTTTACATCCAACTAGTCACGTACCATGTTTTCATAAAATACAATAATTCAGACGTCTGTCATAACTGCTTATCGGGATTATAATTATTATCGTATCATGAGAGGACGAACCCTTTTATTCGTTGTACTAGTCGTAGTTTAGGATGACTCATGGCAACGTATTGTTTATGTGTCCATGTTGTTTTAAAAACATTATAAACTTATACAACATGAGTATTCATGGACTCAAAGAAAGAGAGAGAGCACAACCGTGGCGAACCACTTTTGTGTGCATAAACGACATGTTCATACTCGCATTCTTGACAACTGAAAACATGCAAGACTGTAGAAGCATGTTTACACCAATGCCTGATACATTTTAGAGGTGCTTAGCATGTTGATTTTGCCACTATGATATCATTAAGGTGTAATAGCTTGCAAATGTATTGATATCAAAGAATCTCTACCATTATAATTTCAAAAGACCCGCACCATAAAAACCGATTTTGTCAAAATCCATCCATCCGTCCGTCCATCCATTCATCCATCCATCCATCGATCCATCCATCCATCAATTGATCCATCCATGAATCTATTCATCCGTCCATCCATCCATCCATCCGTCCACCCATCCACCCATCCATCCTTCCATCCGTCTGGTCTGTTTGTATATCTATATGTTAGTCCGCTTAATATACTTGCCTGTCTATCCGTATGTCAGTCTGCTGGTCTGTCTGTTTGTCTTCCTGCCTGTCTGGAAATAATTAAATGGTACTTCGAAATTTTTGTCACGACAAGTCCTCATACAATCCACCTGACAAAATTTTAAAAAGTAATGAATTTTCAGGCGAAATCTTTCTTCCGTCCTACGGAAATGAATCTCTGAGTACAGACAGAGACAAAGGGCTTGGTCTTCAGATTCCCAGTGCTGCTCTTCAGTCTAATTATCTTATATACTCATGAGAGTTTCACACGTGAGCAATTCACACAGCGAAGGAGTACCCATTTGAAGTTCATTAGTCATATCTTACCAAAAGCACTCCTTTTTAACTTCCAGTCAGAAAAAACAATAACACCAAAAAAAAACAGTTGAATTACATCACTTGGGGATCCAGGATGTACAATATTTTTCCTGCGCTGTCTTTGTGTGCGAGGTTCTGGGGTTCATGGGGTATACATAAACAAATGGAAAAAAAAAGCCAAAGTGTGATGGTGACGACAGTTGTCCTGATACGAAACATCAATTTAGACAACACTACGCGGTCCACTAACCCTAACCCCTAGTGATAGGAAAATCGTAGAGACAACTGTCCCCATTTTTGACTTTAACTTTGGGTTTTACGGCACGTCAGCACGATAACGGCCACTTTGCTCCTTTAATGATCTATTTGGGTACTTTATTATGTTTGGTCTTCAGAGCTTGATTAATTCAATTTTAACACAATCAATTAAACAGTTCCGAACAAACTTTATTATATTGGTAACATTCTCAAAAGTTCTTTTGTATAGACGTGGAAAGAATTTTTGTAAATGTGTATAAAATATTTTAAATCAAGCTGTAGATCTTAGCCTCGCTCGGAAAGGGTGTGGGTCCACTTCAGAAAATAATTCTTTCATGGATCCGCAGGTATGGGGGCACTTCCCATTATTTTTCGTTATCTAATATCGAAATGCTAAAATGTGAGTCTAGTAAGAAAGACTAGAAGTTTAGAAAAAGAGGCAGAATTAGCCACCCGAGACATAGAATTCCATCAGCTGGCATTTCAATCAAGCAATGGAAACTTCCAGCTTGCCAGGAAATGTGATAGTCCAAAATTTGATTAAAATCAGAACGACTGAGATTCGCGTATGTTCAGACAATAACTCAGAGATACTCCTGTCACTTGGGAGCTAATTCAAACATTGCCAGCTGTGGACACTTTGATACAATGTTTTATTATTCGTTAGGGCAATTTCATTGTAAATCAATAAAGAAACAAACAAACAAAAACAAACAAATCAATCAATCCACCAATCAATCAATAAATAAATCAACAATACACAAACAAACAAATAAATAAATAAATAAGTAAGTGAATGAATGGTTGAGTGTATCAGTCAGAGAGAAAACGAGTGAGAGCATGAGGGACGGAGGAAGAGTGAGTGAGTAATTGAGTGAATGAATGAGTGAGTGGGTGAATGGGTGAATGGGTGGGTGAGTAAGTGAGTGAGTGAAAGACTGAAAGATTAAGTGAGTGAGTAGATGAGTGTGCAAAAAAAAAAATCAATTACTACGCTAAAAGATAACTGAACAGATGGAATTCATTAGGAAGAGGCCGTCGTTGCCAGAGGCCAGAAATATTCAAAGTAACCGGATTCAGAATAATGCTGGTCCTGCAAAATGATGTTCTGCCAACCTTGGTGTTCCTTCCCAGAGTCTTGGTTTGGCGTGCATCCCACACACTCGGCTCACCCCTTTCCCCCCTCCCCCACCCTCCTCCTTTCAGCCCCTCCCGTGAGGCTTTCTTGTTAATCACATCTCCGGAGAAAGGTCATGGCATGCACTTGAAGAAATGTATTGTCTCATTCATAGCCGCCGGCAACAAATCATGAGGAACAAGATTCCGCTCACCCCATGAAACATATGCATACATAATCGTATATTCTTCTTATATACTATTGGTCTTGAGTGGCCTCTACTTGTAGCCTCGGTGGGAATTGGAAAGAGATGCCAAGTTCATCCAGTTCGATGTTCTTAGTTCGAACTGGAGATTTCTCTTCTGTGTCATCAAAATTGTTATTACAACCATGAAGTTGTGCGTTATTTACCTGTGTGTGTGTGTGTGTTGATATAAAATAAAAAGAAAATAATCATTTATATAATATTGACATTGCTCCACGATAGTGGCATATGTCAGACTTTTGCCCAAAGGTAAGTGATGGTTCAAGGTTTCCCTGAGCATGATGGCTATCAGATAATTATAATATAAAAAGAAACGCCCCAATCGGAAAATGTAATTATCCAAAAGAATCATAATTGTATAAGTCACCAAATGACAGGAAAAGAAACAGTTTCTTTCCTTACGTCTCAAAAGTGCCAAAAAATGACTTATGCCATTAGCGTAGAGCAGTTGTGCTATGTAACAGTAATGTGTGTGTATATGGAAGGGGGACGGTAGGGGTAGAAAAGAATGTTTTCACATTAGTGTTGTAAGTTTGTTTTTTGTCATAAAACTGTGTCTAAAAAACAGACATTCTCAATAGCCCACTGTTATCCAGGATCAAAACTGTTCAGTTTATACCAAACTATATACATTGGCCTCAACTGTATTGTGTTCACTTTTCCCCCATGATTATGTAAAGTATTATGAAGGATAGACCAGAAAACGTTTACATAGCTTTAGCTATTGAAACTGTCGATATACGATTTTACAAAAAAAGGTACTAACTTAACTGATGGTATAAATACATTAGAAAAAAATTCGCTTGGAACAAAATCCTTTGAACTTAGAATTGACTATTTTCACTTAGTTAATTTGATATTGTTGTTTCATGATTTGACTGACTCACTACCATAAGCTGTTCTGAACGGTTCATCCAAAGAACACCCATTTGACATAGTACATAAAAATCACACTGACAAATATTGTTTCTGAAATTTCCAATACTTTGGCATTTTGCTAAATCATTTTAACGTTCCTTTACAGCCATATTACTGAGCCCCTTCGTTCAAAAAGGGCTTTATGAGAACACATCTTCTCTGAAAGAAACTAGCTGGAAATGAATCAGTTATAAAAACGAATTATTGTCTTGATTAGCAGGTGGAAAAAAAACAACCACATTTAGTGAAAGTTATGTGAGATTTGAAGGAACTGTTGTCAGAATTTTTTTTGTTTTTTTCTGTATGCAGGTGTTGTTTAATGAAAATAATGGTATTAACAAAAATAAAAAGAATAATGATTATGCAGACATAACAAAAGGACAAAGGAATGACAAAAAATAGCAATGCATACAATGTTGGTATTTACATGTGCACAACTTCGGGGGTTCTCGGTACGTTCTCAAGGGCCACTACTCGTAGTTTGGCAGATAGGAAGAGTAACTCTGTTTATACAGAGTCGATTACATTAACACGGAGAACGTCCATGCCCAAAAGAATGCCATCTATTGCAGCGGTCATGGATCGACATCAGGTGGTAAAGGAATTCAAAACTTGTGTGCTCAACGCATTTTTCTTTGACCAGTGTGGATAAAATTTTGACAGTATTTGTCATGATCAACCTAGCATTGCCCGCGGGGTCGTGGGGATTGGCGGGAGGGGGCGGGCGAGTGTAACTCAGCCAACCAACCCTGAGAAAACCCGACGCATAGGTTTGACGTCACAATTGGTCATAGGATTGACATCGTTCCTACGAAGATCCAATGTTACGACATCGCTCCAACGTCTGTATGATGTAGGGAATCCGACAAACCGTACGGAAGTCCCATACAAATCTACGTCGGATTGACGTAGGGATGTCCGCCATATCCTATAATTGCTAAGGCTGTTGATGCATCGAAACAGGTCTGTTTTGCCTTGGCCTGGCTCAGTGCCCGAGATCTCTCTACCCGCCGACTGGCTCAAGATTGTTTTGATGTCCCCGAATTAGTAAGACCAGACCTGTTTCAATCTCGCCAGTGCACGAGGCTCCATTTCATTCTATAGGTCACATCTCACGATAAAACCGAGACAAAAGAAACTCGACTCCATCACCAGCCTTAGCTTCGCTGTTCATACTTCTTACGCTGTCGTTACTTCTAGGTACGCACCCCAAGTGTTTTGCGCTAGGAACTCGTACGTACCTAACCCCATCTCGAAAGATTATAAAAACCACAGAAAAACTGTGGGATCGCAGCAAGGTTTAAAGCAATGTAAAAAATTGCTACATACATGTTTTTCTTTTTGCCAATTCTTCCCCAACCTCGTACTTATCCTCAACCCTAAACCTTATCGAATCCCTAATCCTGCCCCCCCCCCCCCCCCACCCTTCCAACCAAAAAAACAGGAGGAAAACAAACAAACAAAAAAATCTGAAAGAATATAATTAAGATTGTTGTTAGGAGTATTTCGGGAGGAGCTCTCTAGCTCTGGGGTCACAACAGACTTTAAAATACTTGCCCCTAGCGCAAACAACTTGAGAGACGTACGTACTTGCAACAACATTCTACTTTTTATTGTGAAAAAAAAAACAACAACAACAATTCTACCTCCACCACGGGTCTCTCAACTTCTTCTCACGATTTTAATTATTCCAGCGTGTCAAAACTCCACAAATCTCATCTGCTTTTCATTAGTCACTACCCTCTCGGTTAATTCCCATACCTAGGACAGAATGTGAAACAAACACCGTTTTCTATCCACGAGAGCCACTTCAATATTGAAAAAGAGCAAAAAACGAAACTGTGATTGACAGGAAGTAGGATATTATCCCGATATTATTTTCAAGTGCTGTTTGTCCGGTTGGGAATGAATTACACGCCATCCGATGGAAATTTCTCCCTTCATTTTTTTCCCACTTCTTTTCTATTTTCCCAGAGACCACTAGAGAATCTCATCCCTTCAAGAAAGAAAGAAGAGCTTAGAGCACCAAGGAAAGGGCACCAGACAAAAGTTAATACATCCGTTTTTTCTCCAGAAATTTTTATTCATTTTCCGGTTTTCTTTGATCATTCTTGCCCATAGCTTGCCTGACAAAAGCATTGACATCTGAAAGCTTGCCCAAATTAATCATGCCATTTTCTTTTGCAATTTTTCTTTGTTGTTTGTTCTTTTTGTTTACTTGTACATACGATCTCTAAGTTTTGGGGGGCTGAGGTACGTATTTTAATGCCTTTTGTGACTCCGGAGCTAGAGAGCTCATCCCGAGACGCTCCTAACGTTAGTTTTAATTAATTATTCGTTCACAGTCATTTTCTTTTTGTTTTCCTCCTGTGTTTTTGGTTGAAAGGGTAAGGGGCAGGGTTAGGGATTCAATAGCCTAAAATTTAGGGTTGAGGATAAGGACGGGGTGAGGGACAGGTACGTATACGTACGCAAAACGCTGGGGGACCGTACGTACAAGTAACAACAGCCTTTTCGAAATGGGACGTTGTTAGGAAACCGTAGTATTTAACCCTTTCAATAATGAAACAGTATTACTGTTAACTCGTCACAGCTCCACCAGTTACACGTTTTATTCCACCACTTACTAGCTCCTACCTACAATTCAATAGCCTGATCTAGATTCACATTTTCCATTCAAATTAACAGAGATATAAGTTGATCTTAATGCAAACTGGATTTGAGAAACTCTGGCCTTCATAGCGTCAGTAGCCAAAGGGTGAATACAGTAAGTCAAATATTAGCAGTGACCACAGCTCAGTATTTCTCTATAGGCAGAATGCGCACATCCGCCATCTTGGCTGTCCGGACCCACGCTTCACCATGGTGATGGTGGCATTGATTTTGATACCTGATTTGCACTGTGAGCACTTAAGGCGTCGCGAACCAATCGGAGACGGGCTGAAAATAGTTAGCTGCAGTAAACAATGGCACGTGTGTTCATGCACATGGGAGACGTTCAGTCAATTCTTTCACTTCCCTTCCCTTGTTTACACGGGTGGTAGGGAATCTGACCAGCTTGGATCCATCCTTTCCACCCCTGGCATAACAATCAGCTACAATGCACCCATCAGTCATTTTAACCGCTTAGACATATCTCGAAGTTACACTCATCAGCTGACCTACCCGCCATCTTGTTTGGCGGAAGAAAAAAACCAAAGCACTCTGTGACGTAATGCGCATTCTACCTATATGTCGTTGAAATTAGGGTACGGTCCCCCAACAACAGTCTATCTTTTTCTTTTTTTCTCTTCCCACGTTTTCACTCCAAGAAAGACAGAGGACATCTGGAAATCGGGAGGTCTGGCAGCCCCCAAGCAGCCACGCTACATTCAAGTAGACCATGGTAAATTAACGAGGTCACGTTCCTGACGGGGAAGTCAATCATTCGTCAAAATTTTATGACACAAGGAATGCTGGGATTTGGCACGTGCAGGCATGTGCAAGGGCAGGTCGCGTAAACAGGTACGTAAACACACCGGCCTGGCTTTCGCTTTGTGCAAAGTAAATAGCTTTGGCGTGTTAGAGAAAAAGAGCGTCCATGCAAAAAAAACAACTCGAAATTTTACGGCGCGGCAGATGCTGACAAGATTTCGCGGTGCGCCTCGTTTTATTCTTTGTTCCAGATTCCATTTGGTGATGGCCAAAAGAGTCTATTGGCCAGACAGGCTTATAATTCAGATAGAAAGATAAGGGTACATTTCATCATTCTGACAAAGATTGCTGTTACCCGTACCTACGTCCCCCCAAAGTATTTGCGCTAGGGGGACATATTTCAAAACCTTTGTGACTCCAGAGCTCGAGAGCTCCCCCCCCCCCCCCCAAATATTCCTAACAACAGCCTTAACTAATTATTCTTTCAGATTTCCTTTTTGTTTTCCACTGGTTTTTCGTTGAAAGGGTAAGGGGCAGAGTTAGGGTTGAGGATAAGATTTAGGGTTGAGGATAAGGACGGGGTTAGGGTTAGGTACGTGTACGTACGCGTCCCTAGCGCAAAACACTTGGGGTACGTCAGTACAAGTAACAACAGTCTCTGATAAAATGCTGTTAAAAGGAAAATTTGACTTAAATGGGCATATACAGTCTTTTATGGTACCGCAAGCCAGCATCATCACTGGAAAGTGGTAATGACGAGATGTTGTCCTTTCATTCTGATGGTAGACCTGGGCATGTGGGCTTAGATCAAACATAATTAAGCGTTTTGGGGGGGGGGGGGAGATGAGAAAGAACTGGAAAAAAATTGTGATGCAAGCAATTTTATGACAATCAGATACTATATAATAAATCATCGTAAAACACGACTGTGATAATACTGCAACTTTTTACGTCATAAACATAGAATCTTACATCTGCAGCGAAAGTGCAGATTCAAATGCCTTGGTTATATCTTCCCAAAGAGGCCAATGGATCTTTTCAAGCAAAGAGCATTTTTCCACTGAGACTTCTATTCAAACTCCTACTCATAGTTTTTGCTTCAGTCTGTCTTCGGTCTAAGTCTACTTAATGTCTATCTTTTATCCGCCCGCTCCTTTCTCTGTCTGTCTGTCTGTCTGTCTGTCTCTCTCTCTGTCTCTCTCTCTCTCTCTTTCACTCTCTCTCTCTTTCTCTCTCTCTCTCTCTCACAGTTGACTTTAATTATCAAAGCCTTTTCATTCTAATGCTTTTGCAGACCATATTCGATTTCATCAGCATCGAATTAAGGAGTGTGGTCCTGCTGTATCAGGGGGCTTTGCATGTATTTCTACTTAAACAAAAGTAAAATTTATACGCCTGCACTTCTGCTCGATCTATGCAGGTATTTTCTACAAGGCACACCGCATGCATTGCCCTAAGTGTGCTCAGCTTAATATTTATATTAATAATTGTTTATATCATCGTTGCAGATCGCAGACCTCTCCGCCTGAAGCCCTCTGATCTCGGTCAAGTGTTGGCATAGGAGATACAGTCATTCCTGGCACACACTGGGCCTGCATGGGGAGACAATCACGGACTTCAAGCTCCCGTACCTCAGGAGACGCACAAAAACAAAAACTAAAGAATTTTCGAAGAAAGAAAAAAAGCAAAAATTACAGATGGAAATGTTATGGCGCTGTCTGTTCCACGAATCGCTGAAAAAAAAATGCTCGCTGAGAAGTTGTTATTTCAGGACCGGCAGCACCAGTTGGAATTAAAAACTTCATTTGTGCGACGGAATACACATCAGGATTGTTTGTATGATGCTTGAATGGCCAAATAATGTAATACTGTTTTTGGCAGGGGCAATGCCAAAACACTCACGACAGGACTTTTGTAACTGTCTTGTGGCAAGCATTCGAAAAAATGTAATTGTGGCCAGGTCGCCAGAGAAAATCTTGTTACCGGTATGGTCTAATAGATAAATCTAACCCTAATTCTAATCCTGAAACGTATGCATAAATTTACTTTGCAAATCAAATCCTTTGGCCTCGTGGCGAAAACATTCGCTCCGTTTTTTTTTGTTTATATATTTTTGCTTGTGTGTTCTTTCACATGGCTCGTCACTGTTTCAACAGTTTTTGAGGCGGCTCAAGATTTTAACAACTTCATGGGACCGTCGATCAAATCATTTCGTTGCAGCTGGCGTGGAACAGAACTAGGCCTATGAAGCGAACTTCTCGACAAAACATTTCATTTGAGGGTGAAGGCAAAATACACTTAGATTAGCCGCGAACTTGCAACATACTATCGTGCTGCAGTCGTTTCTTAGTTTCGTGTCGTTCCCATTGTCTGTGCAAAACACACGTGTCTCGTCTGCGTGCGCGCATCCTCAATATTTCGCCAAGGTTTAAAGAAATGCGACCACTCTGCAAGGTAACAAGGTCGCGTGCGCCCACAGAATAGGGAACTACCAGAAGCAAAAGTATTCTTGACTGCAGGAAGTATGCACCCCGTTATTTTGGATGAAATGCAACCTCACTTGACTTGATCGGCGGTAAACAATCCCCGTTTGTACATTTCCACGGGGAGTATGAGCTTACAAGCGGCTCTAAATTAATAGTTTCACTCTGCCCAAAAATATGAACAAACCACAGCAAATAGATACGCATACTGTCTTTGGTGAAGACGGTCTCATATAATTCTTGTTACCGCCATAACGTAGTTTCGCAATTTGGCGGAAATGAGATCTTTATTTAAATAATTAGTGCATACTCTTTGATTAAACATCGTTGAGCGCGTGCCTAGTTACGAACAGTCAGTCTCAGCCAAAATGGCGCAGTGTATTCAGAATTAATGACATGTATTCCTGCCTCGCGTCGCTTCTGGTAGCATCTCTATTCTGTGCATGTGCCCGCCTAGTCTTAACCGCATTTTGGTCCAGACCTTGAATCGTCCGTCTCAGCACATCTGGGTTCTCACGCCAGACTTGCCCCAAACCTATCATAGAGCTCACCTTAGCGTTAACCACAGGTATCACATCTGGCCCCTCAGCCAACTTAACTGTCTTTCAGCCCTCCCACACTAATCATTGGCAGTGAGAGAGGCACTGTAACCTTAGTTTAATGCCTTGATTCGTCCGTCTAGCTCAGAGAATTGAGTATATTCAAAGAAAAAAGTATACGAAAGAAGCAAAGGAGAAAGAGGGAAAGAATGAAAAGAATCAAAATTAAACAAACAAACAAAACAAAGGGATGTTTTAAGTCATGTCGACCTGTATGACCTAGCATAATTTTACTCTTTCACGTCTTTCGGGCATTGATTCACCGCGTATCGATTTCAATGAGTCATACTCCATGCCTTGCTGCTCAACAAGAACGTTTCATAGTGTAGATCTACAAAGAGATGGGTTACGGTAAGGATAACACACCTGTGAATCATGAAGTCCAGGTGTGTGTGGACTGAAATGAAGCATTAATTTTATTACTTTATACGCGAGCAGGGAGTTCAAAACGGGGCTCTTTCTTACAGTAGCGATCTATATTATACAAAAGTATCCTCAGAACTGATTTTATCAGCCATTTATCTTAACTCAATATCTGCAGGTATATTGTTTGGTAAAGGCAATCTTTGTACTCACGATTGTAAACAGGTAAGGTTTTTGTTCATACAAGAAAAAAAGACGAATTAAGCTGCTTTGAGAATTCATGAATTTAACCATGATTGTGACCTATACTCATTGTGGGCTATTCACAGTTAGCAAGACGTCCTATAACTGGGGTATGATTTCCGGAACAAATTTTGAAAACGGACAAAAGCATATTTAATCCATAGAAAACAAGGGGAAAAGGAGACAAGCAAAACTGCAAAGGCTAAAAGAAGTGAGGGTGGGAAAGGGGGGGGAGAGAGAGAAAGAGAGAGAGAGAAAGAGAGAGAGAGGGAGAGAGAGAAAGATAGAGAGAAGGAGAGAGAGAGAGGGGGGAGGGAGGGAGAGAGAGAGAGAGAAAGAGGAGACAGAGAGAGAGAAGGAGAGAGAGAGGGAGAGAGAGAGAGAGAGAGGGAGAGAGAGAGAGAGAGAATTCTAGAAAACAAGAGAATGAAGAATCAGTGCACGTGGGTCAATCATCTTCTTCATTTCTTTCACATCAGCCGTATCTCCATCTCTTAACAAGATGTTCCCATGTTCCCACAACATGTTCTCTGTTCCCCCAGACCAACTAATTTCTTGTATTTGGTTGCGTCTGTCTCATTCATTTTCATTATTCCTGCCACCCGGAGCTGAAACAGGGAAGCGATTAATCCCGTTAATGTATTCCTCGGTTGGCACCGACGCCAGAGCTTGAAATTCTGTGTATTTCATGGAGTTGAGAAAGGTCAGCCGCGACAAGGAAAATGACAGTAGTGATCTAACACCTCGGCACAATGTGGCCTCTGCACGCGAACTGCCATCACTGACACTGTTCTGTGGTTTAAGCCTGGGTGAACAGGCAAGGAAATCTTGTAAAAAAAAGAAGTCATTTATCAAGGGGTTTAAATATCGAGGGTTGGCAATCAAAAGTGCGCATGCCCTTTTTTGCGGGGTTTGCAATATCCATTTAACCGTTTAGGAAACGGTAGCACTAGTGCTGGACAAATCAACATTATGTTGTATGATGCTTGAAAAATCGTTTTTTATTTTTATTTTGGCAGAGGCTGTTTGGGCCATAGAGCCATAATACTCACAAAAGACCGTTGCTACCACCTTATGGCAGTTTTAGTGTTTGCCTACAGGTTTATTAGATGTGTGAATGTAGCAAACAGTGAAAGGTACAGAAGATCGTTTTTGCCCTCCGCCATTCGCCTCAACAAGAAATTGTAGCTAGAATGTGTGCCATATTTTTTACCAGGGTTCCATGCCATGTGTGTTCATGTTAAAAAGACTATTGTTGAGTTTTGATTGTTTATGTATTGATGCATTGGATGTGTATACCACGTGTGTGCTCTTAAACCCTCTGTAAAGGCGAATTTTCTTTATGGGACAATAAAGTAATTCTTACTTTACCTTATATTTCCATCCTTTCTGCATTTTGCTTTTATCTCCACGTCGTCCTAAAACTGCTAGAAAATAGGAATGGACATGCTGCTGACCAGAAGATATCATCCAATGTTGCTGTCGTTTTGTCTGTTCTGCACTGCTGTTAGCACCACTTCATATGAGTGAATGGCATCAGCGTGTCGAGATATTTCTACTAGTGTCAGAAGAAAACCAGTTGTTGTGTTTTTTTCGTTTTTTTTTTTTATCTTGATCCAAATAAATTGCAAGGCTAATTTCCACTTCGTCAATTGAGTCGTCCATTGGGATTTAATAATACAATTAAAGGCCTTTGAAAAAAAGAAAAGAAGACAAACCTAAACAGCCCGTTGCACTGACGGACGTGCAGTATTGAAAGGCTATTCCTTTGTAGTGTTTTTTTTTCTGCCAGTGTTTTGGTCGAGCGTGGTTACTGCCAAAAAGTACTACATCTCAGAAATACACTGACATGGTAACACTTACAATAAAAATAGAAAGAGCGATTTTCATAAAACAGCGCATGTTCACCGAGTGAAAAAGACGCGCAGTAAAAATTCCTGAAAACACGCTTATGGGAAGGGACTTTACACTAAGTGTACCAGCTGTATGCGTTCCTTCTGAGAAAGTAGTAAAACTATGCTAAGAGTGTACAGTATACTAAAAAAAATCGCTTTCAATGGAGTAGCATTTTATAAGTCATTCACTTTTAGATGATGCTCCAAGCTTTGTTTTTAAGAAAAAATGTAACCTCAGCGTATGGTGTTTGGAATGCAAATTTAATTGTACTATCATTATTTCCGTCCAGACAGTGAGAGGAACAACCAGGAACTGGTGAAGACAGGTAAGTATGTCACGGGTCAATTAACCTATTATCTCCCTTACTGAAAACTGCCAGAAATTACCTCCCTTAGGTCTTGAAAACAAAACAAAAACAGCAGAAAATAGTGGTTTCAGCTGTGTCGACAGAGTTGAATGATTATGAAACAAATGCAAAGTTGTTCAGGCGTCGTTAATAATATAAATTTACTCAAAGACACTGGCAATATGATAATAATTAATACTTCTCGTATCCACAAAAGAACAGGCAATCTCCCTAGCATTTTATTATGTCACGCGCAAAACAATTTCAGTATCATCGATATCAATCACAAACAACATCAACAACAACAACAGCTGCAGCAACAGCAGCAACAGTAGCAACAGCAGCAACAGCAGCAGCAGCAGCAGCAGCAACAGCAACAGCAACAACAAACAACACATGTAACTTAACAGCAGGGTATCAGAAGGAAAGTGGACGTGTTATTATAAGACTATAACATGATTATTTGTGACAGAAAGATGCATTCCGTTTGACATGATCAAAATCGTCACATTGGAAATAAATCTTTTTTTGTGTGGTTTGCGTCTATCACTGATAATCTGCTTTAGTTTAGGGATGGGAAAAAACAAGATAAACCCTGCAAATTAATTGAATTTCACACAAAAACAGCCTCGGATTTCTGAGAATAAAGTGTCAGAAAAGCACCATTTCCCCTGGTCACAGATCATCTACTAATGGCAATCACTTGTTTCCATCGGTGATAAAACTGTAAATCACTTAGAGCTATCACGTTTCTCGTCCAACATTACAAGCTTCGCTGAATCTGAATGATTCTTCCCACAAATGCCCTGACAAAATGGTGGAACTGCTGTTTTATCACAAAAACAGCGAGAATAGCCCATCCTATATCCGGGTTTACAAAAAATTAATACGCTTTCCTCGGTATCTTGATTCGCATTAATTTAACCACCGAGATAATTGAATGTTGTTACCGGTTTGAGTTTGGAGAAATCACGTCGACACGATAACGGTCACATGGTGTTAGAAGGAAGCAAGGCGATATAAGGGATATAACAAAATGACAGGCCAGCAGGAGACCCAGCTGAAGAGCCCACCAACCACTCGCTCTTGTTACCAGAATGTGCCTCCAAACCACCGGAAAATGACACCATAAGAAGATTTCTTTTTAGAAAAAAAATAAATTATGGACAGGAAAAAGCTAGGCAATGTGACATGTAAAATATGACACGGAAAAAGGTATGGCTGAAATTTGTCTTGAATTGTCCACCCCGAGCATCATAATTATAATTTTAATTACATTTTCTTGAAAATGAATTAAGTTGAAAACCGCATGTTTCTAACTTTTATGGTTGTCTCGGAATTCTTGGCGTGAGTTTTGCAACTTGATTTTACTTTGATATAATTGTAACTCTGGCAGGATTTTGTCAGTGCTGTGTGGTCCGGTAGAGAGAGCACTTGCCCCGAGTGCATGAGGATAAATTATTCACAAGCAGAGACATGATCGTTTAATGTCAGAATTATATTATTGAATGTTATTTTGATTAAATCTGTCTGATACCTTGACAGCACAGAACGACTTTGTAATAAAAATACAAGGCAGGGCCAGCGATTCTACTACGTCATCGTCGAGTTATTGACGTAAAAAACGACAACAACACAAATTCAGCTTTTGTAACATCATGAGGAGTTCAGTTTTGGTGACGTCATGTGGAGCCCAGCTTTTGTGGCGTCAGATGAAATGAGGCAATTTCTTCTCCCGTATCGTCATATCATTTGGAGCTACCGTATTCTTCGAAATAAAAGCGTTAGCCCTATCGTGAAATCTTGCAATTGTATTCCCACAAGTGCAAAAAAAAAAAAAAAAGGACTTTATTCAACGAACTCCTTTCAGCAATTTCATTTTCTCTATTGATATTGGAGGAGTGCGCTCACAATATTTAAAGAAAATATTCACATAACTAAAAATGTATTTAAGATCGGTAAGGCATGCATTTCTAGGGATACATTTCAATGAATATAATATTTTAATTAAACCGTTTTTTCCTCCACATTTAAAATTAGGCTCTTCGTACTCATGTGGCTTCATGGATAGACAGGACCAACCAAAGAGGAAGACTCCGCCAGTGATCCCAATAATATAAGAGAAACCAGACATGCCATGTTCGAGCAAAGTAATGCTCTGAAATAAATTCGCTTATTTTTCGGTAAAATAATCCCTCTCGCTTTCCAGAAACAAACTCTTTCTTTCTCACTTCAAGATTTCAGCATGAAACTCTCAAAATTGGAACATCCACGTAACCGAAAAAAAAAATGTAAGGAAATTCCGCGTGATTGAATTTATATGCGAGAGAAAACCAGAAATTAGCCCAAGGCTAGACATCGCCATAAAAATGGGTCGAATTTTTGCAAGCTGAAGCAAATAACTCCCATACCGATCTGAAATTTTCACGGATGGTGTATTATTAGGTTTAGATGTGCCTTTAGATATTCCAGTGAATAAATGTAAAATTCCTAAATCATCTTGCAACCAGAACCTCTGATTCATTCAGCAGGCTGAGTTCAATTTTTGCAATTGTAGCAAAGAGAACTATTTCATCTGTCTGTCGTTTCAGTCTGATCGATTTTTTTTAAAATGCGAAGGGAAAATTGATTAAGGGAAGGCTGAGATAATAAAAATAAATAAGCACACTTATGGCTACCAGTTTGTTCATGTTGTCTTTGGCAATAACAAAGAGGGCGGGGCAACACTGGTTAAGATGCAGCAACAAAATTAGAGGGGAACTAAGTTATATTAGCTATGTCATATTAGTATGATCCTGTACTTTGCTCAATTTCTCATACCTGAGGAAAAGGTGTTTAAATCATGAGAGGAGAAAGATGTGGAGAGAGAGAGAGAGAGAGAGAGAGAGAGAGGGGGGGGGGAGAGGAAGGAGGAGGGAGAGACACAGATAGACAGAGTTTGAGTCGAAGTTTGAGTTTCGGTATAACGGCGTGTCAGCACAATAAAAGCCACTTTGCACCTTTCAGATTTTTCTGGTGGTCTTACTTTGGGCTAGAGAGAGAGAGAAAGAGAGAGAGAGAGAGAGAGAGAGAGAGAGAGAGAGAGAGAGAGGACCGTCAAGACATCATACCTGTATCTGTATCGAAATAACATTCACTCTAAACTTCATCAATTCGTATGCGTTTCTGTGTTCCCGTTCTAGCCGTTCCCTTCACAATAAATATTACCACCCCTACTACCATATTAAAAAAACCAACTGCATCCGCAACACCAGAGCAACAACAACAAAAACGGCAACAGCAACAACATCAGCATAAATGAAAACAACAACAACAACAAGTAAATAATGAATATTCATGCCTAAATGTCCAGAATGAAAATTAATCCCTCCTTCAACGCCACTTCCTTTGCTTAAAGAGGAAACAAATTCAAAAATAGCTCCAACCACCATCAACATTCACCATCTGTGGCAGCACCACCGTCACCCCCGCGACATTCCGTGGTGGTGAGTGCTGCCAGTGCTACCAGGCAGGGAGGCAAGGGGGGGGGGGCAGGGACCTACAGGCGAAACCAGTGTCTGTCACGTTGGGTCATGGAATGAAAATCTTCACCGAGAGATCAATGACGTCACTATGACAACATTACGTGCTCACCGCCTGTTTCAACTGCTGACGGTGAGTGAAGCCTGAGGAACACACAACACATAATAACAAATATACACGCTAAGTTTCCGGGGGGGGGGGGAGGGGAGGGACGATCGAATTACATAGCATGGAAGAACTAACTTAACTGATTGTTTCCGTCTTTGTTGAAAATAGCAGCAGTTTTCTTTTAACTCATTCAGTGCCAATCATTTACAGATGATGTGGATCGTCAGGGTTTTGTCCACCGTCACTATATAGACGATAGAATGTTATTACAAGTACGTACGTCCCCCAAGTTTTTTGCTCTAAGGGTACGTATTTTAAAGCCGATTTGAGGTCTTTATTTTAGGAGGTTGCCTGCCCTTGGCATTTACACCTCACTTTACTTGTTTTTATTATTTCTTGTTCTGGCGGGGGGGGGGGGGGGGAGATGATATGGATAAATTTTAATCTATTAATTTCAATTTTGCCCGGGCAGCGGCCTTTCGGCCTACTCTTTACGATTTCCAACTGCCAATTGTTTGTATTTTAAAGCCTTTTGTGGCTCCACAGCTAGAGAGCTCCACCCGAACTGCTCCTAACAGCCTTAATTAATTATGATTAATTATTCTTTCAGATATAATGAAAAAAAAATTATATCACTATCACTATCACTATTTATATCACTATAACTCCCCATGGCATCAATGTCCAACATTGCCTTCGATAATTCCACTGTTGTCTATATCAATATAGCCCCCCACCAGCAACAACAAAATCATATATATATTGTTATTAATAAATATTCAAATATTATTTGAGTTGTGTGTTCTGTGAACTGATGTGAGTTGTGAACTGCTGTGAGTTGTGAACTATTGCTAGTTGTGAACTGCGCCTAACAGGCTGCGTTACAATTTGCTCTGAGATAGAGAGAGAGAATGAGCGAGACAGGGAGAGAGAAAGAAGCAGTGCAGTGTGTTGAGCGCTTCGCAGGCAGCTCCATTCTGCTCTGTGGTTGACATGTTGTTTCTGTAAAGCGCATAGAGCATTTTAAATGGATATGCGCTATATAAATGCTATACATTATTATTATTATTATTATATAAATATATAATTTTTTTTCATTATTATTTTTTTTTTTTTTTCATTTATTTATTTATTTATTTATTATTATTATTTTTTCTTTAAATTATATTTTTTCTTAATCTCTTTTTCTTTTTCTTTTCCTTTACTGCGACTCCTGACGTTGCGCACCATCCCTGTCTTGTGCTCTGAGGCACTATATGGTGCCTTCATCTTGGTTACTAACCAAATGCGTCACTTCGAGCTTCCATGCATTTGGCGGACGGACGTGCTTTGGTGCTGCTAACAAAGCAAGAACTCGCAGCTAAGTAAACTGTTTCACTTCGTTCTTGTTGAAATCTTTTATTGTTCTTTTTTTTTTTCACTTGAAAAAGGTGTAAGCCGAAAATTTTGTGCATCTTCTGTCTTCACTTTAGTTTGCTTTGTATTGTTTGGGTTTTATTTCTCACGCGGGGTTTTGCAACATACAACCTTTTCTTTTTGCCCAATTTTGACTTAAGTCAGTGAGGGACCTTGAAAGTGCTGCAGGTTTTTGAGTCGCATCAAGCACTAAAAAACAAGCCTTGCTCAATAGTTGAGATATAGATTTTCGTGACTGACACACGATTTGGAACTAAGACCTTGAAAGTGTGTCTTGCGAAATGGTAAAATCTTCGTTATCGGAACTTCGTGTTCTCTTTGTCTCTGTCTCCTTCTCCCCCCCCCCTCTCTCTCTCTCTCTCTCTCTCTGTCTCTCTCTCTCTGTCTCTCTCTCTCTGTCCTCCCCACCTCTCTCTTTTTCTGTGCCCCTGTCTCTGTCACTGTGGCTCTCACTGTTTCTCTCTCTCTGTCTGTCTTTCTCTGTCTCTGTTTCTCTCTCTCAACTCTCAGTGCCTTTGCCTTTCTCTCTGCCTGTATGTCTGTAAGTGTCTGTCTGTCTGTCTGTCTGTCTGTCTGTCTCTCTCTTTCTCTCTCTCTCTCTCTCTCTCTCTGTCTGTCTGTCTCTCTCTCTCTCACACACACACACAACACATACACACGAGTTTAGCCCCAGCCAACCTGATCCTGCTCACTTCACGCCTGGGTTTCAACCAATCATTGATCCAAATTTAATGCAACGCGCTGGGAGGAGAGATTAAACCACAACCTGACTGGAAATAATAACCATTCCACCCTGTCCCCTCTATCTCCCACTGTTACCCTCTTCAGTCATGCACACAACACCGAGCATTCTACAACACATACAATCAAAATGTAAGACATTCACTCAAGGACAGGCAAAACAATGTTCAGTGTTATTAATCTAAACCATCTGTGTATCATAAAATCTCTGTTTCATTACTTTTTTCGCTGTCACTTGATACTCCGAATGTTTGCACAGCAGATTGGTAATCAGAACTGAAAGCTGTTGTATTGATACGCGATTCTTTCTTTCTATACTGATTATTTAACTTCAGCTTGGAAATTTGAAAACTGTAATCTAATTGAGAAAAAATGTTGCGGTGAGTGAGGTCTCAGTGGTAAAGACAGTGACTTCATTTAGAATGAATCAGGACGAAGACTCGTTATTATGATGGGGACCTAAGAAAGGTACCCGAGGGTAGCAATGGCAGTTGGACGGAAAAGAAAAAAAAGTGTTTGGGCTCAAAGATACGTTTTTTAGTTATAGAAGTCAGTGGTGGGTGATAGATGCTAAATTAAAACAACCAGAATACACACAGTATGATGCAGAAACATAGAACCACTTTTAATGGCCGAAAAGCAGATCTAAGCCAAAGGTGATTCTGGCACGATGGTTGTGTTTTGACAAATGGGACCTTGACATTACACTTTTTGCAGTCCTAAAATGCTGATTTGGTACTGATGGTGGAAATTTCGACATGACATGAAAAATATAGGGTTGGTTCTCCACTCTCCATTTCAGAGACCTGATGTATTATTATTTAGACTTACAAATTTTGCCACAACAAATCTGATAACTGAGACATTTCACCCGCTCCAAGAAGCAGTCACAGCAACTCATTTCACTCAGTAATGCAAAATATTAATTGAAATTTATCAGAATAAAGAATTTCCCTTCCGTCCTATCATTTCATTATATTCTGTCTATCGTCTCGCGTCTTCTTATCATAATGTAACCGTTGCCGTGTCTAAATCGATCTCAATACTCTTATTCGGTATAACTGAAAACCTAAATAACGTTTGAAAAACAGTCTGTATGTAATTCGAGACCGTTATCGTGACCAAACTCAAACTCAAAATTCCTATTTGGTATAACTGAAAACTTAACACCAATTACGCCCCTAAAAAAAAACGTTCGAAAAAACAGTTTGTATGTAATTTGTAAGTTTGACGAACTGCAGGGAATCTGATTGGTCAAAAAATTTTCCAGCCCAACCTGAAAAATAATCACTTGGACTTTTTATAGCTCTACTAAAGTTCCCTACTCCATTCAGGCGGGCGAAATGGCTGGAAAACTCGACGTGCCATGTAGCTGAAGTCAGCATACTTTATTGATTCCAAACATCTATACCGGCTCGAGTGCCTCCAGGTCAATGGTTTTAAAATGGCAGGTACATAACATGAACATTAGTGAAACTGCTCTGTCGTAAACTGGTGTATGGGAATGGGATTACGGAGCTTACAGCACACCAATTCCTGGTATTTGAAGCGTATCACAGTGTACTGTCGACAAAATAAAGTTCCTCGGTGGGCAGTTGGAACCTTATTAAAATTAAAGTCCAAGACTGTTGTGTTTTTACATAGAAAGCTATAGCTGAGCAGTGAACACAACTCAGTATGTTCTCTCTTTGTCTTTGTAATTAGACCATTTTGTCTTTCTAATTATACCGCGGTCCCTCCAGGCCAGCCGACCGACGAGTTAAGATTATATGTTGCAAAGCACAGCGTATAAACAAACAATGAGTAAACTATATAATAAATTCCAAAAGATGTAGAAATGACAGAATTAAAAAAACAACAACCAAGCTTTCAGAACCATTTTCCCTTCCATTCATGATTCTTTTGGAAATTATGGTATAGTTTAGGCAAGGTCTCTATGTAGAGCCCTGCTGCATCCTTACAGATATTTTGTTGTTTTAAAAATGAATATCTATAAAATAACGCAGCATGGGGCACTTTTGACATCTGTTTACATATGTGAGCAATGATTTAACTACAGAGTAACAGACTACTTAAATTGTTAAACTATATTATTTTTAACAGCCTTCATTTCTCCAGTTCCCCGGCGGCGTATTAGAAAAACATACCCAACATTATCAATCCTTTTTTTGCACATGACAAATACCGCAGGTGTTTATTCTTATGCCAAAACCCCTTCGCCGAGATTGGCTTTCGTTTCTCATTCCAGCATTTTTATTATTACTATTATTATTATTCATTTTAATCTTCGCCCATATGATATTACACAATTTAATATTTTGAAAGCAGTATTTACTTTGCATTACAAAACACACACGGTGCAGAATGAGCTGCCGCGAGATTCACGTTGATTCAGAAAATCTTCCATTCGAGAAAAGAAAGAAAAAAAAAATCGGCATGCCGAAGTAATTTTGAAGAGATAAACTAAAAAAAGCATGGCATTCTCAGAAGCCCAAAATAACTAAATTAGAGTTCTGTGTAAACTACGTAGTCGGGTCTTCCTGTTCACCTGTTGGAATAAAAAAAAATCGCACCAGCCGAATATGACGTCGAGATTCGATGTAAAGATAAAAAGGTACTCGTGACATTATGTCTTGTGACATTTCATGTGCACGATCTGTTGTCTTGATTGCAGTAAAGTTAACATAACATTTTTCTCCTTGTATCACGACAAAAATAACTTACTAATTCTGCTGTTACTACTATTGCTACTATTACTGCTACTACCGCTAAAATATGCTTTTACTACCAGGAATAATAATACAAAACAAAAATTACAAAACCGTCTAAAAACAATGATAAAAAGTAATATATGAAAATGAGTAAGAAAACATTGTGTCACAAAATAATCCGTGATTATATTCTGGGAAAACTAATAATAAAAATAACAAAACTGTTTTAACCGATTTAACCCTGATGTCAATGTTCAATACTCTGGGATTCATTTTTCATAATGGATACACAAAATAAGCGATCGTAATTAACACTATCAAAGCAATATTCTATGTATTACCACGTCTTCAAACCTTAATACGACAGACAGGAAAGCAAATGGATCAGAACAATGCATGGGAAATGAAATGCATCCACGGAAATCAAAATCAGCGTCATATGTTCTTTTCTTGAACCGAAATGATTTTGCTTTGATCTGTCAGAAAAAGGAACGGGGTTGATTATGTTATTTGTGAATACCTCTGTAGCGGATAATCACATTTAATGGCCGTCTGGGTCAGCAACTGGCACGTATTGTTACAGAAAACACGTGGGCGGGCCGTGCAACCCCCCCCCCCCCGCCCCCCAGAGCTGGTTGACGAGACCGGACCCCTGACGTTTCAACACTCTTTGCCGTCTTTTGGAGCCTGTCAAAATGACCATCACAGGTGTCACGTGACCGCGCCTGGACGCCAGAAATCTCTCGCTTCCTGCTGGAAATCATTGATGAGCCACACACCGACGGCGAGTAATGTCCCCCCCTAATGTCTCGAGTTCCACTGTCCTCTAATACAATTACCACTACGGTCTTCACGAGAGGACAGCATTACCATGAACTGAAACGGGGTTTAGAATGTAATAAAAGAAAAGAAAAGAAGAAAAAACACCAATAGATCCAGGGTTCGATTTCCGGAGATTTCCGCTGAAAGATCATTTTGCCTGCTACTTTTCTGTACCCTCCTTTTTTCTCTATCGGTCGCAGTTACTTTCTGTATTTAGAGCTGAAAGGAATCTTTCTGCCAAACAGTGAGTGGAAACGGTTCATTGCTATAGTTACCTTTGAAGATGAGAATCTATCTTCCCACCCCCCCCCCCCACCCACCTTTTTTCCCCCCAGCTTGCTTCTTTTTATCTTTTCTTTCTTTAAATGCTTTGCATGCACACGCCGGGTATTCGCTTCCAGTAATTAGATTCCGGAACACGCAATATTTGGTGATGTAGTCGGAATTGAATATCATAGGTCCCGCCTTTCCACGGGGACTGTAGGGGTGAAGTTCCGGGATATTTGCACAGGGTGCTGATGTGTAATGGACTGGGACTATGAGCTCCGTTGTGTTTTTTTTTAGGGGGGCGGGGGGGGGGGGAGAGAGCTAAGACGTTTCCGTCATAAACACTTTGGGAACGTGAGAGACTGATTTGATGAAGACGAATTTGAATGCATGAACTTCCTGAAGTCGCAAACTTAAGGAGTAGAGATGCAGAAATCTCACGAAATAATATTTTTTTCGCAGCAAGTTCTTGGTGAGTTCTTCTTTTTTGGGCCCGGGCAGGAGAGGGGGTGTCGGGGAAGAGGAGTTGGGGAGAGAAAGAGATAGTGTGAGGAAGCGAGAGAAAAGGGAGAGAGAAGGGGGAAGAGAGGGAGAGGGAGGGAGAGAGAAACAGAGAGAAAGTGTGAGAGAGTGAGAGAAAAAGAGGGAGACAGAGAGAGAGAAAGAAAAAGTGTGAGAGAGTGAGAGAAAAATAGGGAGACAGAGAGAGAGAGAAAGAAAAAGTGTGAGAGAATGTGGGGGAATGTGAATTGGTTAGAGGAAGGATTTTGGTTAGGACATGTAAAAAAAACAACGACAAAAAACGAGTATTGGGAGGATGGTGAGTTTGACACTAAATGACTGAAATATCGTCCATTAAGTTTTTGCTGAAGTTCCATCCATGCTCAAGCGCCATATTTCTAGTTTGGACACCGTACACTTTCCATGTGGCTGAGCCAGTGTCGCTCATTCTAACCGCACACTTAGGAAGACCCTACAGGTTTTTCCTCCCATAATCGGCTTTGCCTGACTTCTCCCAGCATCAGGCATGTCACTTCCTGGGACAACGTGTGTGGTGGCTGGGAGTGTCATGCTCTTAATACTTCGATTCTTACGCCTCCATGAGGGCTGTTTCTCCACTTCACACTTTCGGAACCTGTAGAGCTGCAGACAACCCCTTCACTCAGTGATAATAAGAGAAACATGGACTGTACTTAAGCATCCCTTTACAAGTAACCGCTCCACCAAAACCGCGGATATTATTAAATCAGTAGTACCTTTTCCGGAGCGTAAAGTGGTCGTTATCCTGCAGGTATCGCTCACTCGGGTTGTTAGTGACATCCTCAGGATGGGAAATAGATACCGCTTAATGTCAAATAACGAGCTGTTGAAGTGACATCATCAGATCCCCGGCTTTCATGCTAGCTGTCAAGCGGAATGACATCTGAATGGACACAACGTGAATCAGGAAGGGAATCATTCTTTATCATGTCCTTTTGGCGACCTTAGTTCTTCTACCTCCATTTTCTGGAAAACCGGACATCTTTTAGCATGTAGAAGATGCATAACAAATGTACACTTTGACACTTGTTTAATATGCGTTGTGGCATTTTTTCCCCCTATTTAATTGGATTTCTTTATCATAGTAACTAAAGTCGCACACGTTTCACGTCGAATTTCTCAGTTGTACAAAAAGTGGAGTTGAAGCATACAAAAGCTAAGGTCGCATTTTATGGGGCCCATGCAAAGCTAGTCCTATGGCTAGGCCAGATAGGACATGTAGGCCTCCATTTCAAACAGCTCATTAGGTATTTTTGTTTTAATCTTTTTGGGTTCTTCTTTGAAATAATAACATTTTATACCAAGAGATCCCTCTTGGCTCTCTTTACAATACCAATATTCTTCACCAAAGTCTGCTCTCCACAAGGAGGGTCGTCCCTTCCCCTCAAAATCGTAGACCGATGCCGACTAGAGCCTCCTAACCACTGAACACTCTCCCCCCTTTCCTTCAAACCTGTCTGGAACGATCCTTATGGCCAAAGCCTGAACCCGCTCTGGAGTGAGGAATTTTGTAACATTGTTAATGTTTCATGGATAAAGGAATCATGAATAACAATTCTCCATTTTTTGCTAAAGAGAAGACAGAAAATACAGTTTGCTTTGTATTGTTTGGGTTTTATTTCTCACGCAGGGTTTCGCAACATACAACCTTTTCTTTTTGCCCAATTTTGACTTTGCTTATAGCCCTGCTGCGACCCCACAGTTTTTCTGTGGTTTTTATGATATTCCGTTTTTTGCTGTACATCTATCATCTATCATTCTGCTATTTCTGCACCAATTTCTATCTATTCCCGGGTCTTCCAACACTTGTCTCTATATTCCCTCTTTCTCTTTGTCTTAGACCTGGCTCTATCTCTATCTCTCCATTTCAAACAGCAAGAGCTACAAGACATCAATGATCGTTCAAACATATCTACGGTTACTTTATATCTGGAACGATCGAGGGTTTATCCTGCAAGAAAAAGAGATCCAATCCACAGATGCAGCTTTCATGTGGCAATCTTAAGTCTTGTCCAAACAGCAGGAACGAATGCCCGTGGCTGAGTCTAGATAGAATAAATTCCCTAGCCATATCGCCGCCCGACGAAGCATGCCATATCCCTCTTTCTTATTTTTTTCTTAGAAACAGAATAACCCAATGGTGCACGTGCACAGATTGTCAAGTCAAAAAAGTTTCTAACTTACGATTTCAATAAAATAGTCAAAAGAACGTAAAAATATAAATGTTTATCAGGATAAAATTATCTACGTATTAATAACTTCGGAATTAGTCCAAATATAAATAAAACTTTGGACATTTATTTGGTAATTTTTTCATGTATGGAACACTAAGGGCATGGGACGATTAATGTAAACCATCAACAATGCTCGAGAATGGAAGACAAGGAAAGGGACTTTCCTTCAAATATTCCATTGATATGGCACTGTTGCTATATCTGATTTCACAAAATAAAAGGCCGAGCACAGTCGAATGAACAGAATCATTCCTTTATCGTAATCATAATTATGTGAAGAGGTTGTCATTACGTCAGCAACAAGGGCAGGAAGTAACGAATAATAATTTTCGCTCTTGTACAAATTACTTAATGTTGCTTTCAAATATGACCACAAAATTGGGGACAAGGTCGTCTAGAGACAAGATGCTCGCCTCTCAAGCCAAGGGTACCGGGTTGGAATCCCGGTCGGTGCAGGCATGTTGGAATTTTGGGATTTTTCTTATATTTTCATGTCCCTGCTCCTATTGGAGGTAGGATCGAGCATCTAGTCTTCTCGGATAAGGACGAAAAACTCGGAGGACCTGTGTGCACGTTGCAGGCGTTAAAGATACCTTGGCAGTCGAAAATCGAGAAGAGCAGGCCAAACAGCCGTTGCCCGAGAAATATTAAATAAAATTTATCCCAACCACTCAGCAGGTTGTCTCAAAATTTGCTCACCCTGAATTAAAAGTACAAACAACAATGCAAAGCAAAGGAAACCAATGCAATGCCTGGAAATGTTCGACAAAACAGAAGCGGTATCGATACTATCAGGCTAATTTTAAAAATACTTAAAAAACAAAACAAACCACATGAAAACAAAAAGATTAGCAATCAATACTCACTATAATGAATCAGACATAATAATGATTATCGCCCGCCGTTCAAAGTTCAATACTAGCTCTCAATGCCTCACAAAACTGCAGCTACTACGACCTTCTCAAGGTGGTGGTGGGCTGTTTACTGATCAATCTAATAGACATTCGATGTCCTGCAGCTTCATTATCGTCAGAATCTACTCGTGGAGAGCCCTCGCTCGTCCAACGCCGAGAATTAATCGAATAGACAACACAATAGACAACCCCGCCAGGTCAATGCATGCCCACATCAAAGTTGTGTTCCTCACGCTCATAGTATATCAGTTGTACTACTCTAATGCTCGTGCGTGGAGACAGGGTCGCGTAAAGTACACAGATGTATAATGTAACATCTGTCAACCTCTTGTATTTTTTCAGGATTTATCACCTTATTCGACTTGTGTTTCTTGTAAGATTAATTACCGAATGATAAAAGAAAGAAGGAAAGAAAGAACGAGAGACAGAAAGAAAGGAAAAAAAGAATGAATGGAAGAAAGACCGAAAAAAAGATTGAAAGAAAGAAAGAAAAATAGAAAGAAAGAATGAAAGAAATACAGAAAGAAAGGAAAAGAACTTCAAAACAAGGCTGGGCAGAACTATAACCGATGACAAACAACGACAAGGGGATGAAAAATGTGAAGAAAAAAAGAAAAGAAAGGCAAAGGTACTTTAAAAGGGACAGCAACAACGAAAACAACAAAATGGAAGAGAAGAAAAAACAACAACAATCAACAACAGGAATCACGTTTCAGGACGAAAATGAACAAACTCTATAATTACATAAGCCTACCAGTCGGGTTAATTCCTCTACACATGGCATGCCAATTTAGGCTTCTCGGGTGGATCAACCCATGACATTTGGATGGAAAAAAAAAATCAAAAACAAACTCTAGCTTCGCTACACAACCCACTTTCGAAACACCCGATTCCACGGCTACACGTCGTAAAGATTTTCCATGCAGCTCGCAATACTTATTGTGACTATTCCGGACAAACAAAACATATATTTTTTTTGTGCAAAATATCATTAAAACAACAACAACAACAACCCAGAAAAACTGTAAGGTCACAGCAAAGCTTGAAGCAAAGTAAAAACGTGGCTTTATTGTATTATTTCAATCGAGAGACATTGCTAGGTACAGCATTTTCTTTTTGCCATATTTTGACATAATACATGACTTTTGTACTTCTGCCACCCCTTTTGTAAACTAATCAGGCAGGTTTTTTACAAAGCTACAAATAATGCTTTTGAATTTAGACATCCCCAATGAACAAACACGAAATTAACACATTTTTTTTTTAATGCAACCAATCAACGTTGCCTTTTCAGCTGTTAAGATTTTCATATTGAAACTAGTAACTTACACCAGTGACTATCGATTAGGCCAATCTTACGATTCTCCTCTCCTCTCTCTCTCTCTCTCTTTCTCACTCTTTCTACCTCTCTCCTTTTCTCTCTCTGGCTCTCCCCACCCTCCCCTTCTATCCTCTCTCTCTCTTTCTCTTGCTCTCTCTCTCTCTCCTTCTCTTTCTCTCTTTCTCTCACCCCTCTCTTTCTGGCCCTCTTTCTCTCATTTTCCAGCTTCCTCTCTTTCTCTCTCTCCCCCACTCCGCCTATGGCATCAGATGTCTGCCTGAATGAGTTTAACCCACCCCCTCCATATCTTATACTTGGAGTTGGTATTTTTAAGGCCAAGATAATCAGAAAGAAACAAAAGCACTTCGAGTTGGAACGTTCTTATGTTAAGCAATAGATCCCCAAGAAACCACAAAGGCATCACACCGCAGTACATTCGTCTTCTATTGCCAGTTTGAGCAGGAAACACTGCGTCTTAGTATAAAGTAACTCGACACAAAATAAAATGACTTCCTCTACCCCTACGCAGTAATACGATATCCCGGATAATAATTATGTAAAACTGTTCATTTTTTTTTACATAAATCTGGGACGGAACATAACAATAATATATAAACAGCAACCCCCACTTAACCGTACTCCAACTTTTTATTTTTTGTCTTTCCTACCGGCGTTACATTACATTTTGAAACCCAGAATATTTTGCCCTTCTACCGTTTCATACTATTTTTTTTTCATTAGGCATCATAGATAAGAAGACCCCAGCAACACATCTGTCTAAAAGACATTGTTACGTGGGGCTTCGTTATCACTCGTGGCAGATAAGCACATGGTTAGGGCAGGATCGTATGCTAATCCGCTCATGTTTATCAATGGTATCGTTTGCCCGAGGGCGGCCTGCTCACCTGAACCACTGGGCTATTAAGATTAATGAAGGATTTCGATTTGTCCTAGAAGTATGTTAGGCTATACGGGAGAAGATCCTGAGGGCTACATAAATACATGAATAAAATATCGATAAAATAATCATTGCCAATTTTATACATAAATAATTATCTTCTTTCATGCTAATGAAACCTGAGGTTCAAAGTTGTGTAAAGCAAAGAAGTTGTTGTGTTACTCATTTTGTTTTGAAATGTGTTTGATATTCCGGAGTGTGTGTGTGTGTGTGTGTGGTGGGTAGAATAAGGGAGAGAAAGTGGTGGAGGGAGGGAAAGACAGAAAGAGAGAGAGAGAGAGAGAGAGAAGGGAGAGAGAATCAGGGAGAGAATGAGAGAGGAGGGAGGGAAGGAAAGAGAGAAAAAGTGAATCAGAGAGAGAAAAAGAAAGAAAGAGACAAAGGAGGCTAGAGAGAGAGAGAGAGGGTGAGAAAGCGAAAGAAAGAAGGGGAGGAGGGTGAGAAAGAGAAAGCGTGGGAGGAAGAAGGATGAAGAGAGAAAGAGAGAGAAAAAAAAGAGCAGAGAGAGACACAGACAGAGAGAGAGACTGAGAGAGAGAAGAGAGAAAGAGAGAAATAAACAAAAACAAAAGAAATAATTAAAAGAGGAACATAAAGGGACACGCCGTTTCCTTGACATTTCAGACTGTTTTGCAATTCATGACATAAACAAAGTCAGTGACATCAACACGTCACAGGGGATCAATGCCCATGTTGAACCAAAGACTTGTGTGTCACAGTGATCCGTTACTCACATCAACATGATTAGAATATCAGATCCATATTTAAGTATCCTACCAAAATCAATGCAAAATAGTTTCCTGTAAATTTCATTGCCCGTGAGTTTTGCTCCTCATTTAGAAGAAAAATATGTTAAAAACATCATTCGTAACAGTTCGCATGCCCTTACTCCAAGGAGCGATCGACAGATAGTCCTCATTATCTGACACCCACAGCTGTCGAGCCTGTTAACTGTTTGAAATATGGCAACTCATTTTGTCGTCCAAGGACTATCGATCATGTGACGTGTTGCTAAATGCATTCAAATCTAAAAGTGACTGTCTGAATTCGTCTGTTTCCACCACCAACAGATTGGCCACGCAACTTTTACGTTGGCAGCATGTCCACAATAGGTTTTTCGGAAACAGGTCACAATAGGTTTCTAGGAAATTGGCCACAATAGGTTTTTCGGAAACTGGCCACAATATGTTTTTCGGAAATTGGCCACAATAGGTTTTTTGGAAACTGGCCACAATAGGTTTTTCGGAACTGGCCACAATAGGTTTTTCGGAAACTGGCCACAATAAGGTTTTCGGAAACTGGCCACGATAAGTTTTTCGGATAGTGGCCATTACGAAATTCGCCGTCCTGGATATTTTGCCTTCTTGGCCCATGTCCCCACACAATTTCCCTTCCCCATGTCGCTGAGTTATAATTTAGGAATGATCTCATGTATGTCAGAGGTAAATGTGGTATGTAAAACATTAATCAACTTGTCAGTATTCACAGTGCAGACAAGCACAAGAATGCAAATTCGTCTGGAAAGTTGGCAGAAATAACAACTGTGCATGTTATTTCATAACACACATGGAACATTCTCACGGCACGAATTTCAACAAATATTCCAATTATTCCGCGTGCCACGTGAAATTTATGTTCCCCAATTCTCTCAAGCATGGATTCTTTGAAGTAAAATAATGATAAAAATCTGGATGGATTTCGGCATCTGTTTTCTGCGGCTGTGATTATTATGTTGGCTTAAAGTTTTGTTAACTTTCTTGCGCTCAAACGTGCTTTGTCTGAGTTTGAGTTTGCGTTTACTGACGCGTCGGTACGAAAATGGCCATATTGTTCCTTTCATAGTTTGTCCGTTACCTTACTTTGGGTTGTTTTTTGTTTTTTTGGCATTCAGACGATTACGATTAAAAGGCCCAGACTTACTTGCTTTATCTAACACCTCTGAAACATGAAACGCTGATTCAAAATAGTCAGATAAATGGAACAACATAAATAACCGATATTCATTACTACAATTTATTTCTTGATAAATGAAAAGATATTTCAGAATTGCAGTTGTGAGCATCGTGTGACATGTTTGATGTCCCTATCTGGACGACAGTCGCAGTCTTCAAATGAGAATCTGTCACAGGCGTCCAATATCGTGGACTCTCCAACAGTTCCTCAAAAGCTCATATCACTGCAGCTTCCAAGCATACTTATTCATACTTACTTCAATATTTTATGGTCATGTTTAATGGCAAAATGTATTTTTGCCTGACTGCCATAACAACCGCGACGAATATTATGGTGCAAGGGAGTAATCAATATATTATTCTATTACAGTTTGAACTTGCTATTTGCACCAGGACATGACAAACACGTTTTAAACGTGAAACAGCGGACTCTGGAAGGTTAAATACCAACCTCCATTCGATGTTCAGGTGAAAGAAAAAGATAAGAAGGAAAGGAATGATGGATGATTGTATATGAATGTGTGTGTTCATGTTTGCTTCTTTCCGTGCGATTTATATTGAAAGCACTGCTGTTTAGTTTCTACTTTTTTTTTCTTCGCCATCCATTATTCATATTTTTTAGTTTGTTATTTGTATTACTCACCCCTGATTGTCTTTCTGTCTATTGTTCTGTCTGAGTTTTGTCTTCAAAAGTAAGACAGAGGTAAAATGGAAGTCATTTCACA